>PVJX010000758.1:0-212358 GCA_004027295.1 Dolichotis patagonum | reverse complement strand
AAAAAAAAAAAAAAATCTTTTCCAGGCAATGTAATCAAATCAAATTGAGAGTGACTTCTCTTAAGTTACAGGAAACATGACAGAAATGTTTCAATTCAGAGGACATAAAAATAATAAAAATTCAGAAGACATAAAAATAATAAAAATTTCCTGCTTTTCAAACTGCGCAATCACCTAGTTAAATATAAGCATCTCTACAAAACCTCCAACAAACTAATCAATTATAAAAATAAACGAACTGGCTCTCTTCCTCTTTTTGTCAAACAAACAAACAGAGGAACAGTAATGAAAGTTGCCAAAGCAGACTCTAAACACAATCTCAGGCTCTTCACTGTCCCAACACACACTATGACCCTGAGGAGGCAGTAACCGTGAGTGTCCCTGCGTGCTCCATGACTAGAGAAACTTCTCTAGTAACATATGACAGAAACGGTCCCCAAAAGTAGAGCCTTCAGTTAGCGTTCTTTCAGGGAATCAAGATGTCCTACAGGGCTCTGACATGAGATAATGGCTTTATGTCATTTATTTTTATCCTGTATTCAATCTGTAAGAATGGATATGCTACATATACAATCAAGGACGGTTACTTCAACAACTCTTTCTGTTGAATTTCTACGATTCACATATATTTTAAAAATGGATGACTTTTGAATCCTCAGAGATATTGTATGACTTACAGAATGCACTGGAAGGAATCCCCACCCTGGCTGTATAAACGAATATTGAAGAGTTTGGAGGTTAAAAAAGAGTCTAAATATTTGATATTTAATCTTTTCTGTTATCATATACCTTGGAGTATAAAGCTGAAAGTAGAAAATATAGATCCATGTATGAAACATCTCGAATTTTTCCAAAGCAGAATTTGGGAAAAATTTAAAATGTCTCAGTGTTAAATCAAATACCAGAAGAGTTAACATCATGTAGAGGAAACAGTAAAAACCCTGGTGCTTTTTACTGCTGCAAATATAAAACGTATTATAAATCTAGCCAACAGGCTAGACAAGTGGTGGCGAACTTACTGTGTGCACGCTACAGCGGTTGTTTGCTACTGAAAGCTCTAAAAGGTTCACCACTTGGCTGGACCATTGCTCTTATGAAGGACAATTATTTTTAACATTTTTACTAAATATCATTACATCTTGAGATGATGACTTACTACCATGAGCGTCCTCTTTTTGTGCTTATGTTTATGGATCTGTGTGCTTAAGTAGGATACACAGGAAAGTCAGTAGAAGAGATGAACATTTTTTCATTTTCTGAAATACGCTATTACATATATTTCTAATACACAAGAAATGACATTTTTTTTTTCAATTAAAATCACTTTGTAAAGAAACAAAAGCGTTCGTGCTGCTTACCCACAAACTTTTGTGGAGTGGAGCTTTTACGTTTTCCCATATTCCCCGTGAGCTTCTCTATGACAGCAGGTCTCTCAAAAGGCACCAGAGAAATATTGTTGTCCATAATAGGCTCTTGTTCCTTACAATCTTCCATAGGAGGTACTATACAAAACCATACAAAAAGGCACTCTGATAATTTCTTCAACATTTGGAAAGAGAGAGCTCTGCCATCTCTCTATTTGTGTTATAAAAACACAAGCTAGTTAGTGTCAATAAAAGCAAGTAGCAAGGAAAACTTCTAGTGTGAAAAAATACTCTTTAATTTTATAGACACATATCCATTCTCCTCTCTCCCCCTCTCCCTCTCTCCCTCCCTCTCTGGGGATTTGGTTTTGAATCTTTCTAGGATCAGTGACAAACTGTTGCTACTATCTATAGCAAACACATTTATTTGGCTTGTCATCTTACTCCTCTGTTTTTTTAAAACCAATTATTATACTTTAAGATGGCACTATTTTCAAGGGTTTGTTTATTGTTATTATTTTTAAAATAATCTAAGTCACTTGTTAGAGAAAAACTTATCCAGACACTAGGAATAACGGCACAATGTTTGCCCATTTTCCGTCCTCTGTTTCCTGTCCACTGTTGAATTTTTGTACAGATTTTCCATTTGGTGAACTGTTTAGCCTCATTGGCAACAGTTTAAATACCTGCACAGAGCAAGCTTCCAAAGGGAGATCCGATTCTGAACATGTCTATGCAGAGTGAACTGTGGCAGCTTTATGATAGTAATTTATCTTAAAAAGAGCTCTTCAGGAGGATAAAGGATTCCATTTCCAAATCGGCACATTGGCTGACTAAACTACTGCTCTAATTCATTTGACATATACCCTCCCATGCTGCTGTCTATTCATCCCATTTGTCTACATTTCTATGGTGTAATTCGTTAGACATTAACACTACATACTGACATTTGCTGTGCAGACAAGGAACTTATAAAATTTGCTTTGAGTAGTAGAAATACTGTGCAGAGGAAGTTTAAGAATAGGCAACATTTCAGAGAGATCAGTTGATTAAAAGTAGCATTCACAGAAAAGGTTTCCTATCTTAAGTCTCTCCACTTGGTCAGCATGTGTTTCAAAATGATTTACTTCAGCTCATTCACTGTTATAAAACAGTCCCAATATGTGACACATAAGGCATTCTCATTGGTGAGGGGTCCAGCTGGCTATTGCTAGGACTAAGAGAGCAAAGACAAACGTGGAGAAAACCTAATACACAATTCAGGTGACCTACTGAATAGCCAATACAGGTTGCTGATTTTGAAGAAATAAAAAATAGCATCAAAGTGGTTTTCCTAGTTTGGAGAAGCTTAAAGAAATCATTCAGTCTATGTTTTGGGTAACCTAGTGGAAAGGTTAATCTAACAAGAGACCCAGAAGCTGGGGAGGTGGCCCAGTGGTAGAGTACTTGCCTTGCATGTAGGAAGCCAGGGGTTCGAAAGACAAAGAGAACACCTTTGGCTGTGAATAGCACAGAATGGGCCAATGACTGGATGTTAATTTGGAAAACAATACGTAGTAGTCCAAGTTGAGATTCAGTAACAAAGAAATGTGTCATTTTCTTTGTTGATATTATTCATATTAGCCAGAGGAAAAGATATATACCAACATATTATGCAATATTTTAGCAACTAAAAATTACTTAAAATGGCTCAATTAAAAGAAAATTTAAGAATGACTGCAGTAATTCAGATGAAGGCAATCAGAGGAACAGAATGGCAGTAGTGATGTGGGGAGCATATAGATATCATAACACACAGACTAAGGTTTTGGGCACTAGATTCATAGTACTTACTATATTATTAAAATAAGTATAAAACTATGAAGCAATTTATATGTGAACCAAAGATAATACATATCTCAAAAGAAAAAAATTTGTAAATTTTGCTTTTAGCAAAAGTAGTTAACAGGGTTTGCCCCCCAAATTGAATATGCTAATTAGTTCTGAAATGAGTAGTCTAACACTCGGCAGTTCTGCTCTAAATCTCACCCTGAATTTTCATATTTGCACATATTTAACACTCAAAATGAAACCCAAGTGTGGGAACTGTCCTACACCACATCCACCTCAATTCAGATGTTCTGTCCCAAGTTCAAAGAAATTTCTGTAAACTAAAAACAATAACTTTGGCAGAGCACTGGACTAAATTCTACTTTACAGTCATTTATATAAAAATCTGATTTTTTTCTCTCTACCATATTCACAATAACTGACAAATAGCTGGTGCTAAATACTGTTTCAAGGCTTTGCGTTTAATAATTTATTTACTTCTTTGAACAACTTCATGAAATGGGTACTATTGCTGTCTTCATTTTATAGCTGGGGAAACAAAGATCCAGAGATTTTAAGTAATTTACTCACTGTTACATCTAGTTAGTACAAGATGTTACTACTAAAAAGTGAGGTTTTTTCAGTCTGGGCTCTTAACAACTCTGAAATATTATTCTTTATTTTAAAAAAATTTTTTGATTTGTTTTGAACACCAATGCCTTATAAATTACCTTGGAACATTTGTAAGGTCTGTCATTGCATTTTCCCCTGATTATATAATCTGAATTTTTTGCTTTCATGAATTCAGGGGCAACTCAACAAAATGTTTCTGAATATATATTTCTTAAAACATGAATCCAACTGTCTAGATACCTATTATCTCAATTGCATTCATCACATGATGTTTATTTAGGTTTTTAAAAAAATATTCCAATGTGCTAACTTCACTTCTTTGAGCATGCTTTATGAACAAACACCTTCTTTGACCTTAACTGAAGTTATAACCAGGGTAAAAATATGCGTACACTTGCATTATTTCCTTACAGTGATAAACCATAAAGGCAAGAACCGTAAGAGGATTCCTAACTTAGCTTTGTTTTCTTAACAATCAACTCAAAATACAAATTCAAGGAAGAAAAAAATGAAGGATCTAGCCTGGGTTACAGACACCAGGCAGGCAAAAAAGTAGTTGTCTTCTATATTGTCACCAATTTTCTCCATGTTGATAAATGTAAGTTAAAAAAACAAAACAAGGCAAAACAAAACAAAAACACCAAACTTCAGTTATTCTGAGTTACTTTTTGTGATAACATCTGTAGTACTGACACTTGGCTTGGCTTCTATGAAATCACTCTTCCATGGTCCTACTTTGCCCTTTCTTATCTCGTCTTCATGGTTTTCCTTTTCCTTCTTGGCTGTTACTGGATTTCTGGATGCCTCACTCTGTATTTACCCATACTGCTTATGCTGTGGTTTAGATACGATTTGTTCCCCCAAAGATTCATGCACTGGCAGTGTGGTCTCTGGTGGTTTCTAATGTACCAGTACTGAAAGGAAGTGGGACCTTGTGGAAGGCGATCAGGTCCCTGGGGCATAACCCTCTGGAGGATTAACACTGGTCTCTCTGAGTGGGTCGGGTCAGTGGATTCTTCTCAGTAGTGCAGGCTACTATAAAAAAAAAAGTAAAGCAGACCTGATTTCTCTTTGTTCTCTTGCTTCTTCTGTTCCCACATGACCCTTCTCTTGTGTAGGATCTTAGCACGTGACACTATCTGCCATGCGGCCCTTACTGAAAGTCAGTGCGGGCTCCATGACTTTGTGCCTCTGAAACCAGAAGCCAAAATAAACCTTTTACTTACAAAGTACCCAGACTGAGGTATTTTGTTATAGCAACTCAAAATGGACTGAGACACCTTATTAAAATCTATGACTTCAGGCCACTATCTATAAAATGAAGGCTATGACAGTCAATTCAAGATATTAGGAGTTCAAGGTCTGTATATCCATCTTTCTTCTACATAGTTTTACAATTGTTCACTAGTTTATCTCATAGGCACATCACAGATGTGTTCAAAAATGGAAATCTCCCTTTTCCTCCCCAAACTTTTTCATATTTTCATAATTCAATGAATATACTACTTGGTACTCTTATCATGCAAGCTAGACACATGTGGCAAATTCTGGATTTCTTCCCATTTAATTTCCTACCTGTCCTCCCCACCACAGCTCCTTATAAACACACATGGAGGTACCCTGTGGTTTAGAGTTGTTATGTGTAGTTATACTCAGTTACCTAACCTTTCTGTGTATTCCAGGTTAGTAGGCCCACCGTAACCCCTGTAACAGTCTCCTAACTGGTCTCCTTGTTTCTGGATTCCTCTGTCTCCCATACTGTTACTAATCAAATGTAAGCACAATTGTTACGGTTTGAGTCTGGATGTTCCCCACCCTCAAAGCCTCATGCAGTCAGGCAGGTGGGCTTCTAGAGTTTGTGAATGACTCACGGTCCAACGCTGGGATTCTGGGTGTGAGTGCCACATCCGAGTGAGTATGGCCTACATACAGTATAAGGGACAGAAAGAATCTTCTCTCTGCTCCTCCCCTTTGGCTGTGGTTACTTTTGGTATCTGCTGCAGCCCCATAAACTGTTGTCCGTCAGCCATGTCACACTGATTACTTGGAGCCAGCTGATTATGGACTGAAACCTCTACAGTCTGTGAGCTGAATAGACCCTTTTTTCCTTCATTTTGGGTGTCAGGTGTTTTGTCTCAGCAATGAGAGAAAAGTAACCAAGACAATAATCCTACATAAAGGCCCTTGATGTTCTTTCTGTCCAGACCCTTTTCCTATGAACTAGATTCCAATTATATAAAGCTACTTGCAGGTTCTTAACCTTCTATCCTCATTTAGACTTCTATTTTTTCACATACACTGTTCTGAATAAAATACCATTCTCCACTTAGTAGCTTCTTATTTTTACCTTTCAAAACTCAGCTCAAATCTGAAATTCCCTGGAAATTCATCTTGGACACCCAGGCTGACTTAGCATGTTGGATGTGCCCTCTCAGCCCCAAGAGTGCTTACAAATATGCTTAGGAATTGCACTGCATTCAATCTGCTGTCTCTATTTTCTTTTCAGCATGAGAAAAATAGGATAGATGATGGCTATCGTATGGCTTAATGAAGGAAATGATGCTACCCAATGGAAATAAGTGAGACAAGCTTCATAGAAAGTTTTCAGGGTCCCAATTATACCTTGAGGGCGCTAAGAAAGAACTCCCTTTTGCCCAAATAATTGAAAGCATAAACCTAAGAATACCTAGCAGCTTTGAAGCTGGCTACCTGTCTGGTTCATACTTTCATTTTTATCTTCAGGCAAGGAGGAGAAAAGGTAATTACATAGCTTGGTTTTTAAAGCTTTTTTCTTCAAGCTGAATAGACTTGAAAAATGAGCATAAAGGTAACATTAAAACAAGAAATAATCTGCCATAAAAACATTGCATTGTTATCTTCATGTCTGAAATCAAAAGTCATGAAATTCCTCCCTTTTCCTCAAACTCAATCAACACTTGGGAACTTTTTATCATCTCCAAAATACATGTAAAGTGTTTCTACCTGCTCTATTACGGTCCTTTCATCTTTTCCTTGGCATTATCACTTCCAGCCTCTGCTCACACCTAGCCTCTGTCCCGGGCAGATATCACCCCTGTATCCTACACTGTTGATGTTTTTCTTTACAAGGCATAAATTTGACTATTCAGTAGCTGAAATTCCTGCACTGGATTTGCATAAAATGCTCTGCTTTTTTTTTTTTTAATCACAGCCTACTTCAGTCTTACACCGGCCACTCTTCCTCTGGCGATGTGTAATGATGTCAAGGAATCCATTGTGGTCTTTTCTACCTTCAAGCCTCTTTTATGCACAGAAAGCATAGCCTACCTGTGAGATACATGCAGTTTTTACTCACTTCCCATGCTCAGTCAAACGCTGTTGCATGTAGGAAGTGTTCCTTGATTTCTCTATTAGGTGAGCCCTACACTCGCACTCCTAGTGGATTTGGGACACATCTTTACATTACAACTTCAGTTTCATTTTATTATTTTTAAAATGGATTTCCTGCCACCATGTAAGTTGTGTGCAAGAAATTTGAGTCTATTTATCTTTACATCCCCAAAGTGTTCACTGGAGTCTGGCAAATAGGAAGCCTGGTGATATTCTTGAGCTGGATATGTACGTTAATAAATGAACTTATATTTTAAAAATAAGTAAACTGTATCATTTAATATTGGTAAAACTGTTTACATGAGGAATACAAATACATTAATAAGTTAAGATTTTGTGGATATTTGGGTGAAAAATAAAATCAGTCCTTACAGAAATATGATTAGTAAGACAACATAGGCAAATACAAATGTACTGAACTTCATTAAATTTCCTTTGTGGGGCTGGTATTACAGTTAACTTTTCAGGAATTGAGAATTATTACAGCTGATAAACTTTGGGCAATGCCTGCCTGCCTGCCTGCCTGCCTGCCTGCCACAGTATACAACTTTGTGGAGATCAGGATGTCTTTGCTTTGAGAGTATTTTTTATGGAGAGAGAGTGTCAAATTTTGGTCTAGATTATTACTGACGTGTAGAAAACAAAATTATAAGTCTCTCAGATAATTGATGGAATATATTGGAGAAATTTCACAGTGTATTACCGAACACTTACACAGAAGAAATACTGCGAACAACCAACACAACTTTTAAGGAAATGTACAGACTTACATGGAACTGTCTATAGCATCTGACTAAAGAAATACAAGAGAAGGGTAAATATTCCCTGCTTTTGGCACATTAGTGGCCAGCTGGCCTGATCATGTCCATTCAGGCACATGCTATCAGAAATAATTTGTGAGTATCATAAAGACTCCATCGAGTCGGTTTGCAGTGTTCCCTAACACTCAGCTCATTTTAAGCGCTTTAAGAAGGTAATGTCATAGGACGCTAACGTGATCTAAAAGTGTCTGAAACCAAGATTTTTATCTTCATTTAAAGGGGGAAGGGAACTGAGCCTATACAAACTACAAAAGCAGGAGCAGAGGGAATTACAGTCGCGAATGCGGCTTCTACCCACCATGGTGACTCATGACCTGCCCGGCAGCCTCCATGCCGACATTCTGCAGATAGTTGTGGCAGCGCTCTTTGTGCTCCTCCAGTGAGCTGCGCTGCTTGTAGCTCCGTCCACAGTAGTTGCACTTGTGAGGTTTTCCCACTGTGGAGAGAACTCGAGGTTAGGATGTCGCCGGTCTCTTACACCCCCCACGGTAACAGGTAGCTTTTCACAGGCTGGAGGAAGCACTGTATGCTTTTCAGGCTTAAATTTCTTCCTCTTCCACATTCCAGTCTAGGCAAGCAAAGATAATAAATATCTACAGAGACGGAAAGACAGCAAGACGACGGGCAGATCATACCTGCGGCGACAGGGGAAACACTGAATCAAACTCATGCTCTGACTGTATTCTGACTTTGAAGGGCTGGGGATCAATTTTTAAGTTATCTGACTCTAACCATGCTTACTGTTACTCAATTATGTCAGTTTTGACTCATTCAAAAGGCAAATCAGGAGCATCCTAGACACATGATGAGTTGTGGGTTTTTTTTTTTTTTTAATTTTTTGGTTCTGTTTTTTGGTAAGGCAGGGAATTTTTCTGAAAAAAAAAAAAGCTAAAGTGCAACAACTTGAAATGTCACTGTCTAAATAAAAAGAGATTATTCACAGGTACCAAGAAAAGTAAAAGAATTCAAGTGGTGAGGAAATGGTACAAAGAAAAGCAGACAGTTTCCCTTTTCTTTCTGCCCTGGTAGTGACTGTTCACACATGCAAAACTTTAAAGCCGGCACTGTATTTTCCCACATCAGCACTACTTTTCCAATATGAAGAATTGGCCTCATGGTGCTGGGAATCAGGGTTATTAAGCCCTAACATATTTAGTTGCAATGACATTGATACTTTCCAAAACATCTCACATTCAGGAAATTAATTTTTCCCTAACAGCCATGGATCCATTATCTCAGATCTATTGAATAGGTACTGAGATAGTCCTGGAGAAACTTTAAAAAACTGATGAAGAAGAAGAAAAAGACATCCTTGTTTAAACAGGCATATTTTAATATATGATTATTCATGAGGATTTCACCGAGCACTTTGATTCCTGGTTTTAAACGGATACGGAGCCACAGAAATCACCGCCAAAGCCCTGCATCAGAAAGCACAGGGTAAAGCAGGCCGGTGGCTCTCGTTGACTCCCAGCAGACTTATCCAGTTTTGCCCAGAGGATAAACAGACAGCTCTGTCTCAGGACAGGAGATAGCACCCTTAACTCCGGCCACCTTACACACCAGAGGGTGACACTGGTCACAAGAGAAACTCCAGTACTGTAACAAGGAAAAGTGTTCAAGGCTCCTTAAAGGTTTCATTGTACTGATGAAAAACAAATTAAACTCTGTTATTTCACATCTTTTTTTGTAAACATCTAACATAAGTTATTGAAAGTATGATTAGTCATTTAAAAACAAAGGCAAAATTTTTTTTTTAGAACCGAAGATTTCTGGGATATAGCTGTAAATATTGTGCATGACTCACATTATTATGTGAGAACATTAGAAATGTAAGAAAAATATTTTTTGCCCTAAGAAGCATATATAATTTTGTTTACAAGTAATTATATTCCAAGTCATGGAGCTGTATTACAAAAGTCTGTTTGCTTCTGGCGTTATTTTTTAGAAATAGCGATGAATTTACACTGAGTAATTTTATTAGCCAATTAATACTTATTAAGCACTTACGCTGCAGTTAGTATTTTACTGTGAAACAGCTCAGTCGTCTCCTGGTCTTCCCTAGCGTTAGCCCTGTCACGAAGTCTTCCAGCGCCTCTGTTACCCTGTGAATATGCTCTCCTATACCAGTAGTGGCAAACCTACGGCAGGCATGTTGTTTTTCTTTTAACATGAAAGATGTTAATGGAGGAATTGCTTTTTTTCTAAGCTAAAACCCCAGTTTCGGGTTTAACTGCAGTGTTGGCACTTTGCCATAAGTAAGTGGGTTTTGAGTTGGAGTTTGGGCACTCGTCTCTGAAAGGTTCGCCATCACAGTTCCCCTTACTTTTGTAAGGAACTTTTATTCCTCCCTGACTGAACTGAAACCCAGTTCCACTCTACTTTGGGTTCCTAACCTTCTACAAAGTTTCAATTCACCAGAGGAGGAAAAGATAGTAAGATGACCTATGTTTTACTGTATTCAAGTCATTTTCCAGCTACCTTCAGTTTTGAAACCCACCCCATCCGTTTTATTTCTGCTTCTCCTATTGTGTCACTGATTTATTTTAAAACATCACTCCTTCCTCTATCCCATCCTTGTTCTCAGTGAATCCAACAGGGAAGGATCTGAATAATTGCTTTAAAAGTACAACCTCAATTTCCTCACTTCTTCATCTTTATCTTACTCCAACCCAACCCAACACATCCACCCATCAACCCATCTTATTCCAATAGCCCAAAAGTGCAGGACCTGGAGGGTAAATTTTCACAACGCCTATTTTTAGGCAACTGCCAGTCTGATGAGGAAGATGAGTACTCAATAAATATACAGGTGATACACTACACTACAGATTGTGGTAGGTTCTACAAAGTAAATGGTATACCAGCCTGGGATGGAGAAGCTATTTTACTTGGAGAAATTTGCACAGGAAGGTCTGTTTTTGTGAAGTGTATATGCTTTTTTTTGGCAGACTATATTTATTTACTCCATTTAAATGATGCTTATATGTCAATTAAGCCTATGATTTATAAATAAACATATATATCATAATTTAACAAGCATTAATCAGAGGACAAATATTATTAATTTTATTTTAAAAATAATTACTATTACATAGTCTTGACAACAGAAACACCACCATTTTGATATTATTGATACATGTTTGAAAGTCAATAGCCTCTCAATCTCTAACTCCAGGGGACTGTAGCAATCCTAAGTCTTCCTAAACTCTCTGTTATCACCAAACTGTCTTGTGTCTTTAACTTCCTGTTTTAGTTTCTGGGAACAGAGTCTGTGTTCACTCTCCATGGCTTCACAACCTCTTCGCACCTTGCAAATAAATATGTTCCTACAGATTCTGTTCCCAGCTCAGCATTCTTTCCCTTTGCTCTCCAGGATAACTGTTTCTATGAGATACCACATCCTCCAGAGTAACTCTTCATGTTTGTCAACGACCAGTGATCCTCTCCAGCGTGTTTCTACAATTCCAGAATCCCCTCCAAGTCATTAAACCACTTTCTACTCCACACTGTCCAGCTGATATTTCACTTGAGACAGATGTGTTATAGTTACTCACTTGATGTCTATTTCCTGATTCCAAACAAGAAACTGTAAATACTGAGACCACGTTTTACTCAGTTTTGAACTGATAATGCTGTGGCAGTTACTAAACACAGGACACACTCTCTATGTACCTACCGAATGGCAGCACTTCAAATTTCTATTCCTTACTGTCCCTTAGGTATCACCTGAGGGACATTCCCTTAAAATCGGTCTAAAGTTCAAGGTATTCAAAAATATCTTCCTGCACAGAACTTCCTCCTTGCTCTGCGTGCCTGTCCACGCTGGGTTCCCACTGCTCTAACAATCGCGACTCACAGCAAAGCAGTGACGGTGGCCTCTCATCCCTTTTCTTGGATCTAAGTAACAGCTAAATTCTAGGTGCCCCCCCCAAAAAAGGGAAAAAAAATCTAGGTACTCAACTATTCAGTGTCTCTCAGTTTTATCTCATTTTTACAATCAGTGTTCTACCTCCTGCCTGCATCATCATTAAGCCGGGACAGTGCTCAGTTCCAGGTCTCAAGCAGGACTTCTCTTCCTGTGTGTAACTACTTAACTTCCCTGCTGGCAGTCTTCAATGGCGGTGGACTTCTGTTTCATCCTCACTTTTCTTCTCTGCACAAAACTTAATCCTTATAAAATTAAGTCATATAATGCACTGTGTTTTACAGTCTTATTTTATTGAAAAATATATTCTAAATAGAGGTTCCCTGTCATGAGATTTTTTTTTTTTTTTTGGTACTGGGGATTGAACTCATGACCTTGTGTTTGCCAGGCAGGCGCTTGTGCCACTAAGCTAAACCCCCGGCCCCGTCATGAAATATCTTTGTTTCTACTATTTGGTAACAATTTTCTGTCAGATCCTTGAATTATAATTAATATTCAATTACTCTAGCTGGCATTCTTAGTTCTTTTCTTTCTTGTTTAGTGATTTTTTTTTTAAACCACTGATACATATGTCTATACTTAGGAAAAAAAAGTCTTAAAGAGAACTTAGAATTTAGTGAAATGCTGACTCTCTCCATCCAGGCTGGCACCCCAAAAATCTAACTATAATGTGGAAAAGCAGACATTTTCAATACCTTCTAGTTGATATATCCAAATTTCTAAGTAATACTCAAATTTTTCTTTTTTCACCAGGTTTAAGCATAATATATTTGCTTTGTGTCTTTGTGTGCTGGTAATTAAGGACACAGTTCTCTTACAAACACCTTCTCAGTTCTTTTTGGTAGCTATATAATAATTTCTGATTAACAGTATAAAAATGGAAATTTCTATTATTAATGGAAATATTAATCATAATATGCTGCTTAATCAACAGAGGTTACATTTCCTTTTTTGTGCAACTTTTAATTTTCCAAGTTAATAACTATCTGGTTTTACTCTTGTGTTTCTGAATGTAGTGTTACTCTGAAAAATGTTTTCAGACCTAATGTTAATTCTTCTACATATTCAGTCTCAGCTTATGCGCTCTGTGCCACACTTTCACCTTGCTTTTTCACAGCAATCAGCACTTCTTAATCCTATTAGAATTGATGGTACTTTGGACTTAGTAGATAACTGTTGTCCTGAGACTGTCTTCTGTCACCTCCTTTCTGTCTTCCTTGATTACCTAATCCCAAGTTTTTCTTTCAAGGGTGCAGAACTTCTAGGTTGGAAAGTACTATTCTTTAACATTTTGAAGGCATGGTTTTACAAAGCTTCCCAAAGCTCCAGTTTATTTTTAATATCATCTTTTTCTTTTGGTACCGGGGATGGAACTTACGACCTCACACTTGCAAGGCAGGTGCTTAAGCCATTGAGCTAAATCCCTGGCTCCAACTTATTTTTAAAAATCGGATGCAAATGCATATCTATCTATCTATCTATCTATTTATCTAAAAGTGCTTATCTTCTGTTGATTCTGGATGTTCTGAAATTTATGATTTCCATATTTTTTGATCTTAGACATGACTTTAGCTCTCAAGAAATGTATATGTAACACATATATTTACAGAATATTTCCCTTATAAAATACATATATATACAGATAAAACATATATATATGCATATGTATGTGAATAATTGTTGTACTTGCAGATGGTCTGTGATTATTCAACTCAGTTTTTGTATGTGGTATAAACAAGAGCTTTCTACTATCCTAATATCCTAAAAAAGGATATTCTTTCTAATATCCTAAAAAAAAAGGATTTTTAATTATTCTTGTGCCATTTGCTGAAAATAATATCTTTTTAATCTAAAATAATTTCAGTACCTTTGTTGAAAGTCAGTTGACCATGCACAATAGGGTGTACCTCTGGACTTCATTCCTTTCCAATAATCTTCCTTTCCATTAATTCCAATGTCTATCTTTAAACCAACAGAATTAGTCCTAACAACAGTGGCAGTCGCTCCAGAAGGAATGGCTATCACCAATAAATTAAATACCAATGCTCGCCAGGCTGCAGGGAGGTAAGAGGGCCATTCGGTACTGTTGTTGGAAATGTAAACTAGTACAACCACTGTGGAAATCAGTGTGGAGATTTCTGAAAAAACTAGACCCCATTTGACCCAGCTGTTGTATTCCCCTTTTAGGTATCTTCTGCAAACAGTTAAAGACATCATATTACAATCATACATGCATACTCATGTATATAGCAGCATAACTCACAATAGATAAATCTTGGAAGTGGACTATGTGTCCATCAAAAAAATGAATGGATAAATAAAATACTTTACAAACAGTGTACTATTCAGCTATAAAAGATAAATTTGATTAATTTGTAGAAAAAAAATCAATGCACCTTGAGATCATAATGCTAAGTGAAATTAGACACACAGCTTAAATATTACATAGTTATGTGAGAAACCCAAGTATAAGTAAATTAAAGAGCAGAATAAAAGATAATAGGAAAGAAACAGGGAGACAGGCCAGGTAAGATGGTGCATGCCTGTAATTCCAGCACTGGGGAGGCTGAGGCAGGAGGATCACTATGAGTTCGAGGCCAGCCTGGGCTTTGTAGTAGGTTGAAGGCCAGCCTGAACTGTATAGCAAGATCTTGTCTCAAAAAACAAACAAACAAACAACAAAACAAACAAACTGGGAGACAGATCATTTGCAAATGAGAAGGGGACCATAAGATGGGAAGTGGAGGGAAGAAGAATGAAGATAAATGTAATCATAATGTACTATAAATATGTACTAATGAAAACTAAAAAAAAAAATACCGCAAGTAAACAAATTTTGTGTGTTCAAAAATTTTTGGCTATTTTAGGCCCTTTGCATTTCCAAACAAATTCTAGAATAAGTCCACCAATTCTGCAAACCAACTGTGATGAAGACTGGGATTGCATGGGCTCAATTTCAGAAGTCTTAACATCTTAACAGTGGTGAACTTTTAACATCTGATCATACTTTCACCATGTGATTAGGTGTTCTTTAATTTCTCACAGTAGTGTTTGTTAATTTTAAGCTTGCAATTTTAATACATATATGCTTTAATCTACCTTAAAAGTTTTTCACACATTTTTTGGATGTTATAATAAATGGCACTGCTTTCTAAATTTCAGTTCCCAACTGTTTATTTCTACAACAGAGACACACTTGATGTCAGGGCGGTCACGTGGGGAGAGGTGTCAGGGAAAGGTGGTTCTCTGAGTTACATGGACGTAATACGTTCAAGAGCTCCGCTACTCAGGGTAACTACAGTCAGTAAATACACTGCATTCTTAAAATTAGCTATGAGAAGATTCTAAGTGTTCTCATCATAAAAAGATAAGTATGTGAAATAATCAGCATGTTAACTAGACTGATTTGGCCATTCCGTCCAGTGCACATATATCAGTACATCATGTTATACACAATAAATATATCTGCTTTTTGTTGATTAAAACTAATTTTTTTTTTTTTTTGGTACTGGGGATCGAACTCACAGCCTCACGCTTGCCAGGCAGGTGCTTAGGCCACTGAGCTAAATCCCCGGCCCAAATTAAAACTAATTTTCAAAAACACACTTGAATTCTTTGTGGACCATGCATTTTGATTCCTTGATGAAATCACTAATTAAAATTAGTTTTAATTTATAGATAGATGCCATGATAGTTCTACATAAGTGATCATATGATTTAAAATTAAAGACCCCTTTATGCTATTCCAAGGTGTGTCTTTTAAGATTTTTCTTATGTCATCCACAGACTAAGACTTTTCGTCTGATGTTGAACAGAAGTAGAGAGACATTCTTTGTGTGTGGTCTCAAGGGTAAATTTTCATCATTTTATTAGTACGATATTAGATGGACATTTTTCACTCATGAACTGTGTCATCTAGAGGACATGCTTTTCTATTCTATTGCTGAGAATTCTTATTGTGCATGAGTGCTGAACAAATTCAAGTGCTCTTTCTGCAACTTTGAAGATGACTGTACGTTCTTCCTTTTTTGTCTGATAATACGAAGATTTACATTGGTTGATTACTGCCAATGGTAAGCCAACTTAAAGTCCTGGAATAAAACCCACTTGATTTATTTTATGTATTCTTAGACTTGTTAAAATTTTATTAAAGATTTGTGCTTCTATGTTCATTAGGGTTACTGCTACATAGTTTCATTTTTTAAAAACTGTTTTTGATTCTAGATCGGGGCAATACAATTCATTTGGAAATATTTTTCCCTATTCTGGTCTCTGGGAGAACCTGTTTCTTAAATGTTTTCCCTAAATTATTTTTTCCCCTTACACGTTCGTAAGAATTCACCAGTGAAGCCATGAATCTTCTGTATGGAAAGACTTTTAATTTTAATTTCAATTCCTGGAATAAATATTTGGATATTCAAAGTTTCTATTTCTTTACCAGCACACTTCAGTGATTACTATTTTTCAAGGAACTTACTTCATTTTGTTGAATTTACTGACATAAAGTTGATCCTAACATTCCAATGCTATGCTTCCAATGCCTATAGGATTTATAGTGATCTCATTTTCATTCCTGATAAATTCCTGGTAAATTGTGTGTTCTCTTTTAATACTGAGTGACCTCAGCTAGAGGTTTATCAATTTTATTATCAACATTTTTCATTGAATCAGCCTTTGGTCTAACTGAGTGTTCTCTATTACTTTTATTATCTCATTGGTCTCTCTCTTTATCATTCTTTCCTTTCTTTAGTTTGGATTTAACTTGCTTTTCCTTTTATACAGTTGAAGGAAGAAGCTTAGATGATTATCGAGACTTCATTTTTAATACAGGCACTTTTCCCCCAAGAAACCCCATTTCTTTTCATAGCATCTTAATGTTTTTGTCTATATTCTTTAATATAGAGTGTATAATTATGGCAGCTACATTATCAACATTTTGGTTATTTATGGATTTGTTTCTAGTGCATGATTATTCTTCCAAGTTTAGATATTTTTTAAGCTTTTTACATTTCTTATTTTCTAACGATGCTAGATATTGTGGATTTTGCAAAAGCAGGTTTTAGATTTCATTGTATTTCTCTAAAGTGGTTGACATGTTCCAGAATGTAGTTACGTTTGGAACAAGTTTGATCCTTTTCAGGTCTGTTCATGCTGTAAGGCAGGCCCAGAATATTTTAATCTAAGTGTGAGGCAGGCCCAGAATATTTTAATCTAAGTGTGAGTTTAGCTCCTACAAAGTCTTCACTCAATGCTCTGCATACTGTAATGTCTTTCCATTCTGATTGGTGAGAATTAACTGTTTTCCTAGTCTTGCATTAGGGCCAGGAAGTATTTAGCCTTCTGTTTTCTAGTGTTTCTTCCCCAGTCTTAGGTAATTCCCTCCTACACATAAATATATCACTATTTAGCCAGAGTCAAGGGGCTGTCTCTAAGACCCAGTGCTTTCTGTGCAGTTTCCTTCTATACGGACTCACCCTAGGTACGCTGGTCTCCCTGATCTTCTCAATTCAGCTAAACTAACTGGCTCTGTCTAGGTTTGCTATCCCTGAGCTTCGGCCTAAAAACTGTCTCCAGCAAGTAAACTGGTGCAGTCACAAGACTCATCACCTTTGTTTTTCCTTTCATCAGGGGTCAGAGTCCTGCACTGCCTATTGTGACTGTTTAAAATCCCATGTAATATATTTGGTCTTATATTCAAGGTGTTTACGATGGGAGAGTGAGACGGGATCTCATCCTTGCTGGAAGCTTTCATTTTTCAGTTGGCTTAGCACCAATAAGTCACACTAATGTGGTAAGTTTTGATTTCATTAACTACTTGGAAATCATACTAACTTGGTAATTTAGTGACAGTTCAGGTACCTGAAATAAAATTGTTTTACAACCATAATTCCAAGAAAATATCTTATAATACCAAAAATTCTAAGACACAGAACACAGCAATGTCAATGTTCCCAACTATCTTAAAAGTTGTCCTTTTTTTTTGATACACTGACTCTCATAAAAATCCTCCATTAGCAAAAAGTGAACAACTATTGATATAATCTGGCACAGATGTAGACACAGACCCCTGACCCAGGAAATAAATACAAATTGAAGATTTAGAAAACAAAACACTAACACTGGATGATCCTGCCAGCTGTTCAATTAGGAAAAAAAAAAACTTGCTGGAATTTCCCAGTGTTTGGCCTATCTGCTTTAAGAAGGACTTAAAAGCAAAAAACACCCAACCTTCTAGATTCTATAAGATAGCTACCTAAAAAATTGAAATATCCATAAAGAATTTTGAAACAGGAATGTTTACCATAAGTTCCTAAGGTGTTATGAAGATATCTAACACAACCAAGTCTTGTTCACTTATATTTTCTTGAAATAGGTCACTTCAAGAGTTTTCTTAGTGAACGAACCTATAAAACAAATTACAATAGCCCAATGTAGTTGGTAAATGTCTTATTCTTTATATAGATGTTATATGTTTACACATAAACATACAAAGAAGTACATCTATATACAGAAAGAATATTTACCATTTCTCATAACACAGAAGAGAGCATTAAGCATGTATTCATTTTTCTTTAATAAAATTACACACATTTACAATCTTATACTTTTAGGGCTAAAATAGAATTTCAGTATTTGATTTTATCTGGTAATTGCTTCTAAAATTCTAAAGTCATCTCAAGAAAAATAAGCACCAACATATGACACAACTGGTACTCAATGTTTGTTTGTTTTTACCGGTAAGTTACTATTTGAATTTGTGGGTTACTTTATTGTACGGGCCCTGTATATAAACACTTTTTAAATTCTTGATCCATGTTTCTATTCTGCACATTTACAATAGTAGCATATAGCAGAACTATTTCACCATACCATCATCAGCCAAGAATACATGTATTAAAATAAGAAATTCCCTGGGAATATGTCAAGCTTATGACCCGCAGTTGTCACAAAACCACTTCAGGGTGCTAAACCACATTTTCAGGGAGGCAGTAAGACACTTTCTGATTCTGAGGGAAATACTAATAATCAATACCTATCACACTCCATGAGAACTACTCTCTCTGTTTCCATATTCTGTCACACAACATATTCCAAGCTATGTTTTGTGCAGCTGCTCGTGTAATACGAGTGAGTACTATGCAAACTCAACAAGGAACAGGCAAATGCAGTTGCACTGTCTGACCTGATTCCAAAGTGTGGGAGGTTGTGCAGTGCCCAACATGGCATACAGTCCCACTTATAAATCCTTGAGTAGTTAAGAACAAGGGAAAAGCATTATTTTGTTTCCCAATGTCTGTATCACCATTTTTAAATAGCTAAAAAGTTGGTAGACTACAAATATCTATTAAGGTTTTTTGGATGTGACAACTTAATAAATAAGACTGTTGGTTCTTTTAGACCTAAAAAAACGAAAAAAATCCTAACACACCAAAGATACAGCAAAGCAAAACATGCTGGGAACCTCTGTGATACAATATAATTGGTATTTCCTTTTACTTTGCATTAGTGAAACTGAATATTAAACAAGAAATGTACTACTGATGGTAAGCAGTACTTTCAAATTATCTACTTAATGCCTTCACTTATTTATCAATTATGGTCTTAACAGTATTGTCTTATCAATTTGTTTAATCTCTATTCATATTAATACTAATAACACTCTGATTTCTAATAAATATTTAAACATTTGAAGTTTAGAGGTTTTTAATTTTTATGTGGTCAAAACTTGGAATTTTTCACTTTGTGATTTATTTTGCTATTAAAAGTTGTAAAATTCTGCCTGAAACAGAATCCTTAAGAAACATCCATATCATTTTTTAAAAAATCCGCTGGTTTTGGTGGTATATGCCTATAATCCCAGCACTTGGGAGGCTAAAGCAGGAGGGTTGTTGCAAGTTCAAGACCAGCCTGGGCTACAAAGTGAGTTCAAGGCCAATTTAAACACACAGCGAGAACCTGTCTCAAAAGCCTAAAAAAAAAACAAAGAAAAAAATCCAAACCTTCTCGTCTTAATGATTCTAAAAAAACGATTAAAAACAAAATTATGAAGTCAGAAAAGAACATTTTACAAAGAAAACAAATCTGTACTTGAAAAGTGAATCCGTTACCTTAAATCTTAACAGTATAATGAGGTAGCAGTCAAATTTTACCACAAATAACTGTTATTTCTCTAGGAAGAGTCAGTCTATCAGTGCATTTTGGGGTAGGAAAGAATATTAAAGCAAGCGTGGAAAAAGGAATATTTATCAACATACCTAAAATACCTACATATATATTTCTATACATAGGTAATATGTAGATATTTTTACTTACCATAAGGTACGTAAGCATAAGATCAACAGTTCTTTTAGACATTTAGAGTCCTTGTGATAAAAGGCAGCCAAGGAGCAGAAACACGTTTAACCAAACGTTTCTCAACTATTCTAAATGCAATATTTTTCTATTTCAACAACGATTTCTCAAATCATCTTTTTCTGTGAAAATGCTACAAGGCACTCTGTCCTCTGATAATAAATCAGGTATATATGGTCATATATGCACTTTATTTTCTTTTATAGGACTGCCAAGGGTTGAGCAAGGGCTGCAGTTTTCAAGGTGAACTCAGTGAGTGCCAGCAGCGAGCCCGTGCTGCGTTCCAGGAGCAGTGGATCCAGCAGCTACTCACCGGATGTTCAGGGCCCACTCTGGGGCGCGCAAACAGCCCCCGCGTTTTATAACACAGGAATGCCTATGTGCAAATTAAGAAGCTTATAAAGTAGACAGACGCCAGGGGACTACATGGAAGCATGGGAGGCCTTGAAAGAAAAATCCAACATTTTAAAACGAATCTACTTTTTAATTTTAGTTCACTGTGGAAAAAGGCACAATTAAAACAAAATAAATCAACAGCATCTCATGTTAGATTTTCCTGAGCGTCTAAGTCACTGGCAGGTCTTTTCGATCACTTTCAGAACAGTGTTCCCCAGAGTTGTTGAACACAACCCCTAAAATAAGGTAGCACAATGGAATTAAAACACACACTGTGAAGTATTTTGGCAGTGTAAGAGCTATGCTGCTGAGGCTCTTCTTTATCATATAAGATGTTGTCTTTTATTATTTTTATAATTCCTAATAAAATAATTACTTACATGGTAGACAGATGCCTCAATATCTCAAACATTTTGAAGCTGTTTACACATGGCGACTGTCTAGTCATATAACAGATATTTACCAACTGCCTAGAATGTGGTGTGTATAATTGTAATTATGATACACACAAACTACTGAGTTTTAGAGGGATACTCCATTTTTTCAGGCTACAACATAAATTAACTGATTAGAGAATTCAAGAAAAAAACCCATAGAAATTATAAAGGTGTAAAAAATTATAATGGGGCAAAGAGAAAGATAAAATCTAAAACACAAGACAAGACAATATTTTGATAATGTTTCACTGTTACAAATATGCAAAAATATCTATCAAGGGAATGAAAAACAGCCAACTAAAAACTTCTTAGACACAGAATAAATATTTCATCTAATCTCATAAATTTCCTTTTTTATGTAACTTCTTTAAGAAGTTTTTCTTTATTTGACTTTGCATTACAATAACTCATGCTAATAAGTAAGACAGTAGTAAGACAATTAGATAACACAAAGGTCCAAAAATCCATTTGGAAGTGATAACTAGCTATATTTTATAAGGTATTTTTATGAAGTGAGGAATATATATGTTCATATCCACAACATGCCAACTGTGTTTGAATCAAGTTAATGAGGGAGAACACCCCATTTCTGTGAGAAATTTTCTGAAGTGCACATGGAAACTTAAGGCACATGACACATAGTCAATGGTCAATAAATGATAACTTTTTTTGTATTTTTCCCTATTGTAACTATGATCTTCTACTCTGTAGTTTACCATGCTGCTGATTATTGCCCATTTCTCCTCATTAGAATACAAACTTAAGGGCAAGATCTCTTTTCCTCCCTGAGCCAATTCAAATGCCTAAAACCAAGATAATCAAGAAATATGTGTTTGATGAACAACTGTCCTTCCGGAGTTTTCTTATGCTTCTGCACATGGTACCAAAGGGTTTCAACTGGGAGAGGCCATCAGCAGGTCTTCTCTGTCTACTATCTAGGACTGAGTATTTTGAGCTATATGTGAAAGTCTATTTGTTGATATGGCTCACAAGTTTGAAGAACATATGTTAGCTATGCTTAAAAATTTAAAAAAAAACCAGAATGGTTTATTATTTCTCCTCTGTTTACTTTTATGGGGCACGATCTCATACAGTATACTCTGAGGAGGGAGAGACAGGCAACACGTATGCCCACAAACCTAAGATGATGACAGACTCTGATTCAAACTTTTTAAAACAATGAGACACAGCCAACAAGAGAGTAACTAGGAAAATGCTTTATGTACAGTACGTGTGGAAGCCACTATTTCTAAGGAAAATGACATTTAAGCTAGTATCTGAAAGATAACAACATAACCATGCCAAGAACGGAGGAAAGAGTGGAAGGCAGTGACTTCTGGTCCATCTGTCATGGAAAAATCCCATGGACAGGGAAGTACAAAGGAGCCCAAGGTAGTGAAGAACTCACAATGAAGGATCAAGTGCTGTATGATCAGATAAGAGTTAGACAAGTTCTAACGGCCATGATGGCTTGGTTTCATTTCAAGGGCAATAGAAAACGATTAAGAGATTTTAAGGAGTGAAATGACGGGATTTAATTGAGTTTTAAAATAATATTGTGGCTACTGCCACAGCACAGACTGGAAAACACCATAGAGGCACGGGCTTTGAAAGAGAGTTTTTTTTTTTAAACTGGGCTCAAATTTTTATTTTATTTTATTTTATTTTATTTTATTTTATTTTATTTTATTTTATTTTATGGGTACCAGGGATTGAACTCACAACCTCACATTTGCCCACTCGGGACCCCCTTCTGTCTCTCTCCAGATAGAAGCTTTCTCTCAATAAATATATTCTACTCTTCAAAAAAAAAAAAAGAGTCAGAGCTTACAGCCTGGCTTTCATAGGACGCTGGATTGCATGAAAAGTACATCTATCATTAAAATGGTAGATATTTTACTGTATCAAAGCATAATTTCTTTTTTTTTTTTTTTTGGTACTGGGGATTGAACGCACAACCTCGGGTTTGTCAAGCAGGCACTTACATCACTGAGCTAAACCCCTGGCCCAAAGCACAATTTTTTAAAAGCACTTTTATAAAAATAATTTGTACTATTCTTTGATTTATTATGTTTTAAACTTCCTCAAATTTTTAAAAAAATAAGCATGACAAAATATTTTATGATCTATGGTGTGGGGTTAAAATCTAATCCAGCTAATATATTGTTGGTAAACAGTGAAAAAAAGAGAAATAAAGTAAAAGCATATTCATAAGGGAAGCAAACATGAAATTATAGACTGTGGGTATGTTAGATAATGTCACTCTCTTTAAACTTGATTTTTCTTATACGTTAGAGAAAGGCTCTTAATGCTTACAATACAAACCCATTAATATTAATCATAATGTAAATTTTTATAATGGGCTGATATTTACTATCTACTGTAAAACATTTATCCACCACTGATCCCTGAAGTTTTCTAGTTAATTTAAGACTATTTAATGAAAGACACCCACCCACCCAGGTATTCATTCAATCAATATAACACATAAAGGACAGAGATAAAAAATAGAACATGAAGTCTTACTTTGAGATGATAGATTTAAAATCTTTCATTCTTATCTACATGATTCTGTATAGATGCTCAGCGACACTACTGATAGATGATTTATGGCACCTTAAATAAAATTTTCATCAAGTTCTAAATATATTTTACTCACTGATAATGAATCATACTTGGTTTGTATTTTTCTCATTTGTCTGGTTTTTCTCACATTTCACTCTCGCACAAATTTTTGGTAAGATAGCACAGTCTGGTGCTGGATGGGTTTCTTTGATTCATATGGATTAATTAGGAAAAATAAAAAAAGGATGGAGAGTAGCTCACCAAAAGCCAAAAATAAATAAATAAATAAATAAATAAATAAATAAAAGTAATAACAGTAACAACAAAAGCCTCCCTTGGATGAGTAACAAAGCTAGTGTGCAGCAGCCCCAGTTCTGGCTGCGAGTTCCAAGCACACCAGTCTACAGACTGCGTGGAAGAGGAAACCTGAAACGGCACCAAGTGAAGACTGTCCACACCAGTAGCCACAGAGGGAGCAAAACTGCTAGCAAACATGCTGAGCCAGACAGTGCTGGCAGAACACTGAGAACAAAGCCCGTGAATCCTGGCCATTTCTTTATAATTTCTGATAGAGGAAGATAAAGAAGGAAAGTTCCTAAGTCGATCTAATAAATGTCTTTACACCCACGTGAAGAGCAACATTAGATGAACAGGCCTAATACCCTCTCATTCATAATTCTACAGGTATTGAGAATTTAAAGAAGGAAGCCTATGGCTATTTGTAAAAAGACAAGATTGTGTATCTCATTAAGATTCTTTAATTTGTTTTACAGAGAAATTATCAGGTAGAGTTGATATATAATGATTACTGGTCTGGGGGAAGAAAGAGATGGTCTACTGAGTGGAAATCACATGGATTATCTTACTGCTTGCTTGGCTGAAGGGTCTACTTACTCCTTCCTGGTCAAATTTCAATGAGCAGGGCCTGAAGTTTATGTTTGAAGAGTCAGAAAGAAAGCTACCAATCCCTTTCCTTCTCTTCAGTATTTTTTGGGAAGCACACAGAAAGGCAGCAAGGGTATCAGTATCATGACTTGATGGGTGATTTCAGCAGTCACTCAAATAATAACACTGTTGTGTAATTATTCGGGCAAACCATTTCTATCAATCACTTCCAGAAAGGAAAGAAGGGATTCAGGGTGGGGAAAGTTCACATGTAGGAGATCACCCAGAAAGCAGGTGAAACACCAGGTCTAAGATCAGTTTAAAACAACTCCTGCTTGTGAGAAGCCTACAGGACAAATTATACTACGCTTAATGTACCATCACTATTATGAATGAACTACACTAGACTCAATTTTTAAGAGAGCACAATGTAATCCAGTGTGCCTATCATTGTATTAGTCCACGGAGTTGTACTTTTAAAGTCTCTTTTAAAACTATGGTATAGGGCCAGGGATTTAGCTCAGTGGTGTAAGCGCCTGCCTGGAAGAATGAGGTTGTGAGTTCAATCTTTGGTATGAAAAACAAAAAAAGAACGAAAGAAAGAAAAAAATATGGTCTAATATGGTCTAAAAGTCGTGGTGGTTTGGTTTTAAAATAATATAAATATGAAAATTAATGATTATAACCTTTTAATCAAGTATAATTTTCAGATTTTTAAAATTCATTTTTACAAAATAATCAGTCTTATTAATATCCAATCGCCTATAACCTGTAGCAATTGATGTTCCCCAGAACTTTTTGCAGGTATATAAAACTGAAGGATGCGATTTTCGTTTTTGTGGCCATCAATACAAAAAATAAACTGAAGCAAATGACTGCAAGATGGGGGCAGAACTTGCGCTGGCAAGCGTGAGGTCCTGAGTTTGATTCCCGCCCCGACCCCAAATGTGTTTATGGTAATGAACTCTACAGTAAGAAATAACAATATGTTTGAGGGCATGTCACTCATGACAAATTAATAGACTGTTTCACATGAGATTTTAAAACCAGAAGACTACTGTTTTCTAGTGGACATTATTTCTTTAAAAATGTTGACAAAAGTTAGCTGCTTCTAATCCAAGTCAGATACTATCTCTGAATTTTACTTTTAAAATGTAAAATTTTTTCTCAAGATAAATAAAGACAGGGCTGGAGATTAAGCTCAGTGGCATAACTGCTGCCTGGCAAGCATGAGGTCCTGAGTTGATTCCCAGGACCAAAAAAAAAAAAAAAAAAAAAAAAAAAAGACTGAACAAAAATCCATAAATTAGAGAATTATAAAATGGCAGGCTTAAGTGAGCTTTCAGTATTCACTGTACTACTTAATTTTTATGCTTTAAAAAAATCAGTGTCAAGGACTAATATAAGCATTCAATAGTGCCAAGCTATTTCTGTGGATAAAATATACAGTCCATGGAATTACAGAAACAAGAATCAAGACAGTTCTGAAAAAAACGTACAATAGCGAGGAAGCTCTTGCTGTTTTAACAGATGAGCATTTATATGGTACATCTGGTCCAGTTCCTTTTCAGAGGGCAAAACAGTTTTATAAACTAACAATGAGACATAAAAAACACACTTCTTAGGCTAAAAATTGTCAAACATGTTTAGGTTACAAAGTACTGCAAAAAATATTAACATTCCTGAAGTGATTGGAAGTGAATTAAGCATGTCTGTGCAGAATAATATAGGTTGATTGATCCTAAGTCGAAAGAATTTTGACAGTGAAAAGTTCCTCAAATCTCTTATTCCAGGAAAAAATATATATTCCAGGAATACACACACACACACAGATACATATCTATACATGTATATGTATGTATTTCTGTGTTTACAAGGTCGAACAAAAATTAGAACAATTCCTGAAATGATCTGTTTACTATTTCTTTGTATGTTCTGAAAACTCAGAATTAAGAAGCACTTAAATAAATAAAAATATGACACTGACAAAGGAATATAGTTTTTTAGGAAGTAAGAGACAACGAATAAACTTCACTGGGGCATTACGATTTTTCTTTCCAGCTGTTTGTAAATAATTCAAGTTTTGAACGGTAAGTTTTCAAAAATAATCTGAATCTAGCACAACTCCATGGCCAAAACTGAATTTCCCGTATGCTATAAAGGTATCTGAGACTCTGTGAGAGTTATTCTTACTCATTTATTTTTTCACTTACAATTTATAAGAGGCATTATACATGTTATGTAATTTCTCTTCTTTTTGAAGATTAATAAAAGTCTAGGGCGCAATTAAAATATAATTTCTCTAGAGTATTAAGTATAATAAAACTATACACTAAATGCAGGGATGAAAGGACAACAAATCACTTATTAAACTGAAAATCAAACTACAAAACAATTAAAAATCGCTTTTGTAGCAAGAACACTGCTTTCCAGAATTCTAGCTAAAAACTCACATAAATACCTGTGATATTATACATTGATATAGTGTTAGGAGATTGTATAGCGTATCTCAGGGTAACTGAGTAGCAACGTTAAATATGGACCAACACCATTTATTGTCCCACAGCTTTATACCTGGGACATGTTTTTAAGCTTACTGTGATCTTTAGTTGATACACTGTTGATAATATATTTCAATTCTTTATTTCTCTCCCCTTTCCCTCTTTTTCCTCTATTTAAGATGTCATGTAAATTTCATACAGTAAGTTTTTCTTTCTTAGACACAGCTATGTCTTAGATGTGGGTTAGCAGATAGTAGGACAGAAGAAAAACTGATGCTGTGGAAACTGAACAAAACGCTTACAATATTAAATCTGCTTCATGCTTTCAATCTATTCTAAAAGTTAGGGGAAAATGTTAAAGAAGAAAAAGTGGCAACAGAAGAGGAAGAGGTAGTATTCACAGTACTAGTAGTAATCTGGAGAGAACTACTTATTTTTGTAGTAGTGACTGATCAGCATTAAAGTCCAGGTAGAAAGTAGTAACAGATAGTACACTGTATTTATCACCATATGAAATTAGCAGCATGGGGAAATTTAAAGAGCAAATCAAATAACTTGATAAAAATTCCACTGCTAATTTGCAGCAAGCCCATTCTAAAATCCAAATGTCTTTACCTCTCACCTTCCAGGGATCAATTTCTCTCCCCTTTCTCTTTCTGCCCTGCTTCCCTACACTCATTAAAAGTAAAGAGAGTAGAAGTTTATAGAATAAACCTAGGGGGTTGTTTCATGAATCCCATAGCAGGATTCTGGAGTATGACTGGCTCGGTTTGAGTCGAGGCCCTATCTATGTCACCTCTCTCTGCCTCAGTTTCCACAGGGTTCAGCAGGAGTAACACAGGCACACAGATCCCTTAAGTGACCCCCTCTGAGTGTTTTTAGGAGATGTGCTAAAAAATATAGTACTTGTTGCTACTAAGTACTATCTAGCAGAAAGGTAGGCTCATAAAAATATTACACTGCATCTTCATCTACCTCATTCACCAGACCTGACACCACATAACTTCTGGCTCTTCCTCAAAGTCAAAATGAGCACAAAAGGTAAATGTCTTGAATTGATTCTGGCCACTGAGGCATCCATGAAAGTACAGCTAAAGATACTCAAGAAAGAGGACTTCTAGAACTGTTTCATAAAGTATCAAGACTGATGGAATAAGCGCATTTGAACTGAGGGGGAGAAATTTGAGGGGTTATTAATAACCAAGTGTCATTTACTGTAATATTTTTTAATCATTCACTGTAGCATTTGATCACACCTAATATACTGAGAATCAGGGGCACAAGACAGAACAGAAAAATGTGAAAAACTTAAATTCTTGCCCAGATAAAACCATGTATAAAGCTGGGGCCAAAAAGAAGGTGCAGCTGCTGAAGAGATTAGTGCCATCAAAACGCAACCAAGCACTTCATATAAGGAAAAGGAAAAAGACACCTGGGAGGCATCTCAGCAATCAGTAAGAGCCCACCCACTCCAGGCTCAAGGGTGCAAAATTAGAAAACTTTCATTCAGAAGAGAGTCCCTCGAATGCCTGGTTAAGAAGGTCTCCTAAGGGAACTGGATCCTGGGATTCACCTCACTGTGCTTAGCCATCCAGTATTCACAGGCCACTGCAGCCAGGATCCCAGACAGCTCAGCCACTGCCTGGGCTGGTCACTGACTTCAGCATCATCCATATGATGCTGGTTTTGCTGGCATACAGAATGCAAGAGTTGTGGTGTCATGGAGGCCTCCACCCAGATTTTAAAGGACAATTTAACAGGGCCAGAAAGAAGCCCCTGACAGGGCACTGTATAAAGCTGTGGGAATGAAGCAGAAGGTGCAGTAGAGACACGCGAAGAAGTTGGAGATACCAGGAACATGGATCATCTGCTGAGGAAAGCTGGAGGCAGTGAACCAGAGTCAGCCTAGGAGAGGCCAAAGGGTCCAAGCCTTCTGGATTACACAGCTGGCCACAACCTGCCTTGTGTGCTAGACACAGAGGAGCAGCATTTAATATTTGCCCTGCCGGCTTTTGGTCTGGCTTTGATGCAATTCCTTTCTATCCCCATTCTGCTCTTGAATTTAAATGTTCACCTGCACCATTGTATGTTGGAAGCATTTAACTTATTTTTTCATAATTTTATAATTTCATAATTTTATGAAATAAAGCATGATTTCATGACAAATTAAGAGAATAACAATAGATAATTCACTGTATATCATCTTCAAAGTAGTTACATGGAGTGTAAGAATAGACAAAAAGATTCTTCTGAAAAAGAAACAAATATTACCACAAAGTTTCTTTTGAATGAACTGAGAAACTAGTAATATAAATGAGACAACTTGCATATATATTAACACAGTGCTGAAAAAACAAAATAGGTAATTTGGGGAATTTTTGAACAACCTATTTATCTTCTCATGAGAGAGACAGAGAGGGAGAGAGGAAGAGTCAAACCTTGGATTGTGAGTAACTTGGTCTGTGAGCATTCCATAAAATGAGCAAGTATTTCTAGGAAATTTTAACTTCATAAATGAATTATGCTTGTAGTACAGATAGCACAACATGCTGAAAGTCACATGACACAATGACACAACTGTTTCCTCTTTCTTGTGCACATGCTACTGCACCTGCATTACTGTGACATATAAGTGGGTTGGATTATAAGCAGAACAAACACATTATTCTTACAACCAAGGTTTTACTGTATTTTGAGGTCTTTTCCTATAAAGGAAACCATGCAGTATTCAATCTTGTGTGTCCAACTTTTCCACTTAACATTATGTCCTCTAATTATATCCATTTACCCACAAATGCCTCCTTTATTGCAGAGTAGTACTCCACTGAGTATAAATGTCACATTTTCCATAGCTAAGGGTTTGGTTTGAGTCTCAGGGAGACTTTGGACTTGAATTTTTCAGCAGTGCTGAAATTGTTGATTCAGAGGACTCTTAGAGATGGAGTAAATGCATTCTATACAATGAGACAGATACGCCCTTTAGGGGCCAGAGGCAGAATGCTATGGGTTAGATCTAGGATATTCTGCAAAAAGCCTTAGGTGTTAGAGGCGGGGCTTTAGGAAGGTAAATGGATCACAGAGATGGTACACTGATCAGTGGACTGATTCACTGATGAATTGATGAACTGATTGCTAAATATGCTCCTAGAAAGTGGGACTTAATGGGAAAAGGTGTGTCAGGGAGGCTGTGGCTTCCCAGGGAGGCTGTGGCTTCCCAGGGCCCACCATGCTCTCCTACCACACTGTTTCTCTTCTGGACCCAGCCAGGCATGGACTGAATCCTCTGAAACACACGCCAAATTAAACCCGCCTTAAAGTTGTGGATGTGGAGTGTTCTGTCTCAGTGAGTGGAAAGCTGACTGATACATTATATTTATAAATTTTAATGCTAAGAACTTTTTTATTAAAAGCATTTGCTTTGTTACTAGACTTACTGCTATTAATCTATAAATACCTCCATTTGCTTATGTCAGATAAAAGGGATTTAATTAAATAATCCATGGAAAGTGCTTAATATACTTCCTGCTGCCTAGAGAGATCTCAAGAACACCAGATATTGTCTGTAAGTGAGCTAACTACTGGGTCTGTAGAATCAAAGCCAAGACGCTACCTCAAGTCCTCTAGGGGATACAAGTGGAATCTCAAATATAAATATATACATATTTTTTTCACAGTGAGTTTGAAGCCACCCTCAGCTATACAATAAATTCAGGGCCACCCTGAACTACATAGCAAGAGCCTGTCTCAAAAAAAAAAAAAAAAATATATATATATATACACATATATGTATATGTGTGTGTGTAATATACACTCATACACAGGTACATGTATATATTCAGTATATATATACTGAATTCATATATATAGATTATATAATTTATATATATATTGAATAATACTGTATTCTTGACATTTTTCCAAGTGTTTTTCATTTTAAGTCTATATAGAAAGTCTATACAGAAAGCAGAAATATGGTATTAATATCCAAAATCAAAACTAAATAACACAGTCATTACCTAGGAGTAAAGGGGAAGCAAAATACATTCTATCAATATTCACAGAAACAAATTACATTTACTACCCCATACTACTAATTGTAAGCACTAGTTCTCACATTTTAGTAAACCTGAGGCAACTGTCTGTCCATAAGCACTTTCTACCTTCCTGTTCCTGAAGAAAGCCCTGTTCTGTTGGCCTGTTCGGGCTCCCTTGTCTTCTGGCATCTGGTTAGGGTGAGGCACAGAGGAGAAGACTGCAGGACAGAAAGAACCAGCGTAGTATGTGGGGCCCATGTCACATGTCAGGAGACACGTGACGTCTTCCTCCTGAAGGTCAGTGGTCAAGACTACTTCCTATCTGACTCAATTTCAGCGACCGCTTGGTCCCTTTCCCCTTTAGCCTCAGTCTGACAATGGCTTCCTGCCTCAAACAGCTCAACCTTCCTTTGTTGGTTTCCCTCAAGCTTAACCATTCTCTTGTGGGCATCTGTCCCTTCATGGATGTTCCTAAATTCTCCCTATTAGAGTAGTGGCACTGCTTTACCCAGGAACCTAACAGGAATGACTCATAGCACGAGTGCCCTAAGGCCCCAGGGCGTCAAAATGAAATTCTCGGGTTGGGTTGCTCCTGTTCCAAGCATGGGATGCCCCCTTACCAGGTGGGTAGTGAGATGCTGCTAAGCGCAGTCACGTGCTATCAGGGAGATGACTCTCATGCCACTGTCGGCAGCATGGGCTGAAGTGCGACACGGGGCAAGCATTAATGGGGTTAATGCTGGAAGCAACAGCATTATCACGCTAAAGCAGCAGTAGCAGCAGTATGAAGCTTATGGTGTGGCAAGGCTGGTTCAAAGGGCGCCAAGGGGACAAACAAAAGCGAAAAGACAAGTTAATGGCCTCCAATGCTCAAGTCAGAATGCAGGTGAAATTTCAGAAAGTTTCTCTGTCAGTTTAAAAATCTTTTCTTTACCTAAGCTTCAGAGCAAATAAGGTCAAAGACCTATTCCAAAATTTGATCTCTGTACTAAACTTGCTTTCTTTTTTTTTTTTTTTTTTTGTACCGGGGATCGAACTTACCACCTCACACCTGCCAGGGGCAGGCGCTTAAGCCACTGAGCTAAATCCCTGGCCCTGCCTCTGTACTAAATTTGATCTCTGAAAAATACCAAAGACTATTTCTTGATTATGGGGCATGTGGACGTAACTCTCAGAACTGGTACAAAATGTGACAACATGGTGTCCTATACCTGTACTAATACCTTCTTGTGGAGACAGCTCTTCTTAGTAATTTGGGCAGAGTAACCTATCTTCCACTGTCAGTCAAAATGTTTACAGTAGTACTCTAGTACATTCACAAAAGGCTCATGTACCAAGAGGGAAACTGCAAAGTCAGCCACATGGACTTCCGCCCCATCACTGAATTAACTACCACTGTGGAGCTCTCCATTTCCCAGTGCCGAGACCCTGAAAAGGCATGATTCCCCAAGGAGTTACACTCATCGAGCAGTGGCAGGAAGGTGGCACTGGACTTCTGCCATCACAGAGACTACCAAGATTATCCTCATGGGAAATGATAGGCGTTTAGGACATAGGTTTGCCTTTCCTTTCCCTTCAATACTTTGTGAGCCCCTTCACATATGTATTTAACAGACTGTCTTCCCAATTACTGTGCTATCGCTGGCAATATTACCTTCAGTCAGGAAATCCACTTTAGTGGCAAAGAAAATACAACAGGCTCAACACTATAGGATGCACGTGTTGTACATCATGCCCCATCATCTAGAATCAGCTGGTTAAACCCAAAGATGAAGCGACCTTCTGCCAGCTGGGAAACCCACGCGGCCAGATTGTACGTGTCTGAGAACAAAGAAGTTAAGGTAGAAGTGGCCACTAGAATACTTCTTTGAATGACCCTTCTAAAGGAGATTTTACTCTGTCCTGAAACTTTGGAGCTTCTAGGTATCTCAGTCTCCAAGAAAAGCATGCTTTTGCCAGGGTCCAAGTTTCTTGTACTGCAGGATTGGAAGTGGAGGGAACTTGGATATTTTGGGTTTCTCAGACTGCTGAACTAACAGGGAGGGAATCTGGCAACCGTAGGTAATATTTGAAGATTACTGAGTTGATTTTAGGTTGTTATACAATGAGGTAAAGGAGAATTATGTTTGGAGCTCAGTGGATTCACTGGGACATCTCTTTAAAAAAAAACTTTATCTGTAATTTGGGTTATTGAAAACACTGCAGTAAACAAAGATACCACCGAAGACTCAGGATTTACAGGAATTAAGCTGAGAGTTACCCAACTAGACAGTAAATCTGGTCTATGCCAGGTGTTAGCGGACAGTGAGGGTCAGGGGAAGATGGAGGTGAGTGGAAGGAGAAAGTCAAATCATTTCTGAGCTCTGACCAATCAGAAAGTCATGGGCTCCGGTATCTACGTCTTACATTCCAGTACCCATGAAGAACACTGGAGATGACTAGTATTTCAGGGTCCAGTTGGAAGTACAATTGAACTCATAAGCAGTCACTCTGTTAAACTGTCATTAATCACCTAATGTGATTTTGCTTCTTTTATTTCCGCAGAAATATCACTTAGCATATTATAAGCTACAAAATTAGCACAACTGCAGTTACAAGAACCATGTCTTTACTTATGAAGAGGGATATAATAGCATGTGTACAATAGCTATGATGTTAAAAGCAACAGTTCTGTAAAGAATGAAGTAGATGTTTAAAAGTTATCTATTGCACAAAGTTGAGACAATAATATGTTAGAGAAAACCTATACTAGGTAATCCTCAGGCAACTTAGTAATACTTTAACAAACTGAAGTACTTATCTAGCTAAATAAAATATCTGTCATGTCTTGAGAATTTTTTTTGAAAACATTTAACATAGTAAATTTCAAAATAAACTGATACCACTTTGAGATCATATTTAGAATATAATTTTATTTATTTATTTTTAAGAGTAGAATATATTTATTTAGGGAAAGAAAGCTTCTGTCTGAGAGAGAGATACACACATAAGGGGTCTCAAGTGGGTTGCCCAGAGCATAATTTTAAAATGAAAATAAATGGATTACTTTTGTGTAAGGAAAAATAGTAAGTGCAAGTGCAATGTCCTGAGTTTGATTCCCAGTACAAAAAAAAAAAATCATTGCATTAATTTCATTTTTGTAACCATTTTAAACTTAAGAGTTAATGTTTAAAGTAGCTTTAAATAATTCATATTCATGTTTAAAATTAAGCACAGTCTTAAAGCTAACAGAAAAAAATGTAAAGATAATACAAGTATTACCTCATAATTTTCTAACACAATTTGTCAGTGTAGATGAAAATATCACTTCCTTTACATCTTCATATTAAAATTAAAGTTTAATATGTCATTATAGACAGAAGCAGCACATAAAATTGGCTTAAGATTATTTCATATTAATTTTACACCTTTAATTTCTTAGTTATGGCTATTCATGCTATAAGTCAAGTGAGAGATTTTTTATTTCTTTTTCTTTTATATACTTATATTCTGGCATTTTATTAAAAAAACTCGAGATTTTTAAATAAAGTGCAAAAAGCCACATAGCATTCAGTGACTATGGTTTCAGAACTAGACAAGGAGAGTTAAAATGAAATACAAATTACTCTAAATGCCAATTTTCTAACAAACATAGTGTTTCCAAGTTTAAAAAACGAAGTGACGATTTCCCAGCGAGATCCCAGCCTGAAGACTGTCATCAGTCACCAAAAACCAAACCAATCAACCAAAGTAACCACATGACTTTCATCTCTTTGATAGTAACTTCCGGATGTAACTGTTCTACTTCATTATGTGTTCAATTACTACATTACTACACTAATATTACTACATTAATAGCTGTAAAATTAAATCGTGACATTTACTAACAGCTACTTTTCTTAGTTCAATATGCTTAAGAGACTCTTCAGTTTACTGTGCTCCTTTCTGCTAACTCTACACATCTAAAAAGGAAAGGGTCACACGCATCTCACAAGAGTGACCACTTGACATACACAAATGACAATGCTGTGCACATCGGTGCTGTATGTTACTCAGCATTAACCCGCAGCACTCTCTTGAATTCTCAACTTCAGCTTTCTTTTCAAAGGCTTGGTGACACTTACCAGAGTGGGTCCTGAGGTGTCCTGTGAGGGCGTCCCTTCGTCTGCAAGCGTAGCTACAGAAAGGACATTTGAAGGGCTTCTCTCCAGAGTGTAACTTTATGTGTCTCAGAAGGTTACCCTTTTGAGTAAAAGACGCTCCACACTGGTTACAGTGAAAGGGGCGCTCCCCTGTAGGAAGGAGAAGGGGGAAGACCAAGTAGGTTAGTGCGAAGGACTGACCTATAATCCATTCCTAACCAGAGCCAATTCTGTTTTAGACATTCATCTCTTCATAATTCTTCTAAACACCTCTCCCTTGAACTGGTTTCACTAACCAACAAGTCTGAAGTTTTGGTTAACTGGTCATTTCCTCTCTTCATATAAGCCTGACAGGATTCCTGCTACTGGCTCAGAATAATACCAATGATAGTATTTACCAGTGATTGGCAACTAGATGCCATTACTTTAACTGCCTTACTAGTTGCTTTATATACAACGTCTCAATCCTCACAATGACATTAATAATTAGGTATTATTAGTTTCAACTTACAAATGAAATTGAAGTTCACAAAGTATCTGATTGAGTCAAAGAGTTAGCAGTAGAGTCAAAGAGTTAGCAGAACTGATCTGGGTCAGTATGAATCCAAAATCTTTTTCTATATATTTTACCGTGCTATTGGTTTAAAACTCATGGAAATTTTGAATTGGAAGAGACTGGTAGTCTAACTCCCTCATTTAGCTGAAAAGGGGCCCAAGAAAGGCACAATGAAGGAGCCAGCTTATGAAGCTCAGTACCACAAGATCTCCACAACAGCCCACAATCTTGGTCACTAACAGTGAAATCTTTGGCAAAACTTCTTGATAACTAGACAAAAATCCAAAGAAGAGTATTCATCCATGCAGTTCTTGCATATTCTCATTATTTTATAAAAATCATGTTTGACAGGACTCTTCTTTCATTTTTCTCCTGTTACTGATATTACTATAGAATTGATTAAAAGTGAATTATCAGCTTAGTCTACTGCCACACGCTGGGTGTCACCAATATCCTCAAACATAAAAACAGAAACCTGGGCAGTTGCCCAGGGATCAAACTGATATTATTACCAAACCACAAAACAAATAAGGTTACTGTAAATTTGCCTATTTCTACAGACAGACATGGAGTAAATTAGAAACTAATACATCAATAAATAGTAAAAGTACTAAAGTTCAAAGTTTAGGATAAAAAGAAATTTTAAAAAGTAGTTCACATGGAACTAAACTACTTTTGTACGTGAAGTCAGAGGATGGTTATAAATTCTTTGTTTTTCAAAAACTTCGTATTGAGTACTCATGTTTCAAATATCTTTAATTGAAATACTCATTAGAACAGTGAATAAAATCTATTTTTTGACCCCTGATGTATGCAAACCTAGTGATACTTTTATTAATGAAAACTAGGAGTTATTGCAGTCATTACCTGCCAGGAGCCACTCCAAATTCTGTAAAACAGGTTTGTTACAATGCTAAAGACATTAAATTGGTTCATCAGGTGCGTCATAAGCTCTATTCCACTTGCTCTTTTAGGACGTTAAACAGGAACAATATGTCAAAAAAAAAATCGGTGTGTGTGGCGGGGTTTTCTTAAAAAAAAATCTAGAGCTCTTAGAACTAAATTTGTAATAGATTCATCCTATAAATGATGTAATGTGTTAAAAAATACTCCAAATGTTAAGGCTACCTTAAATTGTCTCTTATTTAACTAGTTTAATTCATTTGATAAAAACATAAAAGCTGTCATATGAAATTGTTAAAAATAATTTTTAAATCTAATTTCTAATCTTTCTAAAACTTCACATCTACAGCTTAACTCGGATGTTTGATTTTATCTTCCTCCAACAGCAGAGCATAACTTTTAAAAGTTCTAATTATCTACTTCTCACCTCCCCCATCCAACAGCAGTGAATTACAGAGGTACTTCTTTCACAAACTAACTTTTTTAAAAAGGAGAAAACAGCAAATATAAGTTACACTTTTCATTTCAATTATTGGATTTCACTTTTAGAATTCCTCTATGTAAGGTCTCCTATGCAAATAATAAATTGGTATGCAGTAACTTTTTAAAAATTTTAAAATATTTATTAGTACATATTTGCAGTATATAATGATTACATTCCTGATGGGGAGCTGTTACATGCAAAAAAACTTTTAAAAACAATTATAGTAGTAAGGTACTGACCAAAAAAAAAAGTATTTTCCTTTGGAAAATATGTAATAGCATGCTAACTTAGATTTTCTTCAACCATCTATAACATTTGAATTGATTTAAAAATCTCTAATTTAGAATAGTTAATTCATTTAAAATAATAAGCTAGTAATAATAAGGGCAAACATTTTTAAAAAATAATTTTAAATTTCAGCTAATTGACCTTAATGGGACTAATGATAGGATTAAATCAACTTTTACACTTACAAATTACTCCAAATATCTTTACTTTTTTAAATTAAGAAACTACTTCTGAATTTATATAATCATCTGCAAAAAGGATAGGAAAATGAAAGGGAGTCTAGATATATCTGATAATACTATGGTGGGGGTCCTTGGGAAATTCCAGTGCCATGAAATGGGTAAGGCAAGACGAATGTAACTTTTTGTTGTCGTCAGTATTGGAGACTGAACCCGGGGCCTTCACACTGAATTACATCCCACTCTTTTAAAAAATGTTTAACTTGGGGACAGGTTCTCACAAAGCTACTCAGCACACTGGGCTTGAACTTGAAATTCTCTTGCCTCAGCCTCCCAACGTTCTGGCACTACAGGTGTGTGCCACCATGCCCAGCTGAAAGTAACTTCTTCTTTTTTTTTTTTTTTTAATGAGAAAAGATACTGACAACATTATAGTTTTTTGTTTTGTTTTGTTCTGGGAATTGAACTGAGGACCATGCACTTGCCAGGCAGATTCTGTACCCCTGAGCTGTATCTCCCAGCCCTATACTTTGATTTCAACCCAAAAGGTTTTGGATATCAATTTTATAGGTTTCTTCATCTTTAGTTTGAACTCTGCTTGACGATTCTTAAGATCTTGATTATATAAAATGGTATTTCAATAGTACAGTTTTATCATATTTAATACTGAAGTTAATTGAAATTATGGCGAATCCCTCAATAACACTACCATAGGAAATAAAAATGAAAGCAGAAAACAAATGACTTTTAAAGTATATTTAGTCAATATTTCAGGAGTACTTCAAACATAGACATATACTCTAATAATAGTGTATTAAATCACTTTTTGGAAAAAACCACCTAGAAAACATTTGCAATCCTTTTATTAAATGTTCTGGGATGTTTCCTGGCCTAAGCATTACAAAGATGCATGTAAATTTACCTGATAATGAGTTAAAAAGTTTAACTTCCTTTTGTCTATGCAAAAGGTACACATGTAAAAAAATATACTGTCTATAGAACTGCATGTAACATCTTTTTTTCTCAACATTGTGCTTTAAATGAAATGAATCAACTGGCCTTTTTTGAGTCACTTTAGACTGAAAAAACAAGTACTTTTCTTTACATGTAAATCAAAGAAAACCCTACCAATTCAGTATCACATTAAAGATGTTAGAGAGTATTCCAATTCAAAAAACTTAAGTAGGTTGTTTGATGTGTGACAGCTAATCTTCCCACTGGTGGTCATAGAGGCCTGGGTTAACAACTGTGGATCCAGGAAACAATTAAGATGTGGTCGTGGTATCCTTCATGGCCATCCTCGATCTGTTTGGTTTTTAAAATTCAGTCTACTCATCTACTTGTCCATTTTTAGTTATTTGCATGATGAATTTACAGGTGATTTTATTATGCAATAATTGCATTTCAATTTATGTACTTCCATAGTTACATATTTTTAAATCTGAATTTAAATATTCAACTGAAATACAAACATACATGCATCACTTTGCTCTGGTGAATAAGAGAGAGGGAATTCCTCTGTTACCTACAAATAAACATCATTAGCACCTGACAAGAGGGTCTTCAAACGAGACAATGGCTCTATAACACTGCAATGCACAAAATAGGATGCGGAAAATTATTTGTAAAACTGGGAGTAATGTGTCCCACAGGGAGGCAAAATTAAGGATCTTTTGAATTTATGAGGCTGCTGTAGACACATGTTCACGCCTGAATTAATATCCCTACTTGTTTTCTCCTTCTTATATCCCCAAAGAAGAGTGCCTGGAGTATCGGATGACAATATTACCTGACTACTTACTAAAGCAGCATTGCCAAAGAAGTAACACCATGCCATTAATAAGATACTGAAATTGGCACTTTAGCAGAGTGTGAAAGAGAAAGAAGTGAACTATATCTGATACTCCACATCACTGTGATAACTGGGTGGTTGTGCGCCTTAATTAAGACATTCAAAAATACGTTTCTCAAAGGCTGTATGCAGATGGAAGACAGAGGCTTTCATAATAGCTATAAATAAGTGTAGTGGTTTTTATAATAGCTATAAATAATTGAGTGGAAACTTATAAACTGTGATTGATGTTATGGACAAAATACTTGGTTAATCACTAGCTTCTGACTATATTTGTCTCAATCAAGTTAAAACAAATAGAGGTTCTATTCTCAAACAGCAATAAAATGGAGTTGAAATACCAGGACCCACTCCAATATACAAACTAGGTCATCTGAAACACGTGTTAGAAGAACTAATTTAAGATATCACATCCAAAATTTCAAAGTCAACAAAACCTGCTTGGTATTCCGAGGTCCTTCATGAATGGCTATTAACATTAACAAAGATCTCCTAGATTGTGAGGAAGTATAGTAATTTTCTCAGTGCTCCAATACCCATTTACCAAAAGAGTACATAGCTCTGCAATACACTTTAAATGGTTATTTAGTCCGTTATCCTTGCTTTTATTAGTTGTGTCTCATATTCCTAGGACTCACTTACGGAAATCTATGCAACTATTTATAAGCATTTTCCATGCCAACTATATAATTTTCAGTTTTAAATTAAGGTGACTGTACTACTGTAGTAAATATCAAGTGGACAATACAACAGGTGTGTAATTATTTCATTTGTAAATAACCCTTACGGATATTACTATAGATACAGTCAAATATTGATTAACCTATATTTTCAAGAAAAACGCATTGTAGTTCTTTAAATTTTCTTAACTGAGAATTTAAAACATTTACTAAAACATCTCTCAAAGACAGTTTTTAGTATGAACTTCAGCCTTAAAACTAACACTATGCAATTCAACTGCAAAGTCCTTAGTTTCAGTTTGTCTGAGATGGGAGAATGGGAGAATTCTCAACGAGAGAAGTTTCACATCTGAATGAATGTTATCTTCCTCAATATTCTCACTCTGACATAGTGGATACACTGTAACTTTGTGGAACTCATTTTATGAATCACAAAATGGTTTCATAGCCTAGATAAAAAGTAGATTATTTTGTAATCTTTACCCTTTTTTCTTATCAAATAGATATCAGCTTGATCCTTTAACTTCTCTTAAGACATTTTAGAAAACTAAAGGAAATAGCTTTGTATTAGTAATACAAAAATCTTAAAAGCACAGTGATGTTTAAAAAAGAAATTCAAAGTAAAACAGAAGCAAAAACGGTGGAAAATGTATATAACTAAAAGCTAATGCGTAAGATAACATGATTCTAATGAGTGATTTCACATAATAATTAAAAAAGCATCACCCTTAGTTTATAGTCATATTTTATAATAAACTATGGGTATATTAATATATCAAGCATGGTACATTTAAACAAAACCAGCCTGGGTTCAGGATATCTTGGCTCTAGCTTCAGCAATGTCCTTATCTACAAATCACTTGACTGTTTCTCTATACATGATTTGAGAAGTCTGAACTAAAATCATTTTACATCTCTCTTTTTTTTGAGACAGCATCTATGTACTTCATGTTGGTCTTGAACTCATGACCAGCTGAGTGCTGGGATTACAACAGGCCTGCATCACCATGCCTGACTTACATCTCATGTTTTAAAATCTCAATTATTAAATTATTCAGATTTAAAACAGTTTGTAAATCAATTTCTCAGAGTGACTTATCACTCTTCCAAAGAGTATTGCATACTAAAATTTTAGGACTAATATCTGGCTGTAGAATACTGCTAAGCATTATAGTGCAAGCTACGTTACCTTCAAGGCAATTTTTAGGTAAACATAAAACTTCAAAAAGTCAACTATCTTCCTTTCCTACCCCAATCTCATTTCAGTAGCCTTTTATTTTTAAATTTTGGTAAAATATTTGAAAAGATTTATCAAGACCTTCTCATTTGAATCGTTTTTTTTTTTAATCAGTACTGGGGATTGAAATTAGGACCATGAGCTTGCAAGGCAGGCACAAGACCTTCTCATTTGGGATGACAATTCTGTGACTACACTTTTTTGCCTGCACATCCTTAAACCTTTGTCAGTTTTGCCCCACAAACCTCCCTGCAGGAGTTAGAACTCCAAGTCACAGGAAGACAGTAACATTCCTGAACTAGGAAAAGTACCTGCTTACTGCCGAGGCCTTGGTAGGCAAAGCCTGACTGTAAATCAAATTTCAAGAAGTTAACTGGATAAAGTGAAAGTGATTCGCCCTTATATAAATGTGTGAGTGCTATTTTGTAGTATAAAATCTTAGCTAGCAAACTCTATTAGCTGCCCGTGGATATGGTAAAATATGTATGGAAATACAAACAGATTGAGTTACCCAATGAAATTCTCCTACACCTTTTGAACCCTTATCATATTATTGCTATATTAAGAACTGTGGAAACTGAATCCCAAACTTCTTTCCTGATATGCTATTCAGATCTGAAGGCTGGAAGTCAAGACCCAGGCTACTCTCTGCTTTCCAGCAATCCAATACTAGCAGAATTCTGAAAAGGCAGTTTCACCACTGTCACCCCTGAATGAAAAGGAAAGAGAATAGATGTCAGGTAATATCAACATCAGATGTCACAGGCAGTCATCAGTTATGCTTGCAGCTGCTTACCAGTGTGACTCCTTTTATGTACCATAAGCACATTGGGCCCAATGCAAACCATGCCACAGACGTCACATTTCAGTTTACCATTCGGAAGCCGGATTCCTCCCTCGCCTTGGAGCTCCTGGACTTTCCTGCTGTCAGCCAGCTCGCTGCTCTCAATTAGGGGCTCTTCTAGGCTGCTGCCCTCATCATGGCCCCTGATCTCATCGTCACGGCTCAGGGGTTTCCTGTCACACTCTTCATCACTTTGCATTTCTAGCTTTACTGAGTTTGCTGCAATTTAAAAAGAAGAGATTTTTAAATACATGATAAGTGGTATCACCTACCTCTTTGCCACGCACAGCCCTTCTATATGGAAGACATTAAGTATGTGACATTAAGTAGAATTCTGGTCCATCACCAAAGACTGTGTCAATACCTCCTGTGCTCTATGATATTTTAAAATATCATAAAAGTGATGCTTTGGCCTGAAAAAAGACGGCTCAGGAATATGCTCCATACACAGATTAACCCTTTATTTCTGTCTCATTTCTTTCACTCAGTTGTTTAGATCTTAAGCTCGTCACTAAATAGTGCTGGTATTCCCTTTTGAGGAGTGAGATCTATTTATGAAGATGCAAGATTAAATATTACTTAACCTACTGAGCCATGCCTTCTCCTGAAGATCATTATATTTACTTCACATTCTCTGCTTCAGATCAGAGTACCTGTGTAAACCTGTTTCTGAACAGAGCAAGAGCAACAACTCAAGATCTTAATCCAGCCAATGTCTTTCACACATGAAAGCCTAATGTTAAGGTAAATGTCCTAAAATCAGACTAAACATAAATAGTTAAGAGCTGGGCAAACACAAGGCAAAGTGCAGAGGCCTTATAAGCTCTTAAATTACTCTGCCTTTTATTCTTGTATGGAAAAAAAAAACTCCATTGACGACATCAGCCTGCAAATCAAAGTCCTCTAACTGTAACCCATGCACACCAAAAGGGAGCTAGTGACAGGAATGGCATGACATGCATGTACACACTTGCGAGTGTTAAGAAATCTAATGCCTTCTCTTTGCTGATTTTGGATCATCCCACAGGAAAGCTGGAATTCTGTTAGCACAGCTCTCATTCTGGGTTGCTGACAGAGTCTTTTCACAAGACAGAAGCAAGTTTCGAATTCATACTGGTTTTGATACAGTGATTTTGAAAATTTCTTGTCATATCAGCGTCAATGAGCAAGATTCTTTGGCTCCACTTGAATAAGAAAATATTTTCATACAAAAAAACCCCCATTCTTTTTACTGCAATTGTTTTCTTGGGGAAACAACACATTCTGTGATTTGTAGTTGGTTCTTATCTGGACAAAAAGTGCCAACAAAATTGCTCTTCTACTCTTCTTCTCGTTAGTGGGCCTCTATTGAGGCAGGGTAGTACAAGAGTACCAGCCATACAATCTTGAAGCAATTACTTCTGAAGCTCATGTCTTTCATTTGCAAAATAGAGATTAATACATAATATTGGATAGTTTAAGCTGAACTAGTAAGTAAATCCTTAAGCACCCTAAGGATTCACATTCTCCACGCCTTCTATAAAATGGGGATGGCAAAAGTCCTCACTTCCTAGGGTCGATGCTAGAGCTAAATGAATACATATAATAAACACACTTGTTTTTCTCTCATCTCAGAGTGCTATACTTCATAAGATTTTTTGGTCAAGATTATAATATGTAAACAATAACTACAGAAGGCTATAAATCCTTGCCAGATCTATCTCAAACAGGATATTTACTATGTGGAGTTTATTTAGGAACCGTCATGATTTAACTGGTTTTTGAGATGAGTAGGGACAATATTTCATCCAACTTTATATGCTAAGCCCACTCAAGCGCTTCGTGATATATAGGAAATGTTCAAGCACTATTCATTGACTTGTTTTACTAAGTGTATTATGAATTGTATTGTTTTAAACTTGTCTTATAAGTTTAAAGAAAAGCAAATGTGCTGGGTGTGGTGGCACATGCCTGTAATCCCAGCACTTGGGAGGCTGAGGCAAGAGGATCGTTGCAAGTTTGAGATCAGCCTGGGCTACAAAGTGAGCTCAAGGCCAGCCTGAACTGCATAGTGAAACCCTGTTTCAAAAAGACAAAAGAAAAACAAATATAAATTAAGACTTTTTCTACTGAGAGATCAAAATCCCTCAATCGTGGTCTCAAAGAAAATATGATCATAATTTTCATACTCAGTAGTTTGTCTATAATCTATTTTAAATATAATTGATTCATGCAAATTATCATTAAATATTTTATTTCTTGTTATTTTGGACATTCCCAGGGAATATCATATAGAACTGTCAATGTGAAAATGCATTTTACCATTCCTTTTAATGTGCACTTAAAGATTATGAGTGAATTTGGCCATCTTTCTTATGCTTATATGTATTTTTTATGAAACTGTTTGTCAATTTGTCTATTTTTCTACTAGGTTATCAATCTTTACTTACTGCACTTAAAGGTAGTTTATGTACAGTTTAGCGTCTGTCCCTTAAACTGAAAATCCAACATCTCAAATGCCACAAAATCCAAAATAGTTTCTGTACTGACTTGATGCTACAAGTAGAAAATTCCATAATCGATGTCACATGACAGGATATATGTCATCAAAATGCATGTAAGCTAAAAATACAGTATATAAAGTTAACTTCTAGACATGTGTATAAATTGTGTATGAAATAAAAATGAATTTCCTGTTTAGACTTGAGTTCCAGCCCCCTGGTACATCCTGATGTATGTGCAAGTATGCCCAGGTCTGAAAAGTTTAAAATAAAACTGGTTCCAAGCATCTCAGAGAAGGGATATTCAACCTGTCCTTAGAAACTTGCCTGGTGTTAATAATACTTCACATATAGTTTGGTTTATCTTTTTACTCAAGCATACTTTATGGTTACTTCTACACGTTGAATTATGGCTCACTTTGTTAACATGTTTTTCTTAACTCCTACAAAATATTTTTAGACTTTTTCTGGTAAGGAGAATTTTTTCTAATCAATGCAAAATGCTACTGATCATTCATTCTATGCAGTCCCATATTTCATCCATCATTGTCATTTAAAAGAAAAATTAAGAAAAGGTGAAAATATTACTTTATACTGCATGGCTTTATGCCAAACTATAGTCAAACTATCTCACACATTTATATCAAGTGAAATACTAAAGACTAGAAGCTTCAGAAAAATGTCATAATTCTTGTTATCAATTAGCCAATGTCTGATAAGCTACACTTAATGAACATGAAATCTACTTAAATCTGTATTTGTTTGGTTTTTTGCAACAGACTCTCACTACCTTGTGTAGGTTGGCTTCAAACTCATGGTGACCTTTCTGCCTCAGCCTCCTGGGTTCTGGAATTACAGGAATGCATCGCTGTGCCTTGCTAAGGAGTATATACTAAAACTATAGGCCTATCAACTGTCAAAATATCACAGAATTATGAAGAATATTATTTGAAATTAAAACATACTTTTTCCTTAATGCAAGTGCTAAATAATGGGGCATCTAATACATAACATCAGACATAAATAAATGTGTCATTTATTTAATTTATTGAAACAATAATCCCCAGGAGGAATATGCTGTATGCAAATAGACAACAACAACAAAAAAATCCCACAACAAAACAAAACACACATTTTAGCTAGAACTAAGGCACAAAAGAAATAACAGAATTATAATAGAAAAGTTTTCTCTAGCAATACAATAAGGACTGTTTATCAGGTATGAATATGCAACCTATTGCTCTCCTGATAAATCAAAAAGTACAACACAGTTTAGTATGCATATCATATTAAATTTTGCAAAAAGTCATAGCCCATGTACAGACAAAATTCCATAGCAATTAATTTCTAATGCATCTCACTAAAATTGAGTAGAAATTCTAGGATGTATTAATTCATGGGATAAATGTCTTTGAATCTTAATTATTGACTAGAAAATTTTCTACTCAAAGGAAATTCCATAATTTAACTTTAATATTTAAGTTTTTTAAATTAATGCAGACCACCTAATATTTTAACTCTTTAACAATTAGTTTTAAGTGTTCTGTATATGTTAAGTATACTCTAAATAATAACTTATATATTAAAGAGCTGTAGTACAACTGTTTGTAGGTATAATATATGCAGCTGTTATAATTAAACATAACATACTACTTTAGTTTTCAAACCTTTAAAATTAGATTTTTAATGTCAGAGGAATATTTTTATAATTAGCTACAGGAAGACATTCTTATAGGTGGGCTAATGTCATTTTGCATTTTGAAGTGAAATCTTCTTGTGACTAATCTCAACATCAAGGATAAATTTTCAGGATTATTTCTCTATTACTTCTTGGCCTTTTGCCTAAAATCAAGTGAAGACTGTTTCTCTACTAGTAGCTGAAGGATGCAAATCAAGCATATTTGTGAGATTCATACACATAAATATATATTGACAAGCAAAATATACTGACTTAACCAAAATAGTATTTTGTCAGAACAAATCATTAGTAATGAAAAGGGCTGTAACTAAGATTTCAGTCAATTCATCAATTTGTTCTTCACTACCCTGCATTATTGATACCAGTAATTATAATATCTGAGTTTTTTTTGGTGAATGAAATAGAAATCTTTAATATAGCTATCTTTTGATATAATGTGCATCTTTTGAAATGATGTGCATATTTTAATACAAAGACATCAAAGTTTAAGGCATTGATGATTAATCAAGAAAATGTTACTATGAGGATAGATGATCAATCAGAGAGGGCAACAATGATTCATTATAGTGGCATTTCTATTTAGAATTTATAATTATTTGTAGTCATTATTTAGTAGACTATGAAGTTTGAACACACAGACAAGGTAACAGTTAACAAAAAAGACTTCTGCAATCGAGTTTATATAGAAAATGCTCTGAATATATTTCAGGATAAAAAGTTTCAGATTGATTTAAAAAATAGCATGAAGCAAACATGCTTATGAAGGCAATGTTCCCTCCCCTACTCCTTATGCTTTCAAAATACTATTCATGAACATGAGAATTTAAATTCACAAATTCTATAAAAATCCATATATCATCTTCATTCGCAAATGACCACACCAATGACAAGAAGTGAAGAGACAGTGCCCACTATTGTGACACACACTCAGTCATTCATAGAACTCATTCTCCCCAGCCACTAAGCAGAGGCATTCTCCTTGGCCACAGAGGTGCCAGGGCCTGGGTAGTGGCGGAGCTCAGCAGGACCACGTGCTCACCAGCACACACAAGGCCTGGGTTCCATCCCTAGGACCAAACAAGTCACAGAACCAGCACATTTTATGAAATTCTTGTTGCTTGCCTAATGCTCTGCCTAAAATTTATACTGAAGAGTTAAGTCTATAAGCAATGAATATTCTTGACTTTAAAAATAAGGAATCCCTGTTAACAGAATAGTAGCAGACAGAAATAGGCCCTGAGTACCAATACAAAGAATAATTTAGGCACATAATTGATTTATTGAGCTTAAATGTTTAGAGGCTTTTCCTTAGCAATTGGGTCTGCTATTTTACTATTTTTTGATTAATTTCACCTATTTACTCATTTATGTAAGACAGCCCTTGATTTTGCAAGGTCAGATGGGATTTCTTCAAATAATATGAAATATTTAAATTTTTGATAAAAAGATTTTCATATATATGGTGAAATTTATTTAGTTAATTTCAAATTACCAAAAAGAATAAATTTTATCATCAACATCAGATTCAGTTCTCACAAATAATTGTGTTACTTTTCAACTGTCATGTTCTGAAAATACCATAGTAACCACAACTGAAAATATAATTATTAAAATATTTTTGAGTATCTAAACTCTCTAAAATTTAATTATTTTTAAGTTTTTAAATTTAATCAGTATAACCTGATTCTACTAACCCACAAATAGAACAGTCAAGTTTTCTAGCTAGGAAAATAATGCTAAGTGATTATGATTTCTCTATTTAAAAGGATATGCTATTGATCATACAGGGTATAAAACATTTAGATTATTTGCACTATTTAGTTTCTCAATTATAGTTTTAATGTTTAATTTTAATGGAATAAATGCTACAGGAGTTAATGAAGTACTTACTTCATAAAACTGAATAAAAGAAGGCTGAAATGGCAACAATTGGCAGGAGTAGGGGAGAGATCTTTCAGGTGTGATGGTTAAGTGGACGTTGTGTGCTTGGTTTCTGCTGTGTGAAGATCCAAATGGGCACTTGAGGGATTTTGTAATTTACAAGCATCAGGTTTTCCCAGCCTAGGCCAGATAGTTGAAATGGTGTTATATGCACTAATTGAATCAATACTTCTATCTAATAATCTGTTGGAGTTGCTTCTTCACTAATACAACCCTCTCTCATTTAAGCATCACAAACAGAAACACCAAACATGATTAAGTCTGTCTTACTAGCCCAGCAGCTATTTAAATATTGTGTTAGAGAACAAACTGCCTTCATAACTGTGATGTGAAGTACAATCATTTACTAAGAATATACTATCAATTTTTGTTAAAACAAAAGCTTCACAACCAAAATTATTTCAAGGCACATACAATCTCTTTTTAAACATTCCTCAAAAAAAAAAACCCCTCACACAATATCAAACCTTTGCTCCTTTTAATTGTGAATAAATAAATGCGTTAAGTCTTGCAAAACAGCTGCCTCCAAAGATCCTCTGAGCATTTGTTTTATGAAGCAGGAGACAAGTCCAGACACTCGTATCACTGACCCGCCGCTGAACCGCTTTGGGTAATGTGCTGGTTTCTCCTTGTTTTTTCCCTTCTCCCTCCAAGATAGCGAGATTATGTATTTCTCACAGGCACTAGAGTAACTCTAGACCCAGGTAGTACTGATTGTGAAATACTGCTATTAGTCCAAAAATAGCAGTAAAACTTCCACTGCACCTTAAAAGCAGGAAGCCAGGGTCCCCACCTGTCCCTTCCACCTGACTAGCGCTGAGACCCTGGCAGCTGTTTATCTGTATCACCCAAACCGTGCGTGTCAGTAACACAGATGCCCTAGACCACGGGCTGGACAGGATGATCTCCTGCAGATGAAGAATTTAGGGTCCTTTCGATGATAATAGTAATGGTAGTGATAAGAGAAAAATAACTAGAGGTTTTATGATTCATAAAACACATAGTCTGTTTCATTTGGCACTTGGAATGACTGAATTTGTAGTTAAAGCAGCTACAGGTTAAACACAGGGAAATGTGACTTCCAAAGAATTCAAACTTAGTAAATGTCAGCTTGGTATCAACTCTGTGCTTCCTAGCTTATACATCTTTCCATGAGACTGGGTCTCCAGTTAAATAACAGACATAAGTGTTATATTTAGAAAAACTCAGTGATGGGTAAATGACTTTCAGTTACTATAATCATGTATGTCACTTGAAACAGATATTAGGAATTCAAGCCCAGAATGCCCTGATAAAATAAATATACATTGTGTTCATGAACTGAACTACTGAATTAATACTTTTTTACCAAAACTGGATGCATGTCTCATTCAAAAAATTCCCCTCTAATTTTTAAACTTGTTTTCCTCTTAAGGCAAGAAAAGGTCCAAGTACAACACACAGTTGCTGCAGGATCTATCAATGTTCAATATTTTTCCTTCCTTTCTCCAATTTTTCCATAAATTTCTATATCCCGTTACTTATCAGTGGTCAATAAAAACAACAATTGGAGAATAAATCAATCTCTGAACCAACTGTTTATGGAAGGTACGTTTCAGGATGTCACTTACGGCCAAGTTTGATACTTTCCTGCCCATTATTGGTGTAGAAGTAAACTGCACCTGCGACAGCTCACACGTTTCACTTTACATTTAAACACCCTTCGCAAACAAAATCAATACGAAGTGTTCTCCCTCCTTCCTTGAAGAAAAATGCAAAATAGAAGAGGGCAAAACACCGAGCAATAATAATGCACGACCCTATACAGCATATCCATCATCAGAACACATACTTTGGTGACCCCACACAGAGGCATCACTGTGGCCCAAGTATGAAGCTTGTATTTTATAGCAGATGAGTTTCATAAGAACTGTATAATGTACAGAAAATAAGCTTTGTTTGAAGAGAAATGCCAAAGGTAAACAACAACCTATCCTTTTACCTAGCCTTTAAATGAATGATTTCATTTGCCAAATCCTAAAGATTCAATACCGGCCATATGTTGCATATCCAACTCTGTTTTTGCACTGTGGGCAACAGAACTACATTGAAGTTCCCATGGATTTTCACCTAGAATTTCAATAGCTCTCCAATCAATCAATCAATCAATCTCTCTCTCTCTCTCTCCCCCCCTATTATTCTATGCCCCCAATTCATTGTATATTTAGTTGGCAGATATGATCTTTTTAAAGCAGGCTCATAATAGTATTCTCAACATTCTCAATGACCACCCAATACCTAAAAGCTAAATATACAGGCACTGGTCCACACACATCTAGAGACCACAGCACTGCCTAATCATATGCTTCAGCCATTTATTAGTCCTTTAATTACCTATGTCTTTTTCAGTCAAATTGTTTTCTTTAGTCTTCCTAGAATACATCCTAAATATCTCTGTTGTTTTATTTTAGATCCTATTATTATTCTATGGAATTCTCTCGAATTTCTATTAAAATAAGTACAGTCCTCAAAGCTTGCTTATCTGGTACATTTTTCCATAAATGTTTTTGGATGCCAGAATTCTTTTTCTATGGAACTCGTATCACTTCCTACAGAATTAAAGAGATTTCATTAAAAGTATTTGCTTTGCCTCTACACTGCTTTTAAAGTAAAAAAAAAAAAAAAAAAAAAAAAACAGTTATAAAACCATCCTGAACTTACATGGAGTAGGCACCTAGTAGATGCTTGTTGAACTGTTGCTGCTGATTTACAAATATACTTCTCTTTTTAAGTTACTGAGATTTTGCACAAATTAACTACCAATGACAAACATAACAATACAGATGCAGTTTAAACACAAAACATCAACATAAGGCTGAAAGACTATTGTATCACAGGAAATACTTTAGGTAATATATCAAGTGATTCAATAATGACAGCCACTCTGAAATATGTAATTTTATCTTCCATTTACAGGTGAGGAAACTAAAAATCAGAAAAGGTGAATCAAGTATGTCCAAGTCACACAACTATTCAGGCTCAGCTGACAAACTACAAACTGACAACCAAATTCCTATTATTTTTAACTTGCTAATAGTTATTAGTAAAGAATAAAAGGGATGTTGATATATTAAAGAATGATAACTTATCACCAATGTGTACCATCTAATGTATTTTTCAAACTTCACGTTTAATACAGGTAGAGTGAGTTTGGGTAAAGAGAAATTTGTCTGAGAGTCCATTTTGGAAGAAGACAGCTTACACTGCCAAATTTTCTGAGCGTGGATTTTTATCTCCTATAAGAGCAGTAAACTTTGAACTGGTGTTCGGCAACCATGTGCTTAACAGAACTATGGGAGGCCTGTGAAGCAAATTACATTGTGAAATTATCTCTTTAATAAGCGAAGTGTAAAATTTGTAACTAACTTCTGCTAGACGTAAAATCATTCCTAAAAAAATCCTGAAGGGAACTGCAATACAGAATTAATTGCCAGAGGTCACCGAGGAAGCTTAAACTGGGGCGGAAGTCAGCGCAGCCCACTAAGGAGATAGTGGGAAAGAAAGGAGCATGGTTTCCATTAGTGGGTAACTCCAACAGAGGCAGGGACAAAGTCAAGCCACGTGCCGCAGAAGCTCTATGAACTCTGAGGTGAGCTGACAAGAAACCCAACCGCTCCCATACCCTGGGTTCAAATACAGCTCCCCATACCCTCGGTTCAAATACCCTTGGGTCACCTGTACTGAGAGCAGAGGTTCTTCCCCGGTATTGTTCCAGAAAGGCTTACTAAGTCACTAAGTTGCCCAGGCTGGGCTTTAATTTGTGATCCTCCTGCCTCAGTCTCCCAGAGTGCTAGCATTAATAATCCTAATATTTGCACAGAAATAGTAAAAAAAAAAAAAAAAAAAAAAACTAAAAAACCTAAGTTGCCACAGCAATCTTCAGTAAAAAGAAGAAAGTAGACTATATTATCTGACTTCAAAATATACTACAAAGCTGCAGTAATTAATATATTAAGCTACTGGCATAAAAACAGACACAGAGACCAATGCAGCAGAACAGAAAGTCCAGAAGTAAATTCACATATCCACAGTGAATTGAGTTTCAACACAGTTGGAAAGACTGCACAGTAGACAATGGACAGCCTTAATAAATAGAGCTGGTAAAACTGGATATCTATGTGCAGAATAATGAATCATCAGTCAAAAAATTAACTCAAAATGGATGGAAGACTGAAATGTAACACTTAAAACTAAGACAGACTCAAACATAAGACTTAAACTACCTTGGTAAATGCGTTAGGCAATTGGAAAGCAAAAGAAGCAAATCCAACCAATACACACAGCAAAGGAAACCAACAGAGAGAAGAAAACAACCTACAGAATGAGAGAAAACATTTTCAAACCACACATTATAATCTGGATTTAAAATATCCTCCAGAGGCCAGCAGATGGGCTCTTGGGAAGTGACCTGCTCATGGAGGTACTAACCTTACCAATGGGGGCGCGCTTTGTAGAGTGTATCTTGGGCCTGGCCCCTTCTCTGGTTCTCTCCTTCTGGCTCTGCTTCTGGCAGCCATGAGTTGAGCAGTTTTTCTCCAGCACCCATTTCCACATCTATCAGCCTCCTCACAGCCCTAAATCAACAGCATTGGCCAAACACTGGCTGCAACCTCTGAACCAAAACAAACTTTTCCTTGGTCATGCTGTTTCTGTCAGGTATTCTGTTGCAGCGACAAAAAGCTGAGTAATACACCACGCATCTGGCAAGGGGTTAACAGCCAGAACAAATTATGAATTCAAATAACTCAACCAGAAAAGCACAAACTGATTAAAAAAACAAAGTCACCAGTCCTAAATTGATGTTTCTCAAAAGAAGACACACAAATGTCCAACAAGTAAAGGAAACAATGCTCCCCATGACTAACTATAAGGGAAGAACAAACCTAGCTTGAGAATGACTATTACCAAAGACAAAAGATAACAAATACTGATGAGCATGTGGAGAAAGGGGGACTCTTGGGCACTGTTTGTAGAAATGTAAGTTGGTGCAACCATTATGAAACAGCATGGGACTGCCCTCAAAAAATGAAGGAAAAAAAAAAAAAACAGTCCTATAGGTTCTAGCAACCCCACTCCTGGCCATAAATCCAAATGAAATAGGTATGTCAGTGCCCTTTTCACTCCTATATGAACTGCAGCACTATTTACAATAGGCAATAAATGATAACCTAAGTGTCCATCAACAGATGGCTGGATAAAGAAAACTTGGTACATATATACCATGGAACATTACTTAGCTAAAAGAAAGACAACCTGTCATGTGTGACAGCATGGATATAACTGGGGATCATTATATTAAGTAAGCTAGGAATAGAAAGATGAGGTATGGAACTGCAGGAATGGAACCTAAATGACCTGACAGAGATTAAGAGTAGAATGATGGCTACCAGCCCTGGGACAGTTCCGCCAGGGAGGATGGGAGTGGCTGATCACGGGTGCTGAGTTACTGCTTATACGGCAGCTGAGAGGCTCTGGTATACTATCGCCCAAGACTGTGACTTAAAATACTAAGTACTATTTCAAAAATCTAGAAGAAAGAATTTTGAGTGTTTTCACCATGAAAAAGTATAAATGAGGAGTCAGGAATGTTTACACTGATATAAACATGATACAATGTATCAAAACATCATGGTAGCCCACAAATGCATACAAATGTTATGCTTTTATATATTAGTCAAATTTTTAAGAAGGAAAATAGTGACAGGTTGGGTAAGATTTATCCAAAGAGAGAGGACAGATGAACTCAATGTAGGGAACAAGCATGAAGAAGAAAAAGGAAAGAGTATGTTGAGTTTGAGGAAAACTATTTTTTTCTGGAATGCATACCTACAATGAATAATGTAAATAGAACATATGATAAAATAGTTTTTAAACAGAGTAAAACATAAGACAACTGAGTGAATGATTTAAAAATACAAGTGCAACTTGTGTTTCAACAACCAAACTATGAGGGAAAGAAGGCCTTAAAAATAATTCATTTTAAGTTATTCAATGATGGTTGTGATCGCAGCACTCCCAGTCTCTGAAGGCAGACTGCTGTAAGTTCAAGGCCAGCATCAGTTACATAATGAGTTCAAGGCCAGCCTGAATTATATAGCAAGACCTTGTCTCCCCCGCCCCAAAAAATTCAATGAGCACTATACCTAGCAGTGATACAACTGCAAACAAAACAGATATAGTATGCATTGTGGCACTGGAGAAATGAATTCTATATATTCATATATATTACCTTTTTCTGTTATATATGGTCAACTGTGCATGTTAGAATACTGTGATTAAAAAACATGATTTAGAACCTCCTGCCCCCAGATATAAAACTTCAATGTAAAACGTAGAGCATGACTAAATATTCTCATAAGCTCACTAATTTAAAAAGATAACCAATTTGATCTGTAGTTAAAGCATGTCACTTCTATTTGTCAGCTGAAGTTTTGATTATTCAGCAAATCATCTCCACTTTTAAATTACTCCACGTTCTAACGCTTGTAACTGAAGTACATGAAATACTAAAATGATGGCATAGACTGCCCCTCTGTGAATCGGCAGAATCCATGCAGGGTCCAGGAGGAGCATCTCAAAATCAAGAAGCCAATTTGACTTTCCAGTAAGCCACGCAAGCCATGAGGGCCCAAGAAGAGAGACGCCAGATCATCCCTCCTGGGAGCTGACCGTGCCCAGGCTGAGAATCAAGGACTCCCCCTCTTCCCGTAAGCAACCAGCTGGTTTGGACGACAGGCTGAGTTGGTAACAACTGAGGTACAAAAACAACTGAATGCTTGTATTGTTTGATTCACTTTGCAGGCCTGGGGCCGGTATCTGAGCATCTCTTGGGAGGATAACAGTATGCCATATAGCAACTATGGGAGATTTCTTTCTCTCTTGTTTTTAAAATCCGGTATCGTTCTCACTACTTTGTTTTGTTCCGATTTATTGTTTTGCTTTATTAAAAGTTCTGATTAGTTTTATTGTGTTTTGTTTTATTTGATTTTACTATGTCTGATGGAATGGATAACAACTATGAAGATTACAAGATATATTATGGTACCCAGAGTTGATTTCCTATTATCCTGCTTGGAAGTTCTGTACCACTTTCACTGTTTGTTTTGACTGGCTTTATTCTGTTTTGTTTCATTGGGTTTTATTATCTTTAAAATAAAATTTTAAAAAAGAGAAAGTGATGGCATAGTTCTACAAAGCACAGAACTCAAAGCAGACCTGACAAGATTAAAGTACACAGTCATGGTTTTTTAAACTTGTAAAGGTAAAGCGTTACATTTATCAGATGTAAATGAGTATCTTGTCCATTAAAAAAATACCTTTTAAATCAACGGATGTCTTCTGGTCAGATAGTAAGAATAAATTTTATACAAATGGAGTTTTTACTATTTCTTCAATTATTTTCTGATTTAGCACTAAGACTCTCCTCTATGTCAAGTATAATTCAACAGGTAACTTCCTCAGAGGCTCAGCTTCCTTATCTGTGAAATGGAGGTTTAAAAAGCTTGCCCCAGACCAATCCTCTGGAGGCCCGTTTGGTCTACGAGAGTGGTGGCGAACCTACAACACGCGTGCTGCGGCAGGCTGTTCACACCACTAAAAGCCCTAAAAGGTTTGCCATCACCTGTCTATGGTATCTACAATTCTAGGATAAAACCACACTATGCTTGCAATTTTCCGTAAATAACAATTGGTATGATTGGTACTTACTACTGTCATTTACTATCACAATGTAAACTTACTTTTCCAAAACCTGTCCCTACATTTGAGATTTGGATAAAGATCTTCCTTTTAGAGCATATATTTAAAACCTCTGGCTTATAAACAACATTCCTAATTCTGTGTTGGCCTCTATTTCTGAAGGTCATTGGTGAGAGCACATGGAAATGTGAATATACATTTATGCATGTGAGTAGTATACACACTGGAAGTCTGGCTTGCGTGTGTGCAGAATGTCCTTTATTGAGCAATAAACGGTCACAACTTCAGCAGAAGACAGTGTGATTAGGGAGCCTTCCCCGTGTTTCCTTGTGTTGATAACTGGCTGGTATCTAGGAAGGGGGAGAAAAGTAAAACAAACAGAATGTACTCAAGACTTAATGAAATAAAAGGTGCTACCATCGTCAGAGAATTCTGGACTCAAATAATGCTATGAAGATGCTTTTGAATTTTCCTTCTGCTTCACCTAGTCAGGATGTGACCCAGGCCCCTATGCATGGCTCAGGGCTGTTTGCAAGCTGCCTCCCCACCTGGGACCATGTATCCAGGGAGGGGAATGCACACGGTAACAGCAGGGATCACCAGCTCAGCACTTCCCCGGACTGTGCCAAGCCCGGTGGCACAGACTCTAGCTGCCTTGCTCCCAGTGACAACCTGGCTGCCAGGTTTTATGTTTTTTTTTTTTAAATTATTATTATTTTTTAATTTTTAGTTTCTGAAAACCAAGAGGGTGTTAGTTTCAGAAGCCTGAAATCTTTCTTCGCTTGAAGACTACAGACTCACGAACAACCATTAAAAGTCATATTACTTCTTTTCCACCTTCAAAATGAATGCAATTATTTCAGGGGCATAAAATGACCAAATCTACATTTTTGTCACTCTCAGCTTACAAAACCCACTCTTCGCTTTCACCTGCTCGGTAGGCTGCCTCTTCTCAGGCAGCACATGCTTACTAAAAGCACCTCTCGGTCTGTGGAAACTGTCAGCAATTACTGCAATGAACTTTAAATCTTTTTCCTCTAACTACCGCCGTGGTCTAGAAATAATGACACAACTTCTCGTTGCTTTCAAATGTCAAGCTGACCACTCAGAAATTCAAGCTAAGTTTGTCCAGGAAGATCCAAATGATAAGACACTTTATGAGCCTTCCATTTTATCCCCTGTTCTATTACGGCACTGCCTAACACTTTCACAGTAGAGCAACACCTTCTGGGACAGGCTGAAACCTAAACAAACCACAAAAGCCTCATGGAACAAAGTTAACAATGTGTGCCTGGCAAGAGTACGCTCTTTTTTTTTTTTTTTTTTCCTTTCCTTGATCTGACACTATCATTTGAATTAATTTTCTTCCTCTTAGTGGTAAGGAGTTTAAACCTGCTGCATGACTAATTTACTTCTATTGGCCAGGTAGCCTTTCTTCAATTGAGCAATACTATTTTTGAAAAATATACCTGGTAGACTAACATTTTCATGTATTTCAGGATTAGATTTATTTTTAAATATATGGTTCAACCTTTAGACTCTCAGACAGGAAAAAAAATTACCTCTCCAAAATTTCAACTAACTTCTTTACAGTAACTGTTGAAGCTTTACAGTCCCAGGTAACATCAGAAATCTAGATTAACAAGGTTAATAAGAATACAGTGAAATCCTTACATAGTTTTTCAAATAACATGGAAAGCCTGAGACTTATATTTTTAACTATATTCAATAATGGGAAAAGAAGGGTGTGTTATTAAAGAGCTCAAGTAAGGTTTAAATGGCATACCTGCAGAAAATCTAAGGCACAGGTCCTGAAGAATAGCTTTTACACACAGAAGACTTAGTTTCTTTGTTCGTGTATTAAAATTCTTACTACCGCTTATGTTGAATATATATTGAATGTGTGGGTGGAAACGTAGTACTCTGGATCAGGGAATTCACTGGCTCTCAGAATGCCCCCTTCTCAACTCAGTTGCATGCAAAAAGTGCAAAGAATTTGCAGAGCAAAGAAAGTGCGAAGAGTGGGTTGAAGAACGGGACTTTCCACAGAGTTTCAAGCTGGAAAGGGGTGCTGGTTGACACCACTCGTAGTGACAGAGCACAAGTGCTGTAACGGACCAAAGCAGATGGCCCTTCCTTTGGATTCTGAAACTACCTGATGAAGACGAGCGGAGGCCTTCATCCTGCGAGGCTCTGTCTGCACAGAGGCAGAGATTAGGATTGAGAACGAGTGCACAGACACACAGAACAAGAGCTCAGAACGATGCGCTTGGATGCCTGGAAGTAAGGATTTGCAGGCCTACCACAAATCAGAAATACCTTCATTTCTGCCTTATATAAGCAAAAATCAGCAGCATATATACTAAAAGTACAGAAATCTGATGTAAATTTTTGCTTTTATCAGGTAAACAATCGAAGCAGGATATTCACTATTTAAAATACGTGTCAGTATCACCTGGCAGCTCTCATTACTTCCAAGACTGTCTCCATCATGAGTATAAATAAAATGATCTGTTTTTTTTAACCATAAAGATAGCCCCTCAATGTGACCAAATCTTTAAAAAAAACTCAAATGAAAGACACACCTACAAAGTTACACTGAAAATCTAAAATGAAATCGCTTCAACCCATTATAGCCACCATCATTAGATACAAGATTGCTATGACAAGTAATAGAACTAATGGAACCTCGGTCAAAAAGTAATAGCTTGGTTAAAATTTCTACATGCTGATAATAGTTTCAAGCTTTCACTATGCTGCCATATTATCAGTCTTAATGAAATTCACTTGTCAGTTCCATTTTGAAACAGTAAAATCTTGTACTGCATGACAAGGATAGAATTAAAATCACTTTTCTTTTTCCCAATCAAGTCAGCTAATGATGAAAAATAAGAAAGGAGTAACTCGGAAATTTCTGTCACTTAATTGGTTAAGAAAAGATTTGTTTTCAGATTTCTTTCCGTTGCCTTTTTCCTTTTTCCACTGGTGATCTTCCCAAATGATACCAGTCAGCTACTTCTTTTCTTTTAAACTCACCATGTCACCAGCAGCTACATTGAGTCTAACTAGCCAAAAATATGTGGTATAATGACAGTAGGGAATAATGCAGTGGCTGGTCTAGTGTTCCCAAATGTTATCATTACCATTCATTGGGTACTGGACTTGTCCTGTACTTGAATGTCACCAAGCAGCTCATTCTAAAACAGAGAAGGCAAAAGACCTGTCTACCCATTCTGCCTTTAATTAAGAACTTCTATAAGCCTTACTGAATTTCAACACTCTTTGAAGTAAGCCTTGCAAAGGAAGAACCATATTTATTTTTTTCTCATTGATGAAGCACCTTTGCAAGCTGCGATATGTCAGATTTTGTATTTACTAGTGTCCTTCCTCAAAACTTTCACATAAAGCTGTTAAAAACAACTCTAAAAACTGAATATGGTTTAAATTTTAGAAGACATGAAACCCAGCTCAAATGATACATATGAACAGGGTCGAAGGTCTGAAACGTCCATCTAAAGCCCTCAGTTTGTGCTCTGTTCTGTAAACTTCTTGTATTTAACCTTATTCTATGCTCTCAAATTGTGTCATTTTTCCTTTTTAAAATTCCGGTAATGCATAATTCAGTAAGTACTAAGACAGAACACATACTCACCATGTAGTACAGTAGGACAGTGTTATCCAGGCACAGGAAGACAGGAGGTGTGAAGGAAGAGAGGGAAGCACTTACATCTTCTACCGAAACACTAAGGTGTCACGGAGCCATACCCTTCCTGACTGAGGGGATTAGAAAGCAGTAACTTTCCCCACTGACTGAGAAAACTTCATCAATAAAAGTTAATAAAGGGAACTAGTATAATTGATGTGGTACTAGAAACAGTAAACCAAGCATGGAACCAAGTATAAGACTCCTAAATCTACTGCTGGTTAGTGATGGAATTCAGTGAGTAAAAATGGAGGGAAACATTATGTCGCACTTTTCCACTGAATCAATGGAAACAAACTAAATCTCTATTTCCACAGAAAAACTCAAAGCAGTTAAACAAAACTTCCAGGGAAGTTTGATGCAAATGGTCACTATTCATTACTGACATCATCCATTTTCTCGTAATCATGAAAATGCTCCACAGTAAGGCCAGTAATTATTAAATGCGTAATGAGAAACTGATAGCTTGTTATACTCTCAAAGGATTTACATTTTATAAGGATTTACATTTTATGTTTCCAAAATGTGACGCTCATGTTACATATATACATGCAAATCAGGAAAGGGAAAGAAAGTGTTAATTTTTAAAGAACCAGGTCTACACAAGTTTATAAATAACACAAATTAAAGAAATTCAGACTGATATGAGAAATTATCCTTAAACAAAACTGAGAACTTGAGAAAAACTTTTAATTTCATAAGCTAAGGTCCAAAAATTGCCAATATTTGGCCCAGTTTCTATAGTCATTTCCCTAACCCCATGAATGTAGATTAATATCCTCTCAGAAAAGTTACAGTGTTCTTCATTATTTTACTACAAACATCCACAGCATTTACCTAAAGATCACTCTAACGAACACCCACGTAGGAAAAAAACAACTTTGAAGAGAAACATCTATCTCTAATTGAAAACAAACACAACACTAGTGTTTATATCTTTGCCTTTCATTAGTAACCCAATACAAAACTGTCAGTGTGAGTTATTTTGACATGTTTATAACTATCATATACAAATACATATGTCAAAGACTGAGATTCAGGTCAAACATTACCGTGGACCAAAGCTCAATGCAACCATTCAATCAGATGTGCATGTTTCCATGTTGAGGGACTAACACAGCGATGCCTACCACACAGAACACAGAAGCTAAGACCTAAACTTCACATAGAATCTAGTTTATGTTCTTCAGTATTTGCCAAATTTGGTAGAGTAACAGAATGCCAAGTGTTCTAAAGCTGTTTCATTTTGGGGGAAAAGCTCTCCCTTATACTCCTTGAAAAATTTCTCTCATCAAGCCTTTTAACATGTTAATATGGTGATATAGAAATCTGTCACAATTTTATTTAAATGCTTGTTCAATAGACACTTTTTAAGTTCAGGTCAGAAACACAGCAGTGTGGATCCCAATGTTAACCAATTTGTTTTCTTATGATTAATTTTCAGTGAGTTTTAGATTTACACTGTATATGTGCTTTTCTAGAAAATAATTCTAAACTGGCACACACAAATATCATAATAACAATTCTAAACTAGCTTACCCAAATATCATACTAACATTATTAACATGGTTTAGACTAATATCTTACCTAAAAAGAAATGCTGAAATCTTTACTGATTTATTTTGTTCAATTAAAGTTTTATTTTGTTTTGCTGGCTTAATATAGCTTAATCAGTGTTCTAACATATATTCCATTCCCTTTCACTTATGTAATTATAAAATACATTGGGAAAAGTTTTCTAAAAGCTGTTCTATATGCATGTTGTATATGTTTATGTATGCTGGTGCATCAGTCATTTAAATACATAAAACTGGGGTATCAGCAGAAATATTTTAAATCAACAATAAAATAGGTGAAAATGTCAAGAAGTTTTAGATTTCACTCAGCAAAAAAATACATATCTAACTCTGTATCTGACTTCAGATGCAGACCTTGCCACAAAGTCAGCTGGTTTGTTTTTAAAGCAGCACGATTATTCCAAATATTAAGCGCAAACAGTTATTTATAAACTCTCATTTAAAAGTGGTACAAACATGACTTTCTGAGGTAGTTTACAAATTTTCTTTAAGAATAAAAACTAGCTGGGTGTGGTGGTACACTTCTGTAATCTCAGCACTCGGGAGGCTGAGGCAGGAGGATCGTTGAGTTTGAGTCCACCCTGGGCTACAAAGTGAGCTCAAGGCCAGCCTGAACTCCATAGTGAGACTCTGTCTCAAAAAGACAAAATAAATAAATAAATACTAGTATCCTCAAAGGAAATGAGTATACCAATATAATAGCTATGAAGCAGTTTATGTTACAAAAGGTATATTTTAATCACCTTTGGGTAAAAATTGCAGATAAAACATCCAATCTGAAGAATATGGGAAGAAAATTCAAGATCTGTCTTTACCAGGGGAGAACACTGTCAAAAGGATTCACAAGCAAAAAATAATCAGAAGCAAACAGTAAGACTCTGCTACCAAAATAAATAAATAAATAAATGAAGACTACACTACCACCCACACACGGGGCTTCACCCTGTGTGAAGGGTTCAGGTGCACGACAGAGCCCACAACAAACATGGCGCCACAGTGCACAGACACATTAGCAACTACTGGTTTACTATTTATAAAAAGTGATAGATTTTCCTAGCTCTTCTATACATAAAACCATTTAAAATAAACTAGTTTTCTTAGACAAGCAGAAGGAAAAAAAACCTGAGTTGGGCCCTGTAAAATTCCATTAAAATACTTCTAAGTTTCCCATGAATGAAAGTGTTTTGTGGGAGAGCACATAGTTTTTCAATTTTATGGAAAAGTCCATTTATAGCCGTCCCATATAATTCAAAACACTGTAGCATCCAATCTCATTCTCTAAAATAACACAATTCCTCCTGAGTGAGGAGGATCTGGAGACAAATATTGTGTATTAGACATATAATCCTAATATGAAAATTAAATATAATGGTTTTTAATATGGTTATACTACATAGCATTTTTCCATCTATCTTGTTTTTCTTTCCATCTACCTTTAACACTGGTTATTCTTTAAGCTAAGTAAGATCATGTATGTGATGTGTTTTAATACTAAAGTCAAATGCATGTATTAAATATAGTTACACTGGTTTTGAATTTAATATACAAATGGGAATAAATATGATACTATCATATCTTTATATTTAACACTATGGAATAACCATGTTAAATTGTTTAGGAAATATCATATATGTTAAATTAGAAGCTTTAAAGATATCTTACTTCTATATCCAATTTTTTTTTTTTTTTTTTTTGGTACCAGGGGTCAAACTCACGATCTCACGCTTGCCAGGCAGGCGCTTATGCCGCTGAGCTAAATGCCTGGCCCTCTATATTCAAATTTTACACTTTGAGAAATCAAAGTACCTAAACCAAGAAAACTGTAGTCATATAATTAATATAAAATTTAGTTCAAAGACAATTTCTTTTCTTAGAACAAAAGAATATTACATGTAGCACAAAGCTATCAAAAGGATTGTGGAACATCTTTAGGTAGGCTCTTAATAATAACAAAAATATGTACCTTACATATGTGAGATCCACCAATTTTGGTATATTAAGGTTATTTTAATAATTCCCTAATGATTTAATTCTCTGCTTTCAGAATTCCAACAAATGAATATCATAACAGAAGAAAAGTAAGTGTACTAATCCATCGTTTATATTAGTTCTTAAAAATATATACCTGAAAATCACAATTGTTCTACAGAGTAAACTAACACAAGCGTCAAGTAAACTAACACAAGCCTTTTCTCATCACAGAAATATTAACTAAAATTTTCTAAGTTTAAATTTTTCTCACCATTAATTATGTTGTTTATAGTGAATACTGACAAAAACAAAACAACAAAACAAAACTAATGAATGAAACTGGCAAAACTATGATTTACTAAAAAACAGCAGAAGGGGTCTGGGATTTAGCTCAGCGGCATAAGTGCCTGCCTGGCAAGCGTGAGGTCGTGAGTTTGATCCCTGGTACCAAAAAAATTAAAAATAAAAAAAATTTTAAAAACCCCAATAAACAAAAAAACAGCTGGGCATCTTTGTCAGTTTGAAATTTTTAAAAAACTGACCCTTAGACCGCTCGTGATTTTATTCTGCATATTTATTAAAAAGTCATGTTTATATTAGTTTACATTATGAAATATTAGTATATATTTTAAAATCAGATTTTTTTAAAAAAGAAAATATGAAACACAATGCATCTGCATGCCATCCTTACACAGGGGCCAAGCTAATCTCCTGTTAGCATATGGACCGCTGAAGCAAACACTGAAATCTAATTGTCTTCTGCTCCTTTCTAGCTTTAAGCTTTATGATCTCACTGGTAAATCTATATATTTTCATGTCCTCATACCTTTAACTGTAAACATATTACTTGTCTCCTTTTTAAAAAAACCATTCATGAATATAAAGGTTTATGTTTAGGTAGGTATGTTTTAGAAGAGCAGAAAACTTGGCTGAAATTGTTAAGAAAAGTTACAACTGTGGATAGAATTATTTTACTTTCTGTTGAAAACATCAAGAGGAAAGTTTTTTAAAACAAACAGGTGACTTTTAGCGGGGGAGGAAGGCAAAGCTAGAGGTATGGTGAATGGATGTGACCCACGCACGCTGGGTGCATGGACAGAAACACCACAGTGAACCCACTAAGACACATAATGTGTTAACACTACTAGATGTTAATAAAAATGTGTTTTTCTCCTTTTACTTCATGTTGTTAGTTAGTCACTGCTGTGGATCAAATAATTATTCTTCCTAAATACAAAGTCTGTATTTTACCAAAGTAACAAGAAACACTCAATGTTGTTTGTAGATTTATTTTACAATATGATTTACTTCTATTTAGCTGGCAGAGGATTCTCAAATCTTCCATTAAATTAGATCTTTACAGTGTGAGGTAGGTGGTATTATTATCTCCAATAGACAGATAAGGAAACTGAATCCCAGGAAACCCAATTAACCTGAACAAAACCACACAGCCAACAGCCGGGCCAAGTGCTCAGACTGTTTTCTTGTGGCAAGCACTGTTTTTTCATCCCTTTGAAAAGTGAGTGCAGAAAAATGACTTTACATTTTGTTGAAATCAAGTGAATGCTTACCTGATTTTAACCCTTCAGCTCTCAATCACTTGTCTCCCATGCATGGGACAGACAGACAACCTACTACTGCACAGAATGGAAATCTGCTGGTATTTCACGTCACACCTGTGTCTTTCTTCTCTTCTATTTTAACCAACTGTGCTCACAACTCACGATGTTCTCTGAGTTCTCTGTTTCCAGAACCCTGAAGGACATAAGCTACGGGGCAGTACTAACTCCAGATGTATGAGAACCACGACAGGACGAGCCTATCATCTTAAAGTCAGTTCTAGCAAAACACTGCGAATCCAGGAGTCTCTGTTGGTCCACAGGGCATATGCTAGAAGACTTCCAGTGGACGCCTGAGCCAGGATAGCACCAAACCACACGTGTGCGATGTTTTTTCCCTGTGTGCCCTGCAGCACAGCCACACAGAAACAGCTAATCCGCCCATATCTATTTTATGCCCTGATGCCTCCTCTGCATCACTACTCTGTGTTTTGGGACCATTATTAGGTAAAACTGGAACATGAACACTGCGATACTTTGACAGTCAATCTGATAACTGAGACAGTTACCAAGTAACTAATGGTTAGGAGGCTTAGGCTACATGGACGTGCTGGACAAAGGGATGATTCACGCCCTTAAGTGGGATGGACGGACAGGTAGAGAAACATTTTTATCACGCTACTCTAAACGGTACATAATGTAAAACACGAATTGGTTATTTATAGAATAGTTTTTTTCAGTCCAGCATTGATGGCAGGTAACTGAAATCACAGAAAGTAAGCACAGATAAAAGGGCACTATTGTAATTTTGGTTTTGTTTTTTCCAATTTTCTTTCTTTTGAGACAAGTGGATAGTTTATCAGGGACAGCCTCCATCCTTAAGCCACTACCATAAATTTCTTAGGTACCAAGATACCAGCGAGCAAGTGAGTGAGAGACAGAGAGAGGGAGACAGAGAGGGAGAGAGGGAGAGAGGGAGGGAGAGGAGAGAATTTCCAAAGAATTGACCTTGTCCAAGTAAGATTATGAATAACACTGGGAAACTGCTTTTTCTGTCCTCTGTTTTCCTCTTCTTCACCCCCCCCCCCAAAGTCATTTCCATTTTGCCCAAAGTCCTAGCTCCTGAAATCTTTTAATTTGTGACTATGTTCCTCTGTCCTATACTTTGGCATTTTTTATATAGAACCTAAATGAATATTTCCTATCAACTGTTCCAAACAACATTCACTTATCTTATCTCCTATTGCATGGGATCCTCTGAAAGCTTTTTAAGAAGCCAATGAACACTAGACCTGGTGGCATACATCTATAATCCTAGCACTTGGCAGGCTGAGGCAGGAGGATTGCTGTACGTTTGAGGCCAGGATTATAGATGTATGCCCTGTCTAATAACAATTTTAACAAAGGAAAGAAACTAAAGATCTAATTTGATGAAATGAGAATTTGTAGCGAAGAACTTTATTAACACTTAAGAATTGTATATACCAGTATCACTTCCTGTAATTTGCAACTAGAAAGTTCAATAGAAAAAAACAAACATACCCCTATCTTAGTCAAAGATGTAAGCACTTTGCTTGAGTTCCTCTGTATCCCTGAGTAATTATGAAAACTGCACAGATACATACAGTTATTGATATCTTGCAATGTTGTATTCTTATGTGCTAATAAGAAATGTGGGGAGATATCTGCTTAGTAATTTATAAACATTTTATTAGTGAATTCCTAAAAAGCATTTTATTAGTGAATTCCTAAAAAGCAGAGTGGCTTGGGATATAGTAAAATGAAACAAAAAAAATTTATCTATTAATTAGTAACTATTGAAGCTAAATGATACATGCATTAAGATTCATTCAGCATGTATTTATCCAAATCATCAAATTTTCCACATTAAAAGCAAAGAGAAAAAAACAAAGGATAGCAAACTAATTTGTTATCAGTCTATTAGTCTAGGACAACAGTTATGAAAATATAGTAATTAAAACTTACAAAGTACTATGAAAATATTTGGAATAGGAAAATAAATGACCAAAAAGCAAAAAAGAAAAGTAATACATGACATATATTCTGTGACTATCTTCAAAGTACCAACATCAACTTTCAAAAATGCAAAAAATTTAAGATAATGTATGTGAGTGAGCCATAGCAAGAAAAGTTTTAACGGTGATTAAATTACATGATACCAAACATATCATTGACTCGAAATTTTAACTAGTAGCCATGACAAACGCAACAGATTCAGAGAGGTGGATAAAAGTCATTTATTAAATTCTCTCTTCAGTAAGACATGGACTACTTGGTGGTTTTAATCTATTCCTTTCAATGAAAAAATAAAATTTCATAACCAAATAAGAGAACAATAGTCATTATGGTTAAATATCCCCTTTATATTAAAATATCTTTGTAGTGTTCATTTTTAAAATTTTCGTGTATTTATAATATCAAATAGAGTTACAACTTAGGAGGCTAAAAGGTAAATAAGACCAAGCAGAGGCCCATCAGGTCCAAGGAGAGTATGAGCAGTAGTTCAGAAAGATGTGCTCCATACAGAGTAAGCCAGTGGTTATCCCAGCAATCAACAGGAACACGGCCTAAAGATAAACTGAAATCAGAATATTAGAACAATAGTGGGGGGGGACCAGGTATATGTATATATCATTACTAGACTGAATTAAACTCCAGTATCCACAATAACTACAAAGTAGATGCATGACAGATGACCCACAATGCTCCAAAATGAAGTTGCTCATGCTTTTATATATTTATTGAACTAAAAAAACAAACAAAACAAAACAACTACAACAGTCATATCTGACAAATACCACAGCATGATGAGTGTGTTAACAGATGACCAAAGGAGTCTAGGTGGATTGATAAAAGCTTCTTAAGGAACATGGCTAAAGGCCATCTTGACACTTAAGGAGGGGTTTGCCAGACTAGTAGGTAGAAGGATATTCAGGCACAGGGATAACAGGTAAACCTGCAGGTGTACTTAAAAAAATGTAGTGCAAACAGTTGCAGATCAGGAACTAATCATGAGGAAAATGAAATTTAAGGACAAGAAACTCAAAACCCTGGGAGCAAACCCCAAATTCAGGCTGCGAGGAAGTGAAGACCAAGATCAGATAGGCCTAACATCTCAGGTAACTTGGTACTAACTAGGGAGCCACCACACAGCCCCTGCTATCTGCCCAGGTCAGGACCCTGAATCTAAGTCCATTAAAGATAGGTCAGAGGCCTGCCTGCACAGTCAGGCGGGTCATTAACTATATTTTAATAAGAACTTTATCAACCTAATAAAGGTCAGTAAAAAACCCAGTAAAGCTGGGTGAGGCAGTGCGTGCCTGTAATCCCAGTTATTCACGAAGACAGCAACTTCAAGAATCAGGCACAAAGACAGCAACCTCGAAGCCAGCTCGGGCAACTCAGCTAGATGCCATCTCAAAATAAAATGCTTAAAAAGGTGGGGGAGGGGACTGGGACTGTAGCTCAAGGAAGGAACACTGACTCAGGACCCTGGGTGCAGTACCTAGCACTTCAAAACAAACAAGCAAAAACAAAAACAAACAAAGCAAACAAAGCAAATTTCTCAGTTATGAGAAATTTAGGATTTTTGGCAGCATGTAAAATGGGGATTTGTTTATTTCAATTTGTCTACTCAGTATTATGTACTATATACTGAAACCATTGATCATGAAATCTAGTAGTGATAAAGTGCATACTGAAGAGTTGCTATAAAATTGTCATTACTCTGCGAAATAAAAAACTAATAAAAAGTTTCATTTTCAAGACATTTACTGCCAAATTAAGGAAACAAAACAGTTACCTAAAAAAATAAATGTATACACAAAGTAAAGGGCATGTCAGATGACTGCTGTCTTGTATTTAGCAATGCACTACGTACTACATTATCCAATGGTGTTATATTCACGCCAGAAGGGATGATACTTATAATAGTAAGAAAACAGTGCTGAAAGAAGAGAAGCATATTATGGAATCTGTGCTAATGACAACAATGAAGCAAAAATCTGACCAAGAGCATTCTAAAATTCTCTAGGGTCTGGATCTTAAAACACAAACGCATACAGTAAGTATCCTATGTCATTCAAATGATCCCAGCTCCTTCAGTAAGTGAGATGTGAAGAGACATTTAAGACTACCTGAACTTGTCTGTTACGAAGGAATAGTTACAAATATCCTTTCTCAAAGTTGGATAAGTGTGAAAATAAGAAAATCTGCTGTCAACTCTATGCAAATATTAAAAAAACACAGATTTTAGTGATAATAGTTTTGCACAGGGTTTTCCGCTAATTAGCTTATTATAACTAAATGACTAGGTATGTTCCAGTGTTCCTTTTTTGGTTCTGAAATATGCTTGCAAAATACAATTGCAAAGCAGAGGTTTTGCTCTGATGTGCAGACTTATCAGCAACTCATTCAGAGTTGCAGAACAGCGTTTCGTATTTATTTTCCTTCATGTGTCTGCGTATATGATGGTAATTTTGTAGTTCTGATAGCAGAAAATGACCTCTGCAAACCTTGATGGTTAAGCCACGCCAAAGCAGTGAAAACAATTTTAAATTATAGTGAGAAGGTAAAACATTTTCAAACTATACACTACCTTAAGTAATGAAAACCCTGCTTTTACAATATTTGAAGTTCAAATAATCTACATAAGCACTACATAAAAAAACCAGATTTTGGAGTAGGTCAGGCCTCGTTATAAGCACCTAAACCAACACGTCACTTACCAATTATTCAAGTACACCTATTGAAGCAACAGTAAAGTGAGCACAGGCAATGGAATCCAACCATCTTGATTTCAATCCCAAACCTGCAATTACTAGCTGTGTGCTAGCCTCAGTGTGCTAGCCTCAGTTTCTCTCTCCTAGAATGTGTCCCTGCTTTAAAAATGCTGCAAATAACCCCTTCTTTCCAGAGGTTTCTTAAGGGGTAAACAGTATAAGATACACGCACTCTCCGTACACAAAGCTTAGCACACAGGGATCCTCACTAAACTCTGGTCCCCTTCCTTGTTCCTTTCCCAAAGGCTCAAAAGCCACAGTGTGATCTTAATTTTAATTTAGTTCCTAAGGTCTGTGTTGAAAGATTGTTTAGTGGATTATTTTGTTACAGTTTGGGATAAGGAAACGAACATATGTGATATAGAAGCAGCAAAGCCTACCTATCATATTTCTGAGCAACCATAAAATGATAAAACACGAGTTAAAAAGGATCAGTGCCTCTCTAAAATGGGGGAATTGAGAATGGAAAAGTCATGGCTTTGCCCTAGCCAAAGAGTTCTACTAATGGCAGATACCATGTCAGCCTTGGTCACTTCATGACTTCCTCAGTAGAAGATGGTCATTTAATATTGCTGTATGTGTAGATAAGTGTGCACATAAACTCAGTCGCTCAAAGGTTAAGAGGCTTTGAGCCCAAGAAATCTTCCCTGTTACTCATTTGAAGACCTCTGCATCTTATATCATTCAAAAGAAAGCAGACTGCCTCCACTGTATCTTCCTTAAGAATTTTCTCACTTTGGGAGACAGGAAGAGAGCAAGTCTGAGCCCAGCTTAGGCCCTTAGCAAGACTCTGCCTCCAAATAAAAGATTGTAAAATGGGTAGGGATATAGCCCATTATGAAGGTCTTGAGTTCCACACTCAGTGCCTCAAAACAAACAAAGTAAATAAAATAAAAAGAAAGAAAATGTCTACATTGCCACAAAGTCCCAAGATCATGATGTGCTGGGTATAATCTGAAGGCCTTGCATACATGGAAAAAAATATCATCAGGCTCTCTCTGAGCTGCAAATGGAAGAACATCGACCTCTGCTGAAGTCCTGACAACCTTTGTGTCACTCCTGTTTCATCACTGCACACTGGGACAACTCTCTTTGCTCAGTTTCCTGGTCCCTGCCTGTTCTCCTTTGCCCTTCTTTTCTCAGCTTTCATCATGGAAAGTCCAGTCGCAAGGTGATTTCCTGGAAGCAAATTCAGGAATTTTGGCCAGCTCCTAACAGAACAGTAACACAAAGCCACCGTGCTAAGGGGGAGCGATCAGACCTAGCTGTGTCCTGTCACGCTGCACACAGTGACCCAGGAACAGCGTCTTCGGCTCTGTGTTCCGGGCGTTCCCACAGTGGCTGGCAATGCTAATGCCAGGGAATGTTTACCGAATCAAACTCAATCCTGTTCCAAGTCGTCTTTCTGTTTTGTCATCCAAACACTCAGAAACAGATGGCAATTTTTGATAAGCATTTTTTAAACTGAAAGGTGAGCACCTTTTATAAAAAGGTGCTACAGTCAGAAACTAAGCTTTCAGATTTCTTATGTTATTAAATATACAGGGTACATACTTGGATTTGTTAGTAAGGTGATACCACCCACATCTTAAGAGTACGAAAACTATACATAAACATACTGATACTAAATATTAACACATTTCAATACGATTCCACTTAAAGGAGACATGTAAAAAATCTTATTTAGGACTCTACTTACCATATTCTTATTCCAGAAACTATTTTTAAAGCTCTATTTATAAAAGCATTAAAACTGGAGTTTACTTGTCCACCCCTGGGAGTCAGCAGAGCTAGTTACACCGTGGTGTAATAAAAGAATGAGAGAGTGGATATCTACTCAGTAAAGGTGTTGCAGCATTAATGATAGGGAAACTGACCTGAGAAAAACACCTGAAACCCACAACATAATCTGTAGAATGAAGCAGGCAACATGAGGTTGGGTCAGCCTGCCAGATAGTACAATGCACTCTAAGAATTATCTTATCCTGATGCATAACCTCCTTATGCTTTGCTATACAGACGGAGGAGCAGTTCTTCATCTTGATTACCCTTCAGAGGGCTGGAGCCCTGTTAATGATAGGTGTCAAGATCTCCAAAACAGATGGACTTTGCTCACTGGAAAATCTTGCAACTTTCCGGGATCACTCTGGCCAAGTTCTTAAACTTGAGAAGATGGGGTAATTAAAAGTTAGCAAGCGGCTCTGTACTGGTGAGATGTAGGGTAAAGAGTAACTGTTCGCCCAGACTGCAGATACCACCAAATGTTCACCACTGGATTGCTTCATGTGAGAATCATTATAGCACTAGTACCGGGAATTCCTTGGCTACAGGAAAATACATTTGAATTTTCACCTAAACACTATACTGGAGAATGTGAAGTTCAGCAGTATTCAGCAATACTTCTTAGTACTTAAATACAACTCCAAACGTAAGCATGCAGAGAATACAGGGAAAGAATCTCTGGAATGCTGTAACTATTTCAATAGTTCCTATCCTGAAAATACCTGTTTCCCAAGTAGGAGGGGGGACTGCAAACACTGCTAATTTTCTTGTACTAATCACTCTCAAAATGTAACTTTAACAACTCAAAATAATGTATGACTTGAGGTATGCCTCACAAAAAATGGGCTAAAATAACTAAATTTCTGTCAACAAGAAAGTCGCACACAGCTGAAGGGAAATAGCAGTGATCGTGATTACCTGGTATGAAGGTAGGTTTAAATGACTGACAGGAACGAGGTTATTTTTCACACATAACAGCAGCGGGGAAGCTCCTATTGCTTGTACGCACCGCTGCAGATGTCTGCAGGTCGCAGAGCCTCCTCAGGGGTGAATGCGGGGCTTGCAGCCCTTTCAGGGAGATCGCTGGACCCCCCCATACAGTTGGGCACTGGTCCAGCTGCCCCTGGTGGTGCTCAAGCAAAGAATTTTAGGAATGGGGACAGGAATGGCTTATTCCCTAGAGAGGTTAGTGTGGAATGGGAGTCCAGGGGGAGGAAAAGAGGGCACTTTTTACATCCCTGTCCATCAACTATTATTAACTATTATGCTCATGGAATGGAATCTAACTTTATCCTGGCTACAGATGGCTTTCCTCCAGGTTCAACACGATTGCCGAAGAAAGAAGAGACTGTGGTTTTCTTAAGTGATCTGGCCTTTGCTCCTTAAGATCTCTCTGTTACTGCAGGAAGAATTCGACACAATGCTCTGAAATATACACTGACTGCTTAAAAAAAAAATTCCGTAACATCGGTATACTTAAGGTAGTAATCTTAACCCATTTATGCCAAAGGTTGCCAAGGTTTTGAAGTTTTGCATGAAATTCATGTGTATTACCTAGAAAAATGCAAGGAACAAGAATTTGGAGAGAAAAAAATTTTTTTATTATGTTCCATTGTTGTGTGCTGTTCCAAAAATGAAACACTAGGTACAAAGGGATTAAATTTTAAGATAAAAAGGGGAAAGTCAAATCAACGGAAAACCTGAGCAAATCAAAGGTCTTGATATGCAAACTGTGGTAAGATTAACCCAAGTAGAGCTAAGAAAAAAAAGAAAGAAAAAGCAGAGATCTAAATACTGCCTGCTTCTGCACTTTGACTCATTATTTCTATGGGAACTTTGATTTATGCGATCCATAGCAGATCTTCTGAGGCAGCAAACACATCATGATCGCATTTATGATGTAGAAAGCACCCTAATATACATGTAACGTTAAAATTGCTGATTTTAATACTTTCTAGTTTTATGAGGTACAAAAATGCAATGTGTCTAAGTAAAAGTCACATATATGTGTGATTATGTACATATGTTTGTAAAAGATTATCCATTATTATTTATTGATTTATAACTGACCTCATTCCAAAACACTTAAAATCAACTATTAAAATAATGTTCATTTGGTCAAAAAAAAAAAAAAAACTGCCACAGTAACTCAAGATACTTATTAAGTGTTCATTACATGCCAGGTCTCTGTGGTGTTTTACAAACTTTGCCTAATATCACCCTCAGAACACTCAGTGCAGTGAGGACTAAGTCCCTCCTCTTAGTGAGGTTGCAGTTTCCTCTTTTGCTGCACTGTAAGAGGCATCGCAATGTCACTGCCCACTGCCAGGCAGAAGCATCTCCCTAAACCCTCGGTTAAGACACTTCCATGAGATTCATTCATCTGCGTGAGTTCCAGAAGTGAATGTCAAAGTGTATCTGTTTGTAACAGAGCTGATGTGGCTGGCTGGCAGGTGCCCCCTTCCTTCCTCACGTCCTTCCGGAAGCTGTGCTCTAGGACGAAGAGGATACGCCCCTGCTAGAGAAGGACCCTTCCTCGGTCAAGGGTACATAAGTAGCTGTGCTCCTCTGCTACAATGTCCAAGACATTGTAGTGCTGCCCATCAAGCCTGATGGCCACTCACTGTCACTGCAGTGAATGACACTGCTATTCACTGGGTTGTGTAGGCTCCAAAGCAGCAATCGTTCCTCCTATCTGTTTGTTCCCTCACATGTCACCTGCAGTCTATCAGCAAGTCCACCGGAAGCTAAATGGCGTCTCACCCTCCCCAACTCCTGCTCCACTTGGACCACGGAGATTGAATGCATGGAGGTGTCCTTGCCAAACACCTTGCCTGCACTTCTGCTTCGGATGCCCATGCTTCTGAGGACCCAGGATGGGCTCTGAGATACGCAGCGCCCCTACTATGCTCCCCTTCATACTCTCACTCGCACCATTATAGTCACACTACTGATCACATTCTTCAACATGCCTACTGCACACAGGTTCACAATTCCCAGGATGACTCTACGGTAGTACCTCAGTACTTGTTAACTGGTTCTTGGACACACAACAAATATCAACAACCACCACCCAAAAAACTGTTTTTGCTAGAAAGACTAGGGAGACAGGAGGTAATCAATGTTGGCAAGCTTGATGAGCACCAGGGCAAAATTTTCACATCAAAATGCACCAACTACCAAATTCAGTAAGTTTCAAAATAGCTGACTACCAAGGTGTGACTGTAATTTGACAATCTAATGCTTTATGTAATAGAACACTTCTGGCTGACAGATCAGAAGCCCCCAAATGCATCTTCACTTTGTAGCCCCAATTCTGTTTGTGACCATTTACGTGCATGGTGATCCTGATTTTGTATAGGGGGAAAAAAAAACAAAGAAATCTGAGGGTTAGTAACATACGTATAGAGAAGAAAGCACTGTAAAGCTTGTCACCTGCTCCCTTGGGGCCTTCTCATTTAATATTAAATGTTTACCGTAGAGAAATGAGAGCCAAAAAAAAAAAAAAAAAAAAAAAAACAGAAAAAAAGAAAGAAAAAAAATAGCACTGTATTCTGACCATAGTCAGAAACTGGTCAAGAGGTACTTCCTGGTATTCCAAGAACTGGCAGAGCTTCTTCAAGGCCCAAAGGATAATATATGACAAAGAGGCAGGGAGAGGGCTTCTTGGGAACAACCCAGAAGTCACGCACTGCACCCTTGACCCTAACTGGTGTTCTCTTGATCATTAATGGCTTGATCGTCCTAATGGGTCTTTGCCAATGGATTTCCTGATCTGCAGATGCAAAACATTTGAGAGCCAGGGAAGCAAAGCTGATCACACGTGGTTGTGATGGGTAACATGATGGCTTCAGGACATATAGAAGGTGATAGTGGCTTCTCAGAGGTAGCACCAACACTCTGAGGAAAACAATGTCCATGAATCAGGCCAGTGGAGCAGGTGGGAGGAACATACTACAATTCACTCACTGAAGGACCTGTGTCTTATGTAGAAACCACCTGCTACTGAGGTCTGTAATGTCCAGGTTCTGGCTATAGGTATATTTGCTTTTTATTTTGTTCTGAAAGTTTTATAGTAGAAACTAAACAAAGATGGTCTTTTGTGTCATAAGCCCCAGACTTACTTATTTTATTTGATGCTCTGGCCATACACAGAAAAGAATTACCCAATGAAATGGTTTTCTGTCATATTCCATTTTCACTAAGAAGTAATCCAATTTAAAAAATCAGAGTTTAAAAACAATTATAATTTATAATTAGTGATGATGAGACCTTATTGTAGCAGGGTAGGTGCTTAATTTACTACAAGTGATATTATTATAGAAAGGGAATTTGGACAAAGAGAAATATACAGGTGAATGCCAAGTACTGGTGAGGAAGATTCAAAGATTGCCAGGAGACCATAGAGGAGAGGCATAGAACAGATTCTCCCAAAGGCTGACGCCTTAATCTCAGACTTGAGGCCTACAGAATTGTGAGGCAAGGTATTTCTGCTAGTTAAGCGACTTACTTTGTAATTTTTTCAGCAACCCCAAGAAATTAATCCAGGCTCAGATGAGACATACTTCAGAAACCTCTGAGGAGATGCAGAAGTAATCAAGCAGAGGAAATAATCAAGCAGGGGAAAGGGGCCAGAACCCCAGAGATGGGCTAATTCTATAATTTTAAAGGGAAAAGTATATGAATTCTGCATATTTTAAATAACTAAGCTTGCAATGAAGCCATTAGAACTGGTAGTCAAGTATTTGTTTAACAACTCTATGATTCAATGTATATTCACTAATAATATTTTTATTGTTGATGGAATTATTAGGCCGGTAGTTAAAAATGTTAAATTTGTCCATCTGAAACTTAATTAAACATCTGAAAAACACTCTCATAATATTCTTAAGGTCAAAATGGAGAAATATGCAGGAAATAATAGGAAGGGACATTCATAACAGGTTGAACAACCACACCCAAAGAATGCTGATTAATGAAAAGATGTTAACTTGGAAAGAGGTCTCCAGTTGTATGCCACAGGGCTACTTTAACAAGACTGGAGAGAAACATGCAAGGCATGTGCAGCCAATGTGTGGATGACAAATAGCTGACAAGGAACACCTGATTTTCTGAATGTCTGAGTTTAAACTCTAGAAATCATCTATTTGAGGAATCACAGAAGAAATCAGAGATGTGTAAACAGGACAAAAAGAACAGTGAACAGCAGAAATGAAAGATCAAACTTAAATATATGGAAAACACAGAATCACAGTAGCTTGTACAAAAAAAAAAAGAATCTGAGATTTTTAAAAAATGGAATATTTCTGTTCCCTCCACAACTATCGCTCTACTGCTAATCAATTTAACTATTGTTCGCCTCTTCAGGTCCATCAGACTCCAGTTCCTTCTCTTACTTTCCAATCCATTCTTCTCAAAAGCAGCATACACAGCTGATGCAGGAGGATGGCACATATGAGCCCAGCTAGAGTAACTAAGTGACTTACCAAGACCTTGTCTCAAAACTTAAAAAATGGGCTGGAATAAAATTCAGTGTAATGGCTCTGTGTTCAATTCCCAGAAAAAAACAGACAGACAGACACACAACATAATAGCATACGCCAATTATAATCACAATGACCCTCTCCTCTATTTCATGTATAATTATGGTCATATTTAAATTTTTACTTTAAATAGCTGGCCAGTGCCCTCACTTGTCCTAGAAGGGCAAATCGACTATACCATGGGCAGGGTGGTGAGCACTGAAGAGTCTGCTACTCCCAAGGCTCCGGGTCTTTTATCTCCCAGCAATGCTGGTCCCCTCTGGGATGGCACCTTGTGCACGCTTTGTTCAAGCTACAGAAGTCTGATGATCCAGTTTCCCTTTGTGTCCAGTTCAGTCAAGATCCCTCTGCCTCTTGGTTTATATTACCATTATCAGATAGTCTTCCTTAGAGTACAATTCTCCGAGGATATGTACCAGTTTTCTAGTACAGAACCCAGGAGTTCAAGACACTTTCTCTTCAGCGCTCACTCCTAATCAGGCTTTGGTACAGAAATCTCACCGCCCTTTCCTGGGGCTGGGATCCCATCAGTACCACAGAGCTCTCTCCTGATAGAGACTTGGTGTCATTCCTTTCTCTCCCAGAAGGCTCTGGGCACGTTATATAAGCCGATCTCCTCCCTAGGAACCAGCTTTACAGAACACAAGTCCATTCCCAGGGAGTGGCAGACTTTATTAATCAGGTCAGGAAACTTTCTGCTCTGAGACAATGGCTCTGTATCTGCTGAACATGCTTAGCTAAGAAAATTACTGACACTATATAGACAATCAATCGGCCTTTCTAGATTTAAAAACCTCCTCTCTTCCCACTACCCCCCAAATTCAAACTTTATCCAAGTGACTGTTCAAAAACCTATCAATAGTTATTCAATGCATTTAAAATAAAAATCCCATGAGCTACAAGAAGTCTTCTTCCTACCTTTCCAGCCATGTGACAGGCCATCATCTCCCTCACATCCACATCTCCTCACAGGTCCATCCGCCTTCTCAGGCTTATCCTTCTCACATGCATCCTCATCCTCATACTCCACCTAAGCAGTCCTTCCCTACTTATTCTTCAGCTTAAATTTCACCTCCTTTAAACATTTAATAAAAATGAAGGTTCTGATATTTTTATAAGGCTCTATTCTTTTTCTTTTCTGATACCAACTGTAAATAATTACACACATGCTTAAATTTTGAATGTATTCTCACCCACCAAGTTGCATGTTCTATAAAGACAGAGCCATGTCTGTTTTGTTCACTGCTGTACAACAACTAATCATCAGACACTTAATTAGCTTAATAAGTAACTGAAGGAATAACTAGGAATGTCCCACAACAGAATCACCAAGTTCACACACTTGGGAGAAATCTTCATTGCACATCACATGTTCTGCCGAAAAAGATTCCCAAGTTTGGGAGAAACCTTGAGTAAATAAGCTTGAACTTCTAGTTCTGGATCTAACACTTTATAACACATGTTAAATGGATTCTAAGAAGAAAAGGCTATTACAATCATTATACTCTAGTAAAAGCTGAAAGGAGAAATTACCTGAAATGGAATTGAGGTAGAAGTCAAAGTAAATGTTTGACTTGAAATAGCACAAGACAGAGAACTCCGGAGATAACGAAAGTGAACAAAGAGAAACACAAAAAAGAAAGATCAGACACAGGAAGATCAGCCTGATTTCCATGAGACAGGTATGGATTATTAGGTTAGGCAGACATTGTAAGGTGAATTGAGAAACGGTTTAAACTGAATTCTAATTTCCATCACCTAGCCACAGGATTAATAAAATTAGGGAAATTCATCGTGATACGTATACTGAATATGTTGGAGAGAGGAGTAACTAGAAGTTCAGGGCCAGTAAAGAGCTTCCAACCTCCCACAACAATTATAAAGTTGAAGTGCACAAAGGGTGATATTCTCCATATTTAGCAATTATAAAAATTGGCCCACTGCAGAAAGGCTGCAGTTCCCAGAAGCAATCGCGGGAGAGCTAGCAAGGGATTACTGATATTCAGTGGCACAGATGAGCGCCACATTTGCTGGATGCCAGCACTGCCACCAAGGTACCATCCCTTCTGAGGGAATCTGACCCCCCACTGGCTTGTGAGTGAACATCCCTCGGAAGGTGAGGGCTAAGATGAGTGAGCTGAGGCAGGGTACCTAGCCAGTTGATGGCGTATTAGTCAGGAAAGTACCCAGAAAGCTGCTGGGGAGGATGGAGTACTGATATATTCAATGGATGTGGGAAAATGACTAGATCTCAAACCTACATGAAAGCATCTTCATATTTTAGCAACCAAGAGGGTAAAGTGGTAAGTGAAATTAGCCCCAGGTAAAGAAAGCTAAATGAGATAAAGAGGAAAAAAGAACACAGGATCAAACCAAGAGCAATCTTATTAAAGGGGAAAAAAAAACTTAAAGAAGAAATCTTACAGAGAAAAAAAATCTTAAAGGGAAAAAATAAGACAATAAAGGTTAGATGAAGTATGAGAGACAAAGCACATCCAGTAATTAATGATTCCAAAACTTTGAGCCTGAAGGGCTATACAGAAGAGAAACTTGTATGAATCACACAGATAAGGCATTTGGGGAAGGAATAAATTTTCATAAATTCTCAATATATGAGAATTTTGAGTTTTTAAGTTGTAGAGCTTCCAGTGTTAGTTATTTGTAAATTCTCCTTACAAGTCAGTAATAGTTATTTTAGAAAACCAAAAACTTGATTATACTTAAACACAAATTGTAAGTTCAGTACGGAACTCAAAGTTGTAGACTTTTGAGAAAAGCTAAGCAAGTATTCTAACTTTGACAGTTGCAGATAAGCTCTTTTTAGTCTGTGAATATTAAAATGAATGCACGGACAAATAAATTGCTTTTAGGATAAAATAAATTAAAAGATGTGTAAGAATTGTAAGTCAAACCTGGTTCCCAAAAATAAAGGTGCTGATTATATACTTTACAAGGTTTTAATTTTTTTCCTCTATATAAAATTGGTATACACAGAGATATCGAAACCAGAACTTCAAAATATCTCTACCTCTAAGATCTTAATACATCTCTGTTGTTTATTTTCAGTCTTTTCCAATCATATTAATAAATTATGGACATATGTGTATGTATTATGATTATATCCATTTACTACTCTATAATAAACTAAAGCATTTTCCATGTCAGAGAAACTTCATTATCATAATTTAACACTACACAGTACTTCACTTTATAGAATAACTATGATTTACTTATGCATTATATCCAAAAACAATGTGCACTGATAAAGCTTCAGTGACTGAATTTATGCATAAGTGTCTCTATATTTCTGACTAGCTTCGTTAGATTAGAGTCTTAAAAGAGCCGTTATTAGGTCAAACAGTATGCACACAACGTGGGTCCTATTATACAAAATTTCTAAATGAGGCACTAATTTATTCCATAACTACTATGTGAAGGAATGACTGTAACCAATGAAGCTATCAATAAATCCCAGTAAAACGACACTAATTCAAAATAATCTCAGTAGTTGTAATTTTTTAAATATCATAGGTAAAACATTGTATTTTAATATTTATTTCACTGATCACAATTAGAGACAAGCATTTCTTTTTTCTTAAAGCACTATACAAATGAGTTTGTTGTGAAAGCCATTAATTCCTGAGGTTAAAATGATCATTTAAAATGCTAATTTATAATTAGTCATTGAAGGACTAAATGATTGTCTTTGTATTTAAAAACTGATAAAATCAGGTACAAATTAACTTATGCAAATTAGCATAACTGAGGAATCATTATAGATCTTCAAGTTAACTATGATGGTTCTAAAAATGTGCAGGAATTGCAAATAATCAGATTTATAATGTTCACTGACATTATAATGCCCCCAACCTGACATTTTGATTTCCATAGTCAGGCAACCGTAGTCTGAAAATATTAAATTCCAGAACAATTCATAAGTTTTAATGCGCACACTGTTCTGAGTAACATGATGAAATCACATGCCCTCCTGCCCTGTCTCACACGGGATATGGATCTTCCTTTTATCCGCTGTACCCGCACTTCACGTACTACCTGCCCAGCAATCCGTCAGTCATCTTGGTCATCAGATCAACTGTTTTTGTACAAGTAACCTTCATTTCTCTTAATAGTTCCTAAAGCACAAGAGCAATTTAGATGTGCCAAACAGAAACTGTAAAGTACGTCCTGTAAGTAAAACAGGTGAAGGTGCAATGTGTTTTAAGGAAAGAACACATTCATATAGCTGTATCTAATTTATAAGTTAAACTATCATAGACATGTAAATACCAGGAAAAAACTCTAAAAGTGGGAGTCAGTACTGTCCATGTTGCAGGTATCCACTGGAGTAAATGGGGACTACTATATAATATTTTAAAGCATTTTACTACTGCATAATCATATCCAAAAGATTTAAGTACAATTTTACCTCTGCCATAATTACCATGAACTGAAACTCTGCATGGTTAAGCAAATGGTTATACAGTGGTAACTACTGAAGCCGTATATTAAGACATCTCTTTTCATGGACTTTTTTCCTCCCATATCCATTCTGTGCCAGCAAAAATAGTTACTGTACACTACACAACCTGGAAAATCACAGTTGTTAATCCTGCTATATCATTCTATATCCATCAGCGTACATCAGCGTTATCTGGTGAAATTCCAAAATCATTCAAAAATATTTCGTTAAATTGGAGAGGGCTGAAGCATCAGTATTTTTAAAAATATCTCCAGATGATTCTGACATGCAATCACAGATGAAAATCACTGCTCTGTATATTAAGAAAAAACACAAGTTCTTGTAAAAGTTTACAGAAGCCAATTCTAGTAGCCAAGTCTCCATTTTTAAGATGTAAAAATAAGAAAATATCACTCCATCAAAATGTGAATAATTGATATTACATGAGCTAGAAAAATGAAGCACATTTTTAAGGCAGTAATCCCATTTAACTTGCATGTAACCTCACACAATCTACTGACAGTCAAGAAATGGTCCCCTACTAGAGCCTTACATGGGCCTTCCATGAAGCTACCTGGATTTCTGAGCTAACATTTTCTTTCTTAATCTGAAGGAAAAAAGATGATGTTAACACTTAGCAGTTATCAGTGTCATGTACAAAGAGAAGTCTTTACAACATCTGTTCCATATGAAACCGGACAGAAGGAAGACAAGGATGAATCGAACAGGTGATGAGCAAAGAGTTTCCCAAGGAAAGCACTCTCTTACTCTTGTCCTGGATAAAACCTGTTTGTCTGGGGATTGGCTCAGCTGATCTAGTTCCAGCTTCCCAGCCTTGCGAGGTGTGACCTGGGTCGTCTATTTGCTGGAGCTGGATCCGACTAACAAAATACAACACATGCAGGCACTTGTCTCTCCATTATCCAGCGCCTTCCAAGGGTTGCAGGGAATTGTGAGCCAGTTAACTAACTCTCTGTCCTTGACAGCTCTTACACGCAATCCTTAACCGCTGCCCAAGGGTAACCAGGCAGAAAGATACGATTAGCAGCTGAGTTGACCAAAAAGAAGACAGACCACATAATTTCAGGCAAATACTGGCTAAGTTACAGAATGTCACAAAAGGGAATTATCTAGTAAGCCAGCTGAGCTCACCCATATACCGATGAAGACTAGAAAAGCTTATTTAGTTGGAAGAAAGTCAGCCTGTCTGCCAGTTGTCCATCTTTCTTTGCTTTCCTTCTGCATTCTTTCTCTCCCTTCCCTCCTCCCATCTGCAAAGATAACTGAAGAAGCTGAAAGAGAAATCTTAAGTATTACTATAAGATGCAAATATTATACCATCTTCTTGAAAACTGAGCAAAGGCCACAAAATAAAGCATGGGATGCCAACTCAAGTCACATCTCATCTGCTTCATGGAAAAATATATTTGATCTTATAAGCTGTATCAGCTTGAACATGTTATCCTTAAAATTTTGCATTTATCAATAATTAGGTCAAGATCAACATGTGTGCTGAAAACTCATCTTATTCCTTGTACCAATTTAACACTGCAGATCTACTAAAGTTTTCCTCGTTTACCTACAAGTAGTTCTTGCTACATATAAAAATGATAAAAATCCAAATAAACACTAAAACACAATCCCTTTCCTACTACTGCTAAAGCAAGTGTTTCAATTTAAAAGCACTATCACCTAACACACAAAATTAACAACCTCCATCCTCCTCAGTTAAAGAGATATGCAAAAATATACAGTTCCGTGTGATATACAGAATTCTGGGAGATGTTTTGATACTGGTGTTCCACCCAGCTAGACAAGTTACCTCATTTTCCCTTCTAGAAGTTAGAGATGTTACCTATCACAGAATAACAACCAAAGAATTACATAAAACACCAGGCACCTCTTTACAAAACCGAAAAAGAAAACAAACTAACCAGCTGTTCTCTATTTCAAAGATAAATTTTTATAACTACAAACCACCACAGATGACTTTAAAATGACAAAATTTCTATGATAATTAGATTAAATGTGATTAAAAAGAATACAAATATGATTAGTGTGAGTGTGAAAATAGGCTTTCTCATACATATTCACAGAGTCTATAAACTGGTACAAACACTCTGAAGGGAAATTTAGAAATATTAACCAAAAGCTTCAAAATTATTTGATGAAGCATTTATACTTTACCAAAATTTATTATGAGGAAGTAATTTGGGATACAAAGATGTTAGAGGCAAAAATATTGATAATGGTAAATAGCTAAAAGTCACCTAATAATATATCAGAAAAAAAAACACACAACTGATATTCACTGGAATGGTATACACAGAACAGTAGTTAAGAACAAGGCCTGTAAAATCAAACTGCCTATGTTTATATTTTGGCTTTATCAGTTAATAGTTAAATAACTGTGGGCATTCATCTTTTGAACCTGTATCTCATTCAAAAACAATGGTAAGAATAATTACCTTCCAGATTATAATGAGAAAATGCAGATAATGAATGCAGAGAAGTTACCAAGAGCCCGACTCACACTAAGCACACAATATTGGCTAGGATTATTAATGTGTGACCATCATATTAAGGCTATAGAGCCACATGGACTAGAAAACTATGAGTTAGAAGCATATTATAGAATTTCAGGCATGTTTTATACCATTTTGGTAAAAATCTACATGTAAATGTTACTAACTTTGGCCAATGGCAGTTACCTCTGAACAGTGGGAGTACGGATACTCTGTTCTCTCTCTCTCTCTCATGAATTATTTTTAATGGGTAGCTGTTTCTTTTAGCCAGCAAAAAATTGTTTTGAAATGAAAAGATCTGTAATAATTTTTATACTTTGTTAAGAAACTCTATGTTATCTTCTGGGAAACTGAAATGATCATTTGGAACTATTGAGGTAAATCTGTAAAATACTAGGATTTGTTACTACTGACTGAATGATCAATTAACAAATTTAGCCTACTTATACTAATATGACTGAACCTATCTGTGTTAAATAGCTTAAAAATGTCTTCTAATTCATGTAGGTACTTAAATGGCAACACTGTATATTAACAGCTAAACAAATAATTTTTTCTTCTAATTAAAAAAAGGTTTACCCATGAACACAAAACAACATTCTTTATCCTGTATGTGTTATTATTTCCTCTTTGAGAAAAAAAAAATGTCAAGCACAGAAGGCTCAATTATTTTATTAACAAAAGCATATGGTAATAATATCAGCTTTTTTAGTTAGCAGAATGACCATCAGCATGTTTTTTTTTTTAATCTCTCTGACCCTGGTTCCACATCTTCAATATCTTAATATGGAGTCTACCCCATGGTGCTTTTATAGGATTAACTGAGATTAAAAAACAAAAACTCATTGCACACTGTGAGCACTTAATAAATGATACTTATTTTCAGGCAATGAATAAAAGCTCTGCTGCTTTAGATTCCATAAAAGACATTTATACATCAGTAATCTTTATAAAATGATACTGTTATCTACACAAGTCAATAACACAAATTGGTTTAGGATAGGTATATGTTTTAACGTACAGCAGTTAAGCTAATAGATACAAGCACACAGATAATTCCTTATGTCTTAAAAGCAGTGCTCCTCAATCATCTGTGAGGAACAATTTTCCAATTCATCACAAATACTTTTATATAAAACAATATGTGAAATCTGACAAATAAAAACTACAAACTTCCAATGTTTATTAATATATCAAATTTTATAGAAGTTTTATAGAAGTTTATCTTCTGTATCTCAAGTCAGACTGGAACACTCTATAGACACAGAACAGTCTATAGACACTCAAAATAATAATCTTAGAAACAAATTAAAAATACTAGTAAGCTTTCACTTACACAGATCTCAATTCAAACTACATATCAAGAAAAAGATCACAAAGCAGTTAAAATTCCATGTTGGACCCTTCAAAAAAACCACATATTTAATACCCTGTTTTAAAAGGCTAACAAAGCAAGTTAACAAAGTAACTGTATCATAACTTCATACTAATTTAATACAGAATTGTACAGAAAAAAACTTCCATATGGTAGAATAATCACTATAAAGACTATAAGACACAAACCATAGGTTTACATTTAAATTTTTAAATGAAGTTCCTCATATTAATAAACACAGGAATAACAATAAACTTAGGAATACTTAGCCACTCTAATAGAATCTGTTGTAAATCTAGGTAGTATTAAAATTGGGGAGGAAAAAACTATAGTTAGACAATTTTTAATAGTATAAAGCCAAATATGTCAGTAATATAAATGTAATGTGCTTCTTATGGAACTTAAGATACTTGTTAAGTATTTTTCTTGTGATATTTTCTAAACAAACTCATTAGTGCAAATTAATACAGACCCCCACCTGCACAAATGAACCATATTAGTGCATCTATCTATATACAAATTTATATGAAGTGAGACTGGAAATTATGAAGAATGTTTAAATTTTGAACATAAATTTACTACAGTAGCAGACATGGTGCCATTAATCCTCTTCAAAGTACTCCCCCTCCCTTCAAACAACTCACCCCATCCTTCTTGCCATTTCCTGCAGCAGTTCTGGGAATCCTTCTGTGATTGTCTTTAGTTATGCTGTTGTGGCTGCCTCAATGGCCTGCGCTGATTCACAACTTTTACCTTTCGTGGTCATTTTGACTTTGGGCAAGAGCCAGAAATCACACAGTGCCGCATGCACTGGATAAGGCAGATGAGGACACACTGCAAGGGTTTTATGAGCCTGTCTTGCCACTGTATTGCATGTGACGGCAGCATTCACCGTATTTTTGATCATACCTTCTAAAGACACAAAAGATGACTTTGGTGATAACACAAAAACCAGTATTCTCTTGTCTCTTAAGAGAAAAATACAATATAGGCCAAATATATTATGCTACTTCAAATGATGGTTTGGTTTATCAGTAAGTCAATTCATACCTCCAAGCCTGTCTTAAAAAATAATATCTGAAACCATGAAAATGTTGTCAATTGTTATTTAAAATACTACATAGTGATTGAGATTGGAAAGAAGGTAAAACGTGGACTTTAAACCAGCAATACTAGCTAATTCTCCAGCTTAGAAATTTTGTTTTTCTTTCAGACAACAAACTAAAATTATCTCTACTAAGGTACTGCAAACAGGACATCAGCATTTAAATGGAATAGATGCCTCAACTCTAATCTGCCCCAGGAAAAAGAATCATGATGTATAAATTCATTTCCTATTGAGGGTCTTCTGGAAACTGATACTGCCTACTGTTCAGATGATTCTGAGACTGCAAAAACAAATTAATTCAAGTAGTGAAACTCTTTGTTAGGTTCCAAATTAAATTTATATGTAACTGGTAAAAGCAATGACTAAAAATGTCCAATGACCACAAATGAAAATAACTTTTTAAGCCCCTAATGGTGGAAGGCCATAATCAGTTATGAAATAAGTAATCCAGCTTTTTTCGAAAGATTTTTTTTATCAGTCTCTGGATTCCATCATGCATGAAATACAGCACAGCCTGTTCCATGCTTGGTCCAAGATGCTAATGATGGTAGCTGTGGGAATCAAATCAGTAGCAAAAATGATAATACATTCACACTTAAAGTGCAAAGGAACATTCCTTCTTACCACTTTATTCTCACTTGAGTTCTGTCTAAAGGACGGGAAATAATGTCATTCCTCCCTAACAAATAAGTCTGCCATTTCATATGACTGATCCATGACAAGTGACTAGTATTTAAAACTAGCACTACACAGCATAACTTTATAAGCCAAGAGGAAGCAATTTGTAAGACACATACCTAAATTCGCAACGAAGATTTTTTTCCACTTTTTTAGCTAAAGCCAGAAAAGCAGTACATACAACACATTTTTAAAATAGCAGTTATCATGATTTTGTTCAATCATACTGTTTTAAATTGAAGTTTGTGAGTGGCATCTTATTCCCACAAATACTGACTGCTTTCTGTAGCTGGGAAAATCATGGTGTGGTGCTGTTAGCAGTTGTCAAGGTATTGTTTGCCCAACTTTTATACAGGTGGAGCAAAGGTATGCTCTTCAAGCATAAAGAGAAAAGGAGAGGAAGTAAAAAAAATGTAGATTGAACTTTCGATAATGAATTAAAAGCATAGTACAATACAGCACCTGACAATAGTACGGAGTACAAACAAAATAAATGCAGAAATATTAAGCAGTACAAACAAAAATAAACCAGAATAGTTCACAACTCACCAAGCCAACTCTGAAGGTGATGCTACATTTCTCTTTGTTCCCAGTGCACAAACAATATGAAATTTTTAAAAGAAGAGATCAACCTGAGAACATCTCAATAACTCATTGTCAGAAATATAAAAATGCATTAAAATCCATAGCATACAGCAAAATAAATTTAATACAACTAAATGTAATCTTTTTTGAACAAAACTAAACCATCTTTAAAGCGAAGTGATCTCAATTCTATGAAATCTACAGAAAATACACAGTCCGGTTGATTTTATTAAGAATCAAATATTCTACTTTTCCTGTCATATTCCCAGCTATATCAGAGAAAGGAAAAACATTAAGGAGAGCTTCCTCAGGCCTGCTCCACTGCCCTGCGACTGACCGCAACCAAAACCAGACACCCAAAAGCACTGAGATGGAAACAGGGGTGAGAAACAGGGCCTCCAGTAAACATTGTTTTTAACTCTAGAGTGCCGTGGGATAAACAGAACAGTACTGTAATTAGAAAAACAAGGGAAGGTGGCAATGAGTCCCAGATCTCAACTGGAGGCTCAAGTCTACACAGTAATCGGGATAATGAAAATATAAACATTAATAAGTTTAAGTTTCTATACAGTCATCAGGGTAATGAAAATATAGACAATGATAAGTAAGTGACAAATACTAATACTGGAGGCTTACATATATAATAACCTAATTCTAATGATCTTAGCAAATGTAAATATTCTCACTTTTATAGGTCTAAGACTCAAAAGATATTAATTTATTCATGCATGGTCACTGAGCCACTCGCTAGCTGTTCCCTTGGGTTAGCAGTGAAGGACTGTGGACAATGACAGACAGACAGACAGACAGGCACAGGTAGAGTATCACAGCTACTGGTAACCATGTGGACTTGAACTTAGGACTGAATGTTTCCAACATGGAAACATTCAAAACAAAAATCAGTGTTTCCACTGAGGGACTAATAATAAGATATTTTATTAATGTTTACCAAAAAATTGATTATCAAGTCAGCAAACTTGAAAGAAACAATTAGTGAAAATTTATTGGACACCAAAGAAATGTACCCTGAATGAAACAACACATAAAGGAGGACACGACGATCATCAATGAACTTTTTTTTCAGTGAAGAATAAGAAACTTCTTTAATCATTCTTATCCCTATCTCCAGACCCTGAAAGGAAAATGTATGCTTATGATAAAATTAGGGACAGTACTTGACCTTGCATAAAGGTTTATTTTGTAAACTCTCAATGGCTAGAAGAAATAAGAATATGCTATAATATTTGAGGGTGGTTTACATTAAGTGTGAGCTATTTTAAGATGTGTATAGATAGATGTGCTGAAGATGTTAATTACTGTAACCTGGAACAATAACTAGAAAAACACCTAAAGTTCAAATGATTTCATTACGAAGTTTCTTATTAGCTATAAATAAAGTGGTTGGATTTATAAAGAAGGGCTAAAATTACTTTGAATTGCAAATAACAGTTTATTTTGAATTGCACTGAGAGTGAAGCTAATTATGTTATATAAACAACATATTTAGGAGATTTTTAGTATTCAAATGTATGTATTTTCTGGATAACACTGTGGGGTTTTTCTCCCTTTGTTTTAATGTTTATACACCTCAGATTTTACTCAAAATGCAGATAAAATGGAAGGGGGCAAAAGAATTAATTATTCCACACTTAGGAGACGCTCCAAACCTTCACTGTCTGTACAGTTAAAAAAGAACCTGCTAACTTTCTTAGGGCACCTAACAAGTGTTTTTAACAAACTTACTGCTAGTCCTGTCTACACTATCCTAATTATCCAATGTCCCTCTGGCCTTCAGCCCAAAGCATCATTTTACTAAGTGAAGAAAAGGAGTTTTATATAACTTCCAATCTTGTAATACTTTCACTCTAACCTTGTAATGTTTATCCATATTTTTAACTATTGAAATGAAAGCCTTCCTTCCCCAAAAAAATAATCATAAAAGATGAAAAAGGAAGAAAATGAGATGAGAGTGTTCTCCTTATGGACAGGGCTCATGTTACTGGGCACTATTTTAATCTCATTTTTTTGAGAGGGGGTCTTACTATGTTGCCCAGGCTATCCTTAAACTTGGGATCTCCCTGCTTCAGCCTCCCAAGTAATAAGTGCTGGGCACTACAGTATTTTAGACACTGATAGGGCAAGCATGGAGGCAGGGGCTCCACTGGTACCCCGTGAATTCAGGTAATGCATCCATTGTTCCACACTGCTATGGTCTGGTGACAGGAACCCCGACTAAAACAAGCTTGCCCTGCATTTTCCTTTGCATTTAGATGCCAATGTTGATAAGGTCACGCCTTCAAAGATCCACATAGCGCGCAATGCACAGATAGCAATATAGCCTTCAGCCATTCCCATATTCAGAAAAGACAGCAAAAACAAGAGGAAATCAGAACCACATCCACATCCACTGCTAGCTTTAGACTTGTAACTGCACCATCTAGATCCTTTCACAAAGGAGCAGCTGAATGGCCTCAACATCAAAGGCAGGTGGAACACAGGCCCTCTGCTCTGCTCCCGCGCTGGAATTTTCTCAGAGGAACTCACTACTTTGCCCTGCTGGCTTCTTTAAGAAGCATCCAAAAGATCTCCTTTATTGCTCTGGCTGTTTCCACAGCTCCAGTCATTCCCTGAAATATGCAATTCCTTACTTTTGATTCTCTTGAGCCTCCCAAAAGATTCGGCTTCTCTTATACGGCAGGACTCTCTCCCATAAGCTCCCCATAGAAACCAATTCCCAGACTGCCTTCCTCCCAGTCATTCCCCCAAGATCCAGTCCCCTTCTCCCTTGCTGTTTGCCTTTCCAGCTGCTCCCTAAAGAACCTAATCTGACATCACTACCAGTGAAAATACACAAGAGGCTTCGAAAGGAGGGAGGAATGCCTGTAGAGTGAAGGAAAAACAGCACACAGGCGCCCAACCAAGGAGCAGCACTGCAGTTCCTGAGCTGCACTGGTTTCCTCTTACTCTGGTCTCTATACAGCACACCAGATCACGCTGCACACACACGGTGGCCAAAATCAAAAGACAAGTACAAGGATTCTTTTATACTTTCCATAAAACATTGGAAACCACAAGTTTGAGGGAAAAAGTTCCAAAAAAAAAGGGAACAAAACAAAACTCTCATTAGATTGGCATCAAACATTTTTTGAGAAAACTAAACTCTTGCTCACTCCTTAACCAAGCCCCTTCTGAAAACCCCAGGCTATTTCATTGTAGTATTTGCAATGATTTAAGTTCCACGCATCTTCTATACTGTTTTAATATTCTGCCTACTTTAAGTAACAATAAGATCTCTGGTATAAAAGGGAAACATACAATCTGTTGAAAACATCTTTTTCAATCAATACATCTTTATAACTAGAAACACACTGACAAGAATTAAAAGATTCCTTTTCCTTGTAAAATACAAAATTTATCTAAGTTATCCTTAAATTGTTAAACTTCACAATTGGCTACTTATCTTTTTAAAAAGGTCCTATCATAATGAACCAAATAATTAATATTGAGATGTTAAAAATTAATCCTGTGTGTTAATTTCTTCTATGTTTGAAAAAAAGCAAGTGGAAAGGAGAACAAACTTTCTGTTCAATTTAGGAGATTTTTAAAATGAAAATATGCTGATTATTTTTGAAGAAAAAGTATTTGTTTTCAGTAATTTTTCCATTTCTGAGAGCAAGTATTTGAATCTTTTTATCATGTTGAAAATGTAAAATTAAAGTATCTCAAGTCTCACTCTCTGTTGGTCCTATTTAGTACTATGATGAACTTGTTAGGGAGGGAACATATGTGGTCAATATGTAATACTTGGACACAAGAACTAAATCTAGAATTAATGTATCTAGAATTAATGTATTATTTATATTAGAATTAATGTATTATTTATCTAGAATTAATGTATTATTTATATTACATATTATACATACATATGTATTATTTATATTACATATTATACATACATATGTATTATATGTATACAGGAGTTATATTGCATATAGGAGTCAGGGGCAAAAAGATGTGCCCATTCTTCTTCTCTTCCGTCTGTTGCCCGCCCTCATTTGTATACCACGATTGGGTTCTGGGGCTCAGACCTGCACTGAAAGACGGGCATTGCAATGCACCCGAACTGTTAATAAAAGACAACCCAGTCATGGTGCTCAGAGGAGGCTTTCCAATCTTTTGCCATGAGAACACGCTGCTTCAGGAAGACAAACAAAGATTTATTTTTTGCTTGTCACATTTATGCCAAAAATGAGATAATTTTCAGGTCTCATGGGTTCACAGCTGTAGTTTTGGAAAGGAGCCATCATCTCTAAAACCCCGAAAAATTGTGTGGCTCCATATATTTTTCCACTTTCCGGTACAATCTCAAAATTCTAACTGCAGAATCATCTCTAAATGCTTCTCTCGCTACGGGAAGAACACACTTGCTCATCTGCGGTGAGAAAACATGAATGGAACACGAATGGAGCTTAACACATTCCCTCCAGCTTGAACCACTGGTGTGGCACATGTGTGACTGTCCCACACGGTGTTAGGAGCCACTTGATGGGACTGACCCATGCCATCAAAGGGGTAGTCATGCAGGTACCACAGGTGGTTCAAAGCCACCTTGCAGCGAGACAGACAAATTACAGTCCCCTCACCCACATGTTAATATGTAAGGTATGTAAATGATGGTTTGTATTTAGTCACTGATAAAATTGTCCATTTATAGTCCATGTATTACAGTTTTTAGCAATAATCTAGATAATTTGACTTCAGAAACAAACGTATAACATACATCCAAACTTCTTGGAAAACATCATGAAAATCCAAAAGTCTTCTGGATAACTTTTTAGAGAATTTATCAAATTTACTGAATTTACTGAACAGTGGTAGAGTACAATGCAGGATGAATTGGAAATGAAAAGATTTAAGGTTTATCCAGGTACTTACTATGCAGCCTTGGGCAATTCATTAACTTCTCTAGGTCTTAATTTTCATACATCTAAAATGAAGGGGATTGTAAAACATCTCAAAAATCATAATTAAGTAAAATGTAAACAACAGAAGTATAAGGTAAAATTAAGGGAAAAGTAACAAAAAAGGGACATTGTATTATCAGTAGGACAGAGTAAATTGGCAAAAACTTACTGAAATTACTACACGGCAACCCACAAGGCATTATCCTTTTCAGCATTTACTAAGATTCCCCAAAGTATTCAAAATGCATGCTCTGTTTGATATCAACTGGAATCACATCAATTGCTGAGGAATGGAATAATAAGGGCAATATAAGATGTAGAATTATTCACATTAGAAAGCAGGTGGTTTATTGAGCAGAAGTATGGCACAACAGCTTTTTAAAAATTGCTTCTGCACTTGCACAGTGTAAAATAACTTGCTTACATTAGCTTAATATGCTACCTTTGCTATGTCTGTTGCCCCGTGGTCATGAGAAGATTTATTTACATGAAAAGACACAGGGATCAGCTTCTAAAAAACCCTTCTCCGTGTGCCCCACAATTTCAGAGAGCTGAGCTACGTGCTGAGCTACTGAACTGAGGTGACCTGAGATCTGATTGCACTGCAGGAGCCATTGGGCTATAGTGGTAGTGTTACTTTACCAAAATAAACCCCTCCTCAATAGGAAAATGTTCCAAGAGTGCTTCCAGGTGCCAGCTTCTCCTCTTCTGGAACAAGATCCCGCTAAGTTAATATAGCCCTGAACTGTTTTTCCTTAACGGGGAGTATACATATTTAGAGTCCACTCACCCTGAAACCCAATCTCACAGAGCACACTCATTTGCTTCCTGATACCTGAACAATGCATGTTCACGGTAAAAATGAACTTCAGATCTAAAGAAGACTGTACACAACAAAATCACAAAGCACAGCCCCCCAAAACCTGACCTGTGGTAACATATAGCAGCATAGACTCTTCACATAGTTCTCCATGAAAAGGACACACTTATGGCAGTTTTTTATTTATGAATTTGAGATCCCCTATATAAACTTGTACAATCTTTTAAATTTACACACTTCGAAAATTCCTATGCCATCATCGTCTTCTTACAACATGTGGTCTCTAATAACTGCATAATGTATCCAACAGATAGGCAATTTTAAAACAGATTTTTAAGGTATTTTGAAGTAACACTTAATTCTCTATATCACTAAATACTCCAGGGAAATTTTTTAAGTGATTCTAACAGATGAATTTATCAAGTTCTCAGCAAGTGAAAAATACAAGCAGACACAAAATTACAGCAGTAAAATTTTTATAATTAATACTCTATTTTATTCAAATAAGTCAAAAGTAGCTAGTGGAAAACTGTACATATTATCTTGTTAATACTCATCTTGGAATTTTAGCTGTATGTCATGATTATAATACAAGTACAGGATAATAAGTGCTTGTATTCAGATTCTATTATGTCCAGTATAATACAGTAGGTATTTTAAACACATTCACATTGATTCTGATCACGACTGTGTAAAATATTAGTATTCCTTTTTGTTTATAAATTAAGAAACTCATTTTCTGAAAGATTAAATAATTCACATACTTGTAACTGTTTCTTGTCAAATCTGATAATGTGATTCTTGAATTTCAGATCTGAACAGATATTCAATGTGCCCATTTGCATTTGTGTACCATATATTTAAATTATTTACTTACACTATTACTTTAATTAAAAAAAACCCTCTAAGACAACCTCTATTACCATTGTTACAGTGCAGCAACTTGACAAATTATTTTTCAAGCGGATAAACAGAAATAAGGTAAAATACATACTGATATTTTAAACATTATCATTTCCAAAGTTGCTTGCTGTGAAAAAAAAATCCAGTAATTTTGAAAATGAGCACATCTTGATTTTTGTATAACTGGGATTTTAAAACTGCCACTAATACACAGATAATGATGGTTTAACAGCATTAAAGTGTAAGAAAATAAGGCATGAAATGCAATTAAAATGATTAAAAGCACTCCCCTCAAACTCCTGGCAATATATGGTTTGAATAAAAAAAGCCTCCATCTGAGTTTGGTGTGGAGAAAGTCAAACAGTGGATTATGCTAGCTTCTTTTGTGAGAGAGACACAGGGAGAGAGGGAGGGAGGGACGGAAAGAGAGACAGACAGAAAGGGGGAAAGGCAATGGGAGAGAAGAAGAGAGAGAAATATCTCTCTCTCCCAGGCTGGCCTTGAACTCATGGCAATCTTCCTGCCTCGGCCTCCCCAGTGCTAGAATTACGGGTGTGTGCCACCTACACCCTGCTTATGCAAGCTTCTTAAAAATCCACTTGCACAGGATTAAGGGTCTACCTTGACTTGTTTTACTCTATGGAAATATTATGTTCTCAACAAATTAACATGCAGTGTAGTTCATTAGTTATCTTTAGTTTCTTTTCTTTCTTCCAGTTGTTGTCAAATCAGGATAAATTTGCATGACTCAAACATCAAAAGAAGTTAAAAGATATCAAAGAAAGAGTCTTGTTCCACCCCAGTCCCATCTGCTCTGCTCTCCTCCGTCACCGTCACCAACACACCCTGGCCAAGTAGTCACTGTATTACTTTTTCGCGTATCCTTTCAGATGGTTTATAATAATGACCAATGAATGCTTTTTTTTTTTTTTGCGTAAATGTAACCTACTCTACTCCTTCGTTTTTGTTTTTATTTTTCACTTAGCAATACAGTTTGGAAATCTTTCCATACTCATAAGATCCCTCATTTTGTGTAACTGGCACCATTCTATTATAGGATTATCTAATCTAACCACTCCCTTATTGAGGAACGTTGTCTGCAAAGTATTTCCCATCTTTTGAAAAACAAGGCTGCAATGAATAAATTTTTACAGTAAACATTTCAAAATATACTTTAAGGTAAAATATGGAGAAACAGGAATAATGAAAGCTTGCATGCATTGGTTTCAATTTAAATTTACATTGATTTATACTCACATCAACAATGTATGAAAGTCAGTATTTTCTTGCAGCCTTACTATCAGAGTATGCTATAAACCTCTGGGTTTTTGGTAATAAGATGGATTAAAAGTTCTGTGCAGTGTAATTTTATATTATTCCAATTCTGAGTGAAGCTGAGTAACATTACGTGCATAAGAATCAATTGTATTTTTCTTTGAACTGTGTGATAGGATGTTTGACAAAATTTTTATCAGACAGCTACTCCTGTTGTAAATTATTAGGTGCTGTTATGTATTAGGGAGATTAGTTCTTCATTCACAAAACGATTTAAGTTATTTCATGAACATCTTTATTCCAATTCAGAGGGTGTCCTGAAATGTGGAGTGAGATATGGATTGAATTACACTCAGTCAAGAAGTATGTTTTCTCATGCTTAGGAATCTTTTGCATACTCTTTAATATGAATGTTATACATTTAAGTGAAATCTGTGCTTTAATTCTGAATTTTTCTATCAGTTAAGTATTTCATTGTTTAGCAATAATTCAGCTTTCAACTGATTTTCTCAAGTTTATGAATACAAGTCCTATCATCTTTATAGTGACTTTTTAACTCTGCCTTTCAAACTTTTATACCCCTTATTTTTATTCTTCCATCTAACTGTATTAACAATTACATTAAAGAAAGGTATCTGGATATGGTAGTAGGACTACACATTCAAGCTCAATTTAGACAACTTGGTGATTTAGCAAGATCTTGTCTCGAATACTTTTGCTTTTTTTTTTTAAACGCTGAGAATGTATCTCAGGGCGAAGGCCCTGAATTCAATCCTTAGTACCGCCAAAAACTAAAAACAGTGAACTAAATACAGTGAACAAAATCTCTTGTTTCTCATATGAGTGATTTCCCTTAAATCATAGTGGTCTTTTCCCCTAAATCATATTGGTCTTTAGGCAGATATAACACATTTTATAACACTGAAGAAGCCTCCCTTACGTCTATTTATTGATTATGAAGAATGATTAATTTTTTTCATGCATCTTTTCAGTGTCTACTGAGACAATCATATGATTGTTCTTTTTAGTTTAATAAATATTAGTAAAATTCCTATGATTGAATTATCTTCACATTCTTGAAGTAAACCTTACCTGTAGCTATTGTAATACTACTTTAAGGAAATCTGTATGGTCAATTTAATTGTATTTTTTTAAATTACCACGTATTTTCAGACTATTTGATAATATTATAAGAAGCCAAGCCTTAAAGCAATTTAAAAAAAACTATCAGAAAGATTTAGGAAAAAAGTCATCAATTAAGTCATCGATTCAGGTTGGAGAGCAGATACAAATCACGTTTAGCTGATGTGGTGCCACTGGTTAGATACAATGAAATTAACATTTTAATTCTTACTCCACAGGGAAATTACACGCTCAGAAGTACTTTAACCCAAAACTGTGAGAGGTTTTTTGGTTTTGTTTTTCATTTCACAATACATTCCTTCAACTTGATATTTACTGAACACCTACCATTTTCAAGGCACTGGAAGGCTGAATAGCGTTGTGCTGATTGCGATCCACTAGATTAACTGTTCAACCCGTGATAATTTGGAGTTTGAGAAATCCTGTCACAGTACAAAAGAGCAAGGATGCTGGAATGTGATGAAAACCTAGAGTTGAATGACATCTGTATCTCTTAATGACTTTTAATTGTACCTCAGTTTCTCATCTATAAAATAAAGGCAACACTATTCTCTCAGTTCAGACATTTTTATGGTGATTAAATGAATTAATTCATAAATACGTTTAAAAATATATTTAACTGATTTAATCAAACATTTCTGTTGTCTTCCAGTTGCTAAACTAGTATCCTCAAAATGTAAACCCAAAAGGGGGAAATCATCTAATAAAAATATGTATGATCTAAATGCCTGGTTGTTTTTAAATATACATCTAAACTATACTTTCCTTCTCAATGCCTTTGCAGATAACCAACAATTATGGCTGGGTTTTCCTTCTCTTTTCCTTCTTTATACACATATACACTTACCTCCTTTTAACGTCTTTATGCAACCTCTAAATACACTTAGAAATTAAGTGCCAATATATTCTGAAGACATTACCATATACAATGGCTCTAAATTATACAGTAATGGCTCACTATTACACAGTAACATATAAATATTTTTGGTATATGCTGTCACATGCTCTGGACTTTAGATCTGTAAACTTGTAAACACTCCTACACTATGCTTCTTGAAGACACCTTAGGAAAACCTTCAAGTTTGGTACCTATGTACTACTTACTGCTTTGGCTGAGTAGCGATGGAAGTCAAGGTACCATCACCATAACCACAAGGTATGTCATAGTAACTCAACATTCAGCTCCTGGAACCCAAAGTCCCTTAGCAGACCTGCTGGAGAAGTTGGTGACACCAAGAAGGTCAGCATGGACAAACACTCCTGCAGGATCACAAGCATGCTTTCCTGCTCCAGATTTATAAGGTAACAGTGTTCAGCTAACTTTTGTTAGGAAGGCAGGCACAGCTTCATATAAAGGACTACAAATATTGGATGATCATCCTCAAGATAACAGAAAAGTCAGTGTTCCCATTATGTCCACCAATACTAACGAACACACAAGCATGGCTCAGTAAACACTCCAGAAGCTCTGTGGCAGTGCAAGGCTAGTTAGGTGAAATGGTAAGAGGAGGGCACTCTGTTGTTTACGACAGTTAGGTGTAGGAACCCTTTAAGTCCTCCTTAACTTCCAATATTCCATATCTACTACAAAGTTTACAGCCAATACAGAACAGAATGGTATTAGATATAATTTCACTATCACAACAACTTGCTCAGATTTATCAACTATACACACTTCATATATATCTCATGTATATATTAAATGTTATATACACATCATGTCTGGTAAATACATTGCATTAATTTCAGATACAAGTAACGGGGATGAAAAAGGAATAAAGATGAGTTATGTACATGAACCAACTTCCCATACGCACTGTAAACATTAGTTACTACTCACATGTAATAAACTAGAATTTAAAAAATATATTAAAAAAGAAAATCTCAAATTATGCAAATGTCTGTTTCTCTAAAACACGACCCACGTTTTGAAAATAAACTTAATTTAGAAATGAGAAAACTTTTATTCTCTTTTTCCTAATGATACCTATTGATATTTAGGTGCTTTGTCCCCTAATTGTAGTAAGGGTAAAGTGGAAAGAGAGTTCTGTTTTGTTTTGGTTTTTCTTTCAGCATGTTGCTAAACCTGACTGGGATTATATTATTGATGTTAGCATGTAGTCAGCAAGGAGACAAGTTTGACAGAAATAAAGGTAAATGGATATTTTTATCCTCCTCCAACGACAGCAAGTGCCAGCAAGCTAGCAGAACACATATCTCCCGCAGCTGGAATGCCACCTTCCTCCTGATATACCTGTAACAATCAGTCCTGCCTAAAACATCCACCAGATTCTTGTTCTCTATCCTTAACTGTTCTCCTGAATCCCTCCAAAAATGATAATCCAACTCTAAATTTTAGGTTCAAATAACAGCCAATATGTTCAGTGCTTATATTTACAAATGATACAGTGTTTCTTGAAGATAATGTGCCCTCTCCCCCCACCCTACCCCCAAAGAAATCTAAATTTAATCTTTCTCTAAACTAAAAACGTAGGGTGTGTGTGTATATAAAATTTATAGGTGAAGGGTTTTGGTCTTTTTATTTTAATTTTGACATGCACATTTGTAGTCTCTGACAGATGGAAATTGTTCTCAAAAATTTAAAAGGAAATTAAATAAAATATTAAGAAATAGCAGATCGACTTTTTGTCCTGTTTTACCATTTATTTTCTGATGAATGAACTTGAAATGCCATTAATAGTGATCATATTAAGTGATCACATGATCTATGACAGACACTCTATGAACCAAATGCCTTCAGAAAACAAAGTGAATAAAAAAAGGAGGTGAAATTTGAGGTAATTAATAGATCTCCCAAAAGTCCCCTGAAAAGTATAACGATGTTATCCTTCAAAGCATCTAATTTGATCAATACACAAACCTCTTAAGAAACAAAAACCATAAACTAAGTTTTCTAGAATTAAAGCAAATGCATGATAACTCTTAAAAGTTTGCAAAGAGCAGTTTTATATCTACCTCAAAAAAGACAAAAGCACAGGTATCTTAGGTAATGCTGTGGAATGAGAGTTAAGAAAAAGTGAGATAAACATGTACACTAGGATTAGCAGTATTTCATGGTGCTATACAGGTCTTAACCTAATTTCATTCTTTCACTATTCATTAAGTTTACTACATTCTAAGCCAACACTATTACTGACCTAATAATTTTTTTTTTTTTACTTTAATGTCTTAAATGTGAAATGGTTCTAAACTTGAGGTAGGAGGAAGGCAAATGGTGACTGGGAAGCAAAATCAAGACCGCTGGTTCACTCCTAAATATAGGGATTCTAATTCTAGACAAAATTCTCTAAGATTGAAACAATAAATGAATTAAACTTCTTATTGGATATTTCCTTTTATTTCTCTGCCACCCTGGGAAAATACCTATTTTCACAGGAGGTCTCTCCAAATGATAGCAGACTCATCAGCTCAGGTTCTTGAGATAATAGAAGCTTGTCTGGCTTAACCAGGCAGCCTGCCCATCAACTTCAGATCCACGTATCTCCCATATTATAATCAGAGACTGGTGTTCACACCCTGAAACCAATCCATCACTATGATCTTCTGTCTTAAAAATAAGTTAAAGGAAGAAGTGAAGGAGCAGTGTGACTCAAACTATGTGGATCTCAACAAAGCTGTTCCATTTACCGTAATGGCACAATCACGGTTGGAATTAGACCGTTTTTCCTATGAAAACCAAAAGACAATAGAAATGCTACATACCAAAATACCAGCACCAGTAAACTCATAAGAGTCAAATTATTTACAAGGCTTAAAAAATATTTAAAGTCTTATTTTACTGTAAAGCATATTAGCAAAGACATTGCTTTCTTACTATCATATTTTTGTGTGTTTATGAGACAGAATGTAGCTGTGTGAATCATGACTTTTCTTGTAGTATATATAAAATAAGGTAAATCTCTTAGAAATACCAATGAACTGCCTGAATTTCATTTAACATGAAAGAATAATAGCTGTATTTTACTGACTTTCTGGTTAATATCACTCACTATTTGTAGAGAAACAAAATCTTATTATTAACATCTTAAATGCTAAACTCTCCTTTCATTACAGAAGCACAAATATGATACACCAGTAACTTAGCACAAAACGAAAAATTCTGCAGCTGCTAAATTCATGTTATGTATATGATTTATAATTGAAAACAATGTTTGGGATGTCTAATATTAAGGAAAACTTAGTCATATTGTAAATGATTTCTATTATGTATGCCCATTCCTGTGTTTGCACAGAATAGAAAATAACTTAAAAGTCATATACACTGAGTAGTTTAATGAATTATATGTAAAACGTATAGCAATGCCAATAGTTTAAATGCTATATGCAAATTTCTGCTGGTATCATTTTCAACAGTAACTGACTCTGTGAACTATGAATATCTTACTCCTGATGTTTTAAAAAATATTATCTGGTCTCCTTACTTAACCTGCATTCATTCTATTAAAAATATTTATAATAAAATTTGTATCATTAAAATACAGTGTACAAAAATCATAATTTTCATACCTAATAATCATGATCCAGGAAAATTACTCCATAGCATAAGTCCCACATAGGAGAGATGTATCTAATAATTTTTATTCAATAGCATTTGAGGTAAAATTCCAAAGGAAAAAGGCACAGAACTGAAGGTATACATGAGAGAAGAAATGCAAAGATTTTAGCCACCTGGGTGTTTAATGTTATACTATGAAAGAAATTAATTTCACAGAAGCTGTTGACCCCAATAAACAAGACAAGTTATACACAAGCAACTGCCATTCAACATGTTCTCCCCACACAGTGATCCATAAAAGAAGCTGCCATGCACTCAACAGCTACTGAATTGTCACCTCTGACATTTACTGAAGCACTAGGTGACACTCCTGAGTGTCCCTACTCTGCTAACAGCTGTAGATGCTTCCTTTGGTCTTCACAATGGCTTTGTAAGGGAGACGTTTTCCAAATTCTTTATGGAGCTGCATAAAATAAGGCATAGAGAAGTTAAGCGACTTATCTGAGGTCACAGAGCTGCTTACCAGGAGCCAGGATTTAAACCACAGAACCTAAGTCCATGCTTTTAGTTGCTAATTATGGGGAACCCACTGGGGACAACACGCTAGGCATATGGAAGAACACAGAACTGCTGCATTGTTTAGGTGTGGTTTATACCCCTGCCAAGTGCTCATGTGTGGAAAGCCAGTCCCCAGTGTGGCAATGTGCAAGACAGTGGAACCTTTAATACCTAGGACCTATGGAAAGGAAGTAAGATATTGGGGGTGCGGCCCTCAGAAGGAATTAAAAGTAGTTCTCATAGGACCCTGCTTCGTTCCCATGAGACAGTTGTTATAAAAGAGCACGCCAGGCCTCTCCTGGTCTCTCCAGCTTCCTATCTCACCATGTAATCTCTCCCTGTGGTTTCTTCTCGCCACATTCCCATCATGAAATCATTCTCCATGAGATGCAGCCAGAGGTCCACCTTGAGTGCAGTCTAGGGATACAGAGCTGCTCTCAGTGCTACTACGTGAACCTCCAAAACTGTGAGCTGAACAAACCCCTTGTTTTCTAATATTACCAAGCCTCAGGCATTTCATCATAGCAATGGAAAGCAAATTAATACAAATACATGACAATCATTTTATTTTTAAAATTATACAGGGAAATTCAGCTTCTATTTTTTTCTTTCAGCAAATATTGACTCAGTCCACTTTATGTGGCTGAAACAGAGTAACTGAGACTGTGTTATCTAAAAAGGAAATTTATTTCACACAGTTCTGGGACTGGGAAGTTCAATATGAACATAGGCATTGAGTTTCCTAGAAATGAACTTCCAGAAACACAGTGATATCACAGCACAGTTCTATAACACATAGTTCTATAACACCAGTCCTCAAGTCAGGAAAAAATGCATTCCTATTAAACTAGAAAGGGGCTTATAAGCAGACTGAAGACAGCCTCAGCTCTTTAAGGACTTGGCACTCTGTGTCATCTAAGCAGTATCATCCCTCCTGCCGAGAACACATACACGGGATACTAACCCAGAATACGTACTTTTACAGAATACGCACTGTTTCTATGCCTAATATTTTCATCCAGTTATACACAACTGGATGTGGCCAGAGGAGGGCTTTGGACTGAGATTCTCAATGACATATTCATGCAGTGTTTCAAAACCCACTTGTGGAGTGCTTGAAGAAATCTGTTCTGCAGTTATAAAACAATTACTGGAAGATCCTCATATTAAACCAAAACAAAAGTAAAAAGCACTAACTCCAACAAACTGATAATGCAGTTGTTAAGCTTATTATTAGCTTAAATTCCTGTTTGGCTTTAGATGACACCTGGGATCTTTCTCCCAACCACCCACCTCAAAAGAAAGTTACTTGGCACAGGGTTTGAAAATAGCCAGAGTCACTTTTAGATCTTAATATTTAGCACTGCTGCAACCCCAAAGTTAGCCCTTAGTGGTGATATTCTAGATTTACGGGGTGAGGGGTGTTCAACTCAGGTCTGGTACTACCTTTGGGCTGTGAAGAGTTACTTAACGTTACTGTTTCCACATAAAGTAGAATTGTACTCACTGCCACAAATTTCTCTGTCAAGCCCTTCAGGGTGGTGACCTAATGAGAGAAACTCCCATTCTTGGAGATTCATTATTAAGACCTGAGACTGATTTCTAGAGACATCTCTACTGAAGCACACACTCCACTGCAAGACAGCAGGAATCAGTTAAACTCTGTCACTCTCTAAAAGCCCCCAGCTTGGACTGAATTGTTCCATGGCAAGATGCAAAGCCGAGAGAAAGGGTTCCTGGTGCCTACAGACAGGTTTTGGTTTGAAGGATTGTGAAGACACTTAGCAGCACCTTGCAATCCTGAGAGAGAGGCAGGACTGAACAGGGCGGCGAAGCAACCAGTAAGCACCGCAGAGGAAGTGGCTTTGTAGAGGAGAGTGCTAGGAGAGAAAGAATAGTGAGAGGGACACAGACATTCATACACTTCTCTAAATCAGCACTATCTGCATAACCTTTGCTAAAGCCATGGTGGCTTGCTCTTCCTGCTTTCTAAGTATTCATCCCACCACAACCTTGTTCTTTTTTTTTTTTTTTTAATGAAATAGGTCAGCCTGACAAAGGGTGAATGACTAAGCCGAAACAAATTTCCCTAAATTTAGCCAGAAGAGGTTTCATTAGAAGTTGAAAGCCATGAGCCAGCACAAATAGGGTAGATGAAAGTATAAGAAAAGAAATATGAGAAGGACACAGAATAAAGGATGAGCCACTGTTACTACTCTGTCACAGGTGACACACATAAGGAAGTCCATAAGATTTCTGCATATTAACACCCTACCCTACTCTGAGGCACAAATACAGATGTATCCACCTTGGTCAGCTCCAAGTTATAGGAACAAGCATGACCCGGGGCCTGGCTGGCCATGACCACTGAGTGAAAGGCTATCTCTACAGACCTGATTTGGATGGAAGTCAGCATCTTCTATGGGTCCTCATGCATCCAGTTCAGATTCAACAGGTGAAAGCAGATCAGAGGTCCCCTACCCTAGCAATCCTAAAATGATCATTAATAAGCACTATGCACTTATAGGAAAGTACAAAATGAAGAAAGTGTCCCTTGTCCACCTCACGGAGACAGCAGATATCTGGACACAGGATTTACTGGGGAAGTCAGACCATGTGTTGTATGATCCTGAATCTCCTCCCCACCCCCCAGCTGAAGAAACCACCTCCATCTCATCTCATCTCATCTCATCTCATCTCATCTCATCTCATCTCATCCACAGCAGGTAACTCACTCCCTCCCCTTTAGTTACTTGTTCATATCCTATGCTAGGTACATGAGCAAGATTACAGATATAAAGATGACCAAGAAGCAGTCTCTGCCCCAGAGGATCTCAAAGTCTGATATATGAGACAAAGCCATAAAACAGTAACGACACAATTCATGAATACTGTCATAGAGAGATGCACTGACTCGGTGCTACAGGAGTATGGAAATGACTAAGGTTTCAGAGAAGCCATAACATCTCTTCCATAAGGAGAACTGGGAGTTTGTCCTGCTGAGAAAAAGCAGCAGAAATTCCAGGAAAAGGGAAAGGTTTATGCAGCTATAAAGCAGTATGAAAGAACACATTATGTTTAAGACAGAGCAAGTGTCTGTACCTAGAAATACAGGGTAAGGGAATTTCAGGAGATGAAAACCAAAAGATTGGGCTGTTTAATAAAGGGTGGAGTATAAAATACTAAAGAGCTTATTAGACTTCATTGCATAGTAAAGGGAGTCATTAAGGTTTTCAGGAAGGGGAATGGCAAACATATTTTATTATAGAAAAGGGTGACAAGATTACAGAAAGAAAATGATTAATTCTATGATTCTAACCAGAAGGCAGACAACTACAATTCTCCCTAAAAAGATCACTGTATCTTGTGCTTTAATTATATGACTATAATTTGGAAACTGTTGTGTTTCCCTGAATGTTTCAAACTGACATCTAAAATATTCAACTGATATTTAACTATTAAAACTTGTATCACTCTGCTAAATTCCCTTTCTCTTTAAAATGTATTTTTCTTCTCTATCCTAAACATAGTATTTTCATAAAATATTTTTAAAATGCTTGCTAATTAAGATGCATATTAATTACTCTCTGGAATCTTAGGTATCACTCTTATGTTTTCCAACATGGTCCTATTCTCTCAATTTTATTATGGAGTCTGATGGAATTTTTCATCTACTTTCACAGACTCTTGGAGAAATATAAGGTCAACCAGGTAAGTGCTTGAGCAAGTATACTTAAATCACACAGCTCTGCTTTCCTTTTGGCTGCAGGTCATAGGGATACGGCTTCCTATCATAGGCAAATCAGTACTTGGGTGCCACAACTGATACCACTACCTATATTTCTTACATTCGGTAGTAATTCAGTGTGGCAGCTGGAGTCCTGAAACTGTCTAGCAGGTCATGTAGGATATTCTTGGAATTCTACCTATGTTCATTGTAACTTTCATAGGATCACTGTAAGTGAAAGGATCCCAGTTAAATGTTTGTGATCACTCATGGGATATGAATTGTAGGATACAGGTCACTAAATATTTTGACAGTTTCTCTGAGGTAAACAAGAAAATAAAAGCATACATGTCTCAAGGGTCTTTTATAACTGCAGAACTGATTGGTCATTATCACATTTTTGTTCAGAAAACTAAATGGAATAATATCTATTAGCATTCTCTAAGAGTTCCTTCTCAGCTTGGTTAGAACAGAGCACTAATCAGCTGTTGAAATCTAAACTGATTATTTCTGAAGTGTCAACAGATGCACAAGCTCCCCGGCTGAAACAGGAACATGTGTCTACTTCACATCAGCAGGCTGAGGGGACACAAACAAGAGAAGAAGTGGAGAGAGAAAGAGTCTCATAAAATGTCATGGAAAGACCTTACACGTGATTTTATAAAACTGTCCCACATAAAATGACTTGGAAGGAAAGAAGGGAAAATGGGTAAAAAGATTAAAAAGAAAAAAGAGAGAGGGAGAGAGAAAATTAAAAAGACCTCTTACAAGCTGCAGTACAATTCCATGGATCTTTGTTTTTTTCCTGAAGGGTTGTAACGTCCCACACTAAACCCTCAAGATACAGTTCAGTCATACTCCTGTACGATCTACTACAAAGCAGAGAATATTTTAGTGTTTGGAGGTTATGTGCTGTAACTCCTGTGCTGCCTTCCTTCCCAGGTCAGTCCCTTCCCACTCTTGGTGCACAGCACTATTTGATAGTGACTGTGAATTGGCCTGATCATCAGGATTACACAGACACAGCCTCTCCCTGGAGGATTCTGATTCAGTGTACTGGGGCGAGGCCGGGAGCCTTTGTTGCACCAACATCCCAGATGATTCTTACAATACAGCCATTTGGGCAGAGGAGGCTCTCTCAATAACTACTTTGAAAATAGTTTAAGTTTTAAGGAGGATTCTTTCCCAAGAGTCATAATTTCTTCATGATGGGAAGGCTTCAGGGTAGTATGTGACCTTGCTAACGCTCTCTTAGCCAATCTGCAGTGACATAATTAAATGGGCTCACATATTTCTGAAACCTAACATCCAGTCTTTTGTCAGCCAGTGAATCTCCTAAGAAGATAATTCTCTAAACTAAAGCAAAGACATGCCTGACAAAATCTAGCCCAGTTAATCAAGAGCAGCTTCAACCCCACACACAGGTAGGTCTGTCACAGGTGACCTGGAACCCTGTTTGATATCTCTGCAGCCAGGGTCAGCTCCTCCCCAAATGCTCACAGAGACAAGCCAGCTAATTTCCCTGTTAAATGTGAGTGAGTCACCAGCCTAACCATTTAGATTGCTAAGGTGCTCATACTGAAATATATGCTTCCCGGCACAATTCCATATCTAATTACAACAGTAAATCCAATAAAGGCACAGTAAAACTGCCATTCAGGCAGGGAGAAATGCAAAGTCAAGAGCCAAGGCAGACACCGCTAACACCCTTGGAGGCACAAATGTGGGTGTCCACAACCACTTTCAGAGACTCCATGCTGTGTCTTTCACAGAGGAATCTTTCTTAAGGAGTGTCAACTGGAGAACGTGGTAAATTTCCACAAAGCTAAAGGAAACCTGGAAAGATGACTCCCTTTCCTTTAAATTTGCAACATTTCTCTATATGTCTCTTCAGTTTTAGGTCCCATTTCTAAATTTCAAAGTAGAGCTGTAGACTAACATAACAACTGCTCAAACTTCTATGCACAAGTCAAACTTTGTGTTGTATTTGAGATGGAAACATAATGGGTGTCTGCTTTCAAAACACACAGTTTTCAGGCAAAATATCATTTAAATTTCGTTTACTCTGAATTGCCAAATACAGAATTGAAAGTTTTTAAGGAAAACAATGCCTAAGAGTAATACCAATAAGATGCAAATCATAGAAAATAAATTCAAGATTTTGACTTCTTCCTGATATTTACCGTAAGTGACATGGCTTACTTGCAGCTGTTTAAACAAAGAAGGGAAGACACTGAACATACACACTAAAAGTTACCCCTGCGCTAGTATTCCTCAGAGGAAGGCACGACAGTCTTTCAAACACAAGAACCAGCGTAAAGCCCTCTAAAAACCTACATGAAAACCAAATCCAGGAGCACCAACACAGAGCAAACATCTGCAATTCCCCGTGGACATTCAGTTTGTTGCACAGTAAAACTGCAGTGACATTCCAGAGAGACAGAAGAGGGCTCCATGTAAGGAGGGACTTCCTAAGAACCAGAGCTGACCTGAGAACTACAATGCAGGAGTGAGCTCCCTTCTCCCAGCAGTGGGACCAGGCGGGCGAAATCCTCGCGACCACCTGCCACACGTACCACGGGTATTCCTGCTCAGTTTAGGAAGTTGTTCTAAATGATCTTTGGGGTCATTTCCAAGTAAGTGTTTGATTCAAAGGTTATTTCCAGTTGTCTGATGAATAACACAAGGACAAACACCCCCTCATACACACACGCACGTGTACCCTGCTGACCCACAGTTTTATTCCAGAACAGAACTCAGAACCCAGACATTTGTAAATGTGATTTTGCAAGCAAAATAGGCAAAGAGGAATCAATCAGCTATCGTTCAAACTGCCAGTCTGGGGAAAACAAAGCAGGCATGGGTTTTTCCTACCTCGGGATTCTCTTTGGGTCAAAGAACAAATCCAGGTCTCTGATGACCTCTAGCATATTCTTTAACAGGCTGCCAACAATCTAGCTCTTGGGATAGATTAGAAGCTACAAAAGCCCACAACAGACTTGAATGCATAGCTGGTCATGTCAAAACATGTCACGTATGAACCTTCTCTGCTCTCAACCATATTTCAGTTTTTCACGTGACAAAGACAGCGGGCAAGTACAAACCTGGTAGTTTCCGGAGCAAGTGTATGGGAGGTGAAGGGGTACCAGGCTTTACCTTCTCAGATTCAGAGAACTACAGTAGTCTTGAAATTAAAAAGAAAAAATCAGCTCTTATGCCTTACACTTATATAAGGTGGTCAATTCCCTGACAGTTCACCTAGCAACTTAAATGTTAATTGATGAAGTTTTTAGGAAAGGATCATTTCTGTTCCCAAATTCTTCACTGACTTTTTCCATTACTTAGATACATGCACATTTCTCCTAAAAGAATTATTATGTGTGTAGCTGGGTTTCTTAGGGTAACAATTAAGATCTCAATAACTTCTGAACTTCACTGAAGTGCTATGCTACATACTTTGGAAAGGTTTCTTATGTGATTTATCCATATGAGCCAGTGAAATAAAAGTAGATACTGGAATAAGGGCTATATCTTATTTTCTATCATGTATAACATTTGAAAGTTTTTATTTATCATCACATGGCACTCAAATAAAATCTTTTTTCACCTTTCTCCTTGTTCTTAAAAGTGTTTTAAATTATAGTTGCTCCTAGACAATGAAACAAAAAAGATCCATAGGGACAGAAATTAAACAGATATTTCCAGCCACACACATACAAAATGACATTTAAGTGCCCATAACTATGAAAGACCAAAAGCACTCAGATTCTGATTTCCCCCTTCTGATTAACCAAAATAGATAAAGTGTACTGTTGTCAAGTAGAGTCTTATATACTACTGCTAACAGTGTAAACTGGTAACCTTTTCAAAGAACAATTTAGCTATACTTTACCAAAATGGTCACTGCATAGACTTCCTGACACAGTAAATTTACAGCTAAACTATGTTATCCTAATGATATATACAAGGATAAATGAATGGACAAGAATATTCATTCTAACACTATTTCTGTAAGAGCAAAAACCTAGCAATAACCAAAATGTTCATCAGTGAAGCACTACTTAAGACACAAGCTTAAAACTCACATGGTTTCTTTTAAGAGAGGCCCAAAGTATTAAGAGCTAAATTAAAAACAGGTAACAGGAAACAGGGACATAGATACTTTACAAATGGGAAGGGGACCAGGAGATGGAGAAAGGGAGAAAGGAGGGAGAGAAGGGAACATAAAAAATTAAGATGTTTATGTAGATGTACCAACTCCCCATGATGCATGTAGCTAGTATGTACTGCAAACAGGTACTAATAAAAAAAATTTTAAAAAGAACTAATAAATTTACTAGTTAAGTAAATCACTGTGTATCCTCTGTGGATAACTAAATTAGCATGCACCAAACAACAAAGTATAGATGTGACTTTTTAAAATCCTAAATGAAAAAAAAATCAATCTACAGGTCAGGATTCACAGTGTAATCCTATCTGTGCTATCAACCTGAAAAATATATGTAGAGGCCTGAACATGCTAGTATAATACAAAAAGAAAATGGCAGGATACTTAAAGAATTAATAAAACTAGAGACTAAGGGTTTGGACTTTTCATTATTTATCTTGCTCCCCTGATACAACTTTATACCATGCTCCTATATTACTTTTACTCAGAATCTATTTAGACTTCTCTTTAGCTCCAGACCACGCAGAATTTTGTAACGCTGGCCACATCCCTTGTGGGATGAAGCTCACCACCCACACTCCATCCTCCCCAGCACTGTCATCCCAGCACCACCCCCGAGAGCCACCACGCCAGCACAGCCCGTTCCACTTTGGACCTTATGTAGTGGGCAGTTTCAGCGCTGACGTTCTCATGCTTTTCCCTTTCCTTTGTATCCTTGTATTAGTCATGTTGATGTCCACCTCTCTCACCTCCTCACCTTCCCTCCTCCATCAAACATGAGTTTCTGCAGAACCTGGGCTCCTCCACTGTATCCAGCACAGGGTTTGAAGATGTTAGTGGAAGAAAGCTATATGTGTTTGTTATGAGATCCCAGCTTTAAGGGTTAACATTAGCTTTCAAAAAGGAAGTCTTCCACCGTCCTGACCATGCAGACTTGGCAATAAACTGCTTTAAATTATAGAAAAGAAACAGAGGCAAGTTTATAAATGACAAAGAAAGGAAGGCAGAAACGTTAAAAACAGGTCTAAATTTTCTAAAAAGTTATGAAAATATGGAGACATTCAGAGGGTAAGCAAGGAGGGGCAAGGAAGAAAAGACACAGAAAAAGGAATCTGACTGAAGAAAAAAACATTAAGAATTCTTTTATTTCTAATACTGTCCACTATAATTTCAAACATACACACGCACAATAAACATGGGCTTCAGCGTCTGGTACACATTGTATAACAGTGAATAGGAGCTACACATCAGAATGGAATGATTATTGATTTCTTAATGGATTACTGTTGGACAAATTTACACTCACCAAAAAAACCATCAATCTTTGGGTAATAATTATACACCTATCACAGTATATACAGCACTCTGGCTGAGTTGAAACTTACTGCTATGTGCCGGGAAATGACCAGTTTTCTGCTTCTCTAGCTCCCACCACAAAGGGGATGGTGAGCGACAACTTACATCAGATGCTATTAGGGCACATGGTTTGTCACAGCACATCACGCACCTGTGAATTGCTATTAGTGAGAAGAACAATCAGGCCCTGGTGGACTTTTTCTTATTATTCATTAGCCATGAAAATTGTATAAAATGGGCACAAGACAGTTACAGTTATCAAAGACCTTTCATTCCTGGCAGATTGTGGAAAAGGGGCCAAGAGCACATTAGCTGACAGCATTCTGTACTAACAACGGGTTCTATTTTCAGCCCGAATTTGCAGCCCTTCGAAGGTTTGTAATGACCAAGCTAGAGTTAGGTGTCTTCTTAAACCCCAAAGGTGTCTTCTTAAACCCCAAAAGAACAGAATTTTCACTAAAGGCTCAATGGAATACCATTACAATTAAGTTACTATTTGCAAAAAAGAAAACCCTACTACGTCAGCTCCACCTAGCAGTCCTTAATCTCAGGATAATGATGTGAAACAGTATTAATCAATTAAGTTTTTAATTCTCGTATTTTCCAGCTGTTCACTTTAGATAGCACCACTTCCTTCCAGATAGTTAATCCCATTCAAGACACCTTATTTGATCTATATTACCCACACTCATAAAATAAAGACAGTTAATCCAACCCAAATAAAGGTAATTTGGAACCAATAGCGTACTTGTTTCCATTTTCTCTTTCGGTCCTAATCTATCATCTAAATTTTGAGTCAGATTTACCAATTGTCTTTCCCACAGAATGGTATCACTTTTCCCCTCAATTAACTAATGTAAACAGTATGTATTTCCAAAACATCCTGGTCAGTAAAAAAATGAGATTTGATTATTTTTATGAAGCACTGCCTTTCCTAAGTAATAAGAGACTATTACCATGATAATCAACCAAACTAATTAGAATACTGTTAAGTGTAATATAAAATTAAATAGAAAAGCTAAATAAAGTTACCATTATAAAATAAATAAGACAGATTTGTGAAACATAAGAGATTTACGAGATAGTAAAATTTGAAGATGACAAACTTAGGAGGGGTGTATTTACTCATGGTTTTCAGGTAAACCTATCCAAGGAGGCAAGAGTTGAGTCAAGATAAGAAAGAAGGACTTTTTCATGCAAAGCTCTGAAGAAAGGGTGTTGCAAACAGAAGGAACAGCAAGTACAGGACCCAACTTGCCATGTAAAGGAAAGGAAATGGGGAAAGGGCCCTGAAAGCGAATTACAGTAAGAATAGAGGAAAAGGAGGTTACAGATACAGGCAGGAGCCACATCCTTTAGGATCTTACAAACTCTGTAAAAAACATTATTCCAGTTTGAATGGAAAGCTTTTGTGCTGAAAGCAATGGATTGCTGCAATCTGACTTAGGTTTTCTAAGGTCCAGGACTGCTGGTTGTAGACTGTGAGGCACAGAGGAGCAAGGAAAAGAGGTAGAAAGATCAGGTATACACTGTCGTAACATTTTACTAGACATGGACAGCACTAGAAAATGATTACAGACGTAAGTTACAGGAATGGGCATGGTGAAGACTAAAGATAGGCTGTGTTTCTGATAGATGGAGGCTGGAGAAAAGGAATGGTACTAGACTCAGTTTAAAGTTATTAAATGGTATCTAATGAAAAGAACTGAAAAATAATGCAGGGAAGTTGTAGTGTAGACACAGGAGCTGCCAAAAGATGAAGGTGAGTACCCGAGGTTTGCTAGGCCTGGAGTGATTGGCATCCATTGATTACAACATTCTAATAAAGCCACTCCTTCGTGTCTTTCCCTTAGCTAGAAGCAACAGATCTCACTTTTCTATCAAAAACTTTCTAGTTTCCTGATTTTAACTAACTGGATAATTTCCTTTAATTCAATAGCAATCCAGAAACTCAAAACACACAGTAAAAATAGAAACTTAACTACTAATCACCAAGCTCACAGTGGCTCAAATACAGCAAACAAGTAAGAAAGACCAAAATTCAAAGCCTAAGAGCGATTTAAAGCAATACTTTGTCAGAAAGTGATAAGCACATAAATAAGCATCAGCCACCAGAGCTGCGACCACACACACAGGATTCTGAAAAGAGGTTCAAGCCCAAATCTCCATAAACTCACGCGTGAAGCATCTAGGAGTGCTAAAGTTTCTCACCATTCTTAAGAGCCCAAGTATGTAAAAATGCAGTGGGCTTGTGATTTAAAAGAAATTCTGCCAGCAGCTGAATGTATTTTACACTGATTCAAATCCAACCACTCATGCAAGAAAGAAAAAAGTCAAACAGAAAACTCCAAATTGATTACCACAATGCTTTCTTTTCAGCATAAAATGCATACGGTCTATTGTCATTAAGCTGCTACTATGCTTAATAGGTATTAGCTTGCATCTTCAGTTCACTTAGGATTAAACACATGGCTTTCCTATATAATATTTGCAGGGGCTTCATTCATAAAACCATACACCAAACAAATACATTTCATGAGCTTCTGTACAACACAATTTTGTTGTAAAGTTAAAAAAAAGGGTACAGAATCAATGAAAAAAATCACTAGACAATGACTGCTCTTCTAAAAAAATGCTTGGATATTGTCTGGACACATTTAAACAACACTTTAAGAAAGGAATGAAATGTGTGGGTGGATGTGTTTTTGTACAGGTTGGGTATCCGATCCCAGGTATTGTTAGAATGATTGCATCGTGGACAGATGTGACAATGAGCACAACTGCCCTAAGAAAAGTGAGGTCTGGCCTCACAGCCTCGCATAAACAGAACTGTCTAACGGTTTTAAGGAAGAGTCACTTGATGCGTAGGCTTCTGAATGATCTTTCAGATTTGGCTGCTGGATAAGAGGTAACTGAAACAACACCAGTACCAGCTGCCATTTCACGTGTGTCCACCGAATGGTTAACTCAAGACGTGAAAAATCTCGTATCACAGATTAGAAATATTTATAAAATATTAACAATTATTAAGACTAACTTTACTCTTAAGCTTTTCTACCTCTTAACTCATACTTCTGACCCAAAAGTAACAAAACTGCCTGCAGGTGAATTGCAACTCTTAATTAGTATGTGGATAGCTTGAAATAATACATCAACACTCCACATACCCTTTAAAGTCTTCTGTAAACTCCATCCTTAATATGAGAGTGATCCTGGCTGAGAGAGATATTTTTTGAAGTCATATGAAGTCTCCAAGCACCTGAAAGCTTTTAGTACAACATAACATTGTGCTTGAATGAATGCTGAGAAGACAGCTAGAAGTCTACGGCAGGGCTAACTCAGAGCATTTATTTTAAAGCTGTCTTGTGGATAACACTAACTAGATGATTTGGCCTCCAGTATACCCAACAAAGCACAATTGAAGTGATCAAACTTGTGGGTAATCTGACAGAAGAATGACCCAGAATAACTGATTTAGGTCTCTAAACCACTCAGGTAACCAATATATATTAACATCTCCCCAGATTCAGTACAAGGCACTGCATTAGTGGACTTCTATGCAAATGAGAAAATAGCATTTTTCAAATTATTTCTTGAAATATATTAAACACTGTAAGAAACGCTTTACTGATCTTCACAACACTAGGCCAGGCAGGAGTTACATGGACCAGGCAGCAAGACCCTCAGTGCCATCATCAGATGAACTATGTTACTGCTGTGAAATACCCCCAGAAGAGGATTATTTGTGACGTGTCTTAATGAGGTAATTTTACTTTCATTTCTTATGAGAGAACTAACTTTTCTTCTTTTACAAAGGAAGAAATGAAGATTAAGACACAGCACAAGCCAGATATGATGGCCCATACACCTGTAACAGCAGCACTAGGGAGGCTGAGGCAGGATGATTGCTCAAATTCCAAGCCAAAGTCAAAGTTCAAGGCCAACCTGAATTACCAAGTGAGACCCTGTCTCAAAAACAACATAAACAAGGCACACTGTGGCTACTCACTTCAGCTCTAAAGCCCAGCTCTCTATCTGCTTCCTTAGGCTACAGAGATTACAGTCCTTTTTTCCCCCTGCCCTCAAGCAGCTTCTAGTCACAGAGATGAGATAAACTACACTTAAGTAATTAAGTAATGGGAAAACAAGATAGAATTGATAAAAGCTCCTAAAATTTTAGAGAAGGAACTCCTCCTGGACAGAACCACAGGACCATGTGGGCATAGGGACTAACCACTTTCTGACAATGTGTGTAGTAACTCTGAATCAAGAAAATGGAAAATCCAGAATGAGAAATGTCTGTTGGCAGGCACCCCGCTGTGAAATCTTTTGAAAAGGTAGTGTTTTCTTCTTGATTCATTATGGGATAAGAGTAAAAATAAATAAGTATATACATAAAAACATACATCCACAAAGGACACTACTGATGTCTTATCTGAAATTCTGAGAATTCCAGACATGCGATAGGGAGATAAGTTATGACAGAAGCCACATGGGCAACCCCAGGGGACGGAAATGGGTCAAACTGTGGAGCCAACGTGACAATGCACTTCGCCGGCACATGGAAGGCTCCACAAAAGGAGTCTGTGCTAGAAACGGTCACCGTGGGCAAGGTCAGGCAGGGAGTCACACAAACCAGGCAGCGGCACGACCCTCAGTGTCACGTCAGAGGAGCTGCTTTACTGCTGCGAAATTATTATTTCAACTACCCCCAACACACAAACAGAGGTTTAATTGTGATGCGTCTTAATTAGGTAATTTTACTTTCGTTTCTTCAGTAGTTGATGTGAATACAACAGCCTTAATCATTCCCTGGTATGTGCACACACATTTCTTTTCAAACAGGGGTGATGAGTTTGTCTACCTGACAACCAGAGAGATGAAAAACAAATATAGTCAGTAAAGGATCCAGGTAGGTGGTATTTATTTTGTTGTTGTTGTTTGTTGATGAAAAGCAGATTGAAACCATGTCCTTCCTAGAAGACTGGCAGGAATTTAACATGTTCGTGGGATGTTTTTTAGCTATTCTAGAATGAGTCTCTCTCTCATTTCTAGTTAACTTACTAAGTGCCAGTCGCCATTCTGGAAGCTTTACATATCCTGTTTCCTCTGACAAGGTAAATCATAACCTTGTCATTTCACAAGTAAAGCTGAGATTCCAAGAGATAGAACTAACTGTCTGGGGTCCCATATTTGGGAAGTTTCAGCGATTACTTCCTTATGCACAAGAGAGAAAAAGACGTGAATTCATTCAATTCTCTAATTTTTTACACTGTATGCTTATTTTCCAGTAAGAAATAAAATATAACACACAGACAGTACAGATTCTTCTGAGACTACCTAAATAAATGTTAAGACCAAGTTTTATCTGCATGCTATATGTTAAGATGTGAAATAATTTTGAATACTCTAAAGCATCCTAGAAATAAAATACCACTTTTAATAAGCTTAAAAAACAGCTTGTTTTTGTAAGCAAGTTAAACATATCCGGATCTTGTTTTTATTATATATAGGCTAAGTAAAATTTTCATAATAATATACACATAAACTTCATCTTATGTCTGATAAATTGTTACTGAAGTATCATCACAAGGTTAATTCTAAAACTCTAAATTCTCAAAGTGTTGTAATGCGTAGACGCCAACCTGGAGATTCTAAATCTCAGAGTATGATCTCAAGAAATTCTTTGCAAACACTTAGTGCCTGTATCTTAGATACTTCTGGAAGAAAATGGAAAAACAGGTCAGAGAACAAACACAGTACGCAATCCCCATCTCGTCTGCTCAATATCAAGTCCCTTCTTCATTGCCACGTCCCAAAGAGGGAAGGAAAAAAAAAAGAAAGAAAAAAGAGAAGAAAAGAAAAGAAAGAAATATGAAGGAAGTTCTTACTTAATCCTGTCTAGTAGTCTGTCTCCCTAACTTTCCAACCCTACAACACAGAAAAGAATGAAATGTCAGCTGAGTGGCAAGATCAGAAAGGCAGAAAGGCCTTGATAATTCTGGACTAGAATCCAGGAGGGCATCTCCATGCACAGTGTATTATACAGTCGTCTGTCCAAAGGACAAATGCAGTAGATGGATTCAAGGTGGCCACTGGTAACAGCTGTGTTTTCCTTTTTTGTAACAACAGTCTATTCCAGATATGCTGGGCTTTCATCCTGCTTTCTACCACCCACCTCTAGGGTCAAACCCTTACGACCCCAGTTCTCTCAGTCTGTCCATTCTTGTCTCCCACTCTCTAGTTCGTAGACATCTCAAGAAATATGCTTCTTTCCACTGATTCCCAGCGTTTCGTCATTCACCTTGTACCAGAGACCATTCTCTACCTGATGTCATACTCATCATTGTTCAAGCAGAAAATTTCCCTGATTGACTAATAAACTCTGATTTCTCTTTATGTTTTTCTGAAAGATGAGAAAAAGGAGGAAGAACTGCTCTTCTCTTACCCCCTTCCTCCCTCTATTAGATCTACTAACTCCGAAAGAGCTTTTACCTCACTTCTAAATTCGCTATTTTGATTCTTCCTTTCTTCTAGAACCAGCATCTTCCACTTTGACACCCATGCTCTTTCTTTTCAAGCTCCTTAAATCACTTTCACAGGTCCAACTCCATTAACAACAGACCATCTTAGTCTCGCTAAAAACAGTTTCTCTTTAAAAATTTTAAGGTAAAATTTAAGGTAAAAATGGAGTTTTAAATCTATAAACATGAAAAAAAGATTAAGGTTCTTTAAAAAAAATACACTTGTTTCTCCTCTGTGAGACAGAACAGAAAAAAAATCTACATTTTAATGTCTTGTACTAAGATTATCTTTTGCCATCCTAGGCTACAATGTTTCCTTTAATACTGTCAAAAGTCATTTAACATTTACACGTGCATAACTTACTTTATAGTATCTCAAGCTATGAATGAATATCACTCATAAAACAATTCAAATATCTGAAATTCCACCGTATCACAGCAACTAAGAAAATACCTTTTTTCTGACTAAATCTAAAATATTACTCGATACATACAAGAATGACTTTGTATGTAAAAATGTTGCAGTCTTCAGGATTCATTATCAATGGCAGTTGTCCATTTTCATGAGTCTATGATATTACTGAAATTCAAGGTTAGACCCAGGAGTAGGGCAGTTCCACGTTTGATTTCTTCGAAAAAAATGGCTGTCTGAATCCATTTTTTAATTGCTAAGTAGTGTATAAATTCTTTTTTTGTAAGAGTGCCAAAGAATGCAGACTTATTTAGAATAAAAGATTTATTTGCCCTCAAAGGTCATAAGCTTTATCAAAAGTTGGTTTTCCTCTTGTCCTTATTTTTTGCATACACACACATACATAGAGACAGAGACAGAGAGATAGAGACAGAGATACACATGAACTTCTAAAAACAGTATTGTCTTGTATACAGTTGTTTAAGACATGGGGGATTTTGTTTGGTTTTTATTTCCAACATCCTAAATCCAAGGAATGTCATTAGATCATTAGTTTGTCATAGTCCAGAAAAGATGAGAGTATGTAAGTCATGGTTTGAGAGTATCAAAAGAGCAGACACCTAGAAGATGTATCACATTTCTTTTTCTAGTTCTTAGTTATGTCCAAACAAAAAAATCAATTGCTGCTTTCAAATAATTTTGTGAAAAATTTCACATTGCAATTGAATTCAGTTTATGTTTCAAGATACTATTCAGTCAGTATTTTGAAGGAGTACCCAAATATGATGAGGTACTACCTACCTATCTCTAGTATCAAAAAATTCTTATTAAACAGTCCAATTTTCAAGTATTAGTTGATACATGAATGATCTGGGCAATCATTTCTAGTAGAAATGGATGAACCTTATACAATCAGGATTTAACATAAATCTGCAGCCATCAACATTATAGAAATGCCACCTTTCAGTCTAAATGATAACAAATGTGCTGAAATACAGAAATTCACAATAAAGAAGTCTATCTGTTTAATAAAGATACCGACATAGCATCAAACAGCATTAGCGAACCTTTTGGAGCTTTCAGTGAGAACAGGCAGCCAGCTGCGGCACCCCTGCCATAGGTTCACCACCACCGGTCTAAAAGATCTCATAAGATGTCTTTTATAAAAGATATATACTTCTCTACATAAACCCGACTCGGTAAAATGCTGTTTTAAACAACATAAACAAAACCGGATCTTCATGAAAACAGGCACAATAGAAAATGTTTCATATAGTTGTAGAAGCAATAGTGCCTCTTTAGAATGTAACAAAAAATGCTTAATGTTAATTCATCTGAAAGAGAGCAATGTAGTATCCAAGTACTTCAAAATATGACCAAGCCCCACAGTAAGAAGTAGATAGAATTGATATAGTTAAGTGTAAGGAGAACTACAGCCTCAATGATAATAAAAGAGCAATGACATTAATGTCAAAGGTGTAGACACCCAGAATGTTAATTTATTAGAACGTGACTTTACACTGATTAATTATATGCTCCTGAAAATATCTGGAGTGCCTAAGAAAAGTTAATTGAAGCATTTCATCTTGTACATGCTACTAAAAACAATTTTAAAATAAGTGATAGAGAACTGACTTTAAAATTACAAGTATTTGGAATTCAATCTGTATATTCTTAAGTCTATCATACTAAAATAGCAGTAGAGGTAATAAAGATAATGACGATGGTTTCACAGAAGCATTTATATTAACATTAACTTGGACTCCACCAAACACAATGAATAGAAGCAGAAAACATAAGAGCTCCCTAAAATCTTTCAGATCTGAGGGGTCAGATTTGAAGAAAAAAAAAATCTTGTACAGAATGAACTATTATGGAGGGCCGGAGATTTACCTCAGTGGCATAAGTGCCTGCCAGGCAAGCTGGAGATCGAGTTCGATCCCCAGTACCAAAAAACAAAAACAAAAACAAAAACAAAACAAAAAAAGAAATGACCTATTATGAACATCAAACACATACCCAAACAAAGAAAATCACAAGTAAATTAAAATTTCAGGATTATTTCAACATGTAAGAAATCAACTTGCAAAATTTCTTCAAATAAGTCAGAAGTGCATTATTAAACACATAAATGCCATAGCTAATTATAAATAGTTCCTTCACACAATAAATATTTCCTAGGCTTTTATAATGAATACTGTATGAGTAAAGAGCTAAAGTTTGCTCACTGTATTCAAATATTCACATTTACAAAAATCTCAGACTCTTATAACCAATATGTAGCCTCAAAATATGTATATGCTTTATTAAGTATCCTTCAATGTATAGTAATTAAGCTATTTTTCTTATTAATGTGAAATACTGTTTTTTGCCTTGGAATCCCACTTGCTGTGGTCAAATTCAATTATTCCATGGCATCACTGTGATATTCCTCCTAACCCATACAGTGGAGATGCCTCTCAATCTCCAGCTAAAGGAAGGGGTCTTTCTCAGTGCTACTTTCCATCTTCATGTAAACTACGGCCCACATCAACAATCCTGTGAATGAAAGCTTGAATTCATGATAATGCTGGTTGAGGTATCCCTTACAGGCATTATAATTAGAGTGGCTTCAGATTTAAGTTATGAAATCTATATTTGACGAATTAAAAAAAATATATAATTCACATTAAAGAAAACTAATGGATCCCAGGCAGAAGAATTGGTTGTAACCTGGTTACATGTATTAATGTAGGTTAAAGACTGTATCTGGAGATTTAGCCAAGAAAGGTTAAGGGGAAAATAAATTGATCTCAGAAGTATTATGGCTGAACCTTGGAGTCTAAATTCATGCCCATTCAAAGGACAGGGAACTGGACAAAGGTTTTCAATCTCAAAGGTAATTATCTCTATTGTGATGCTGAATATATTTGACCATTAAATATTTGAATTATACATTTCCTTTTGTTCAGATTCTGCTTAGCAAATGACCTTCACAGATTACCCCATTAGGTCTATTCCCAAGAACAAAATGATCTGGTCAAGCCAAGAAGAATGATCCACAACCTACGGAAATTCTTTGAGGTTCTTTTTTAAAAATTTTAATCACGGTATAAGCATAGGTTGTCATTCTGGCCGTAACTATCAGTTTTGTAAACTCACTAAAGGCAAGTCAATTCCGACACAGGCACCCGCCTTAACTGTGCCACAGATCAAGTTTTGGAACTTGCAAGGAGAAGGCCCAAGTCTTAAGTTATAAACCATTTGATAGGGAAACGTTATTCTATGGGAACCTGACTTGGTTGTGCTTTCATTTTTGTTTATTTGTGCTTTTTCAGATTTATGAACTTTTGAAAAACTCTTGAGAGGTAAAATTTGAAAAGCAATAAATACATCCATCATGGATATAAATCATAGTATGTACATCACACCTAATTACTTTTAAAGGGAATAAGGGATGCACGCGAACACGGGAAGATAACATCCTTCTCTACAAAACTCCTCAAACATTTTTTGTGCCTGAGTACCAGCAGCGTACCACACAAAGTGAGTGTGCAACATGTATTGGCTGATTTAATGATCCAAAGATGAAAAGTCTCTCTCTAGAGAATCTTCAATCTCCACACACAGGGGATTTCTATCATTAAGTCATTTTGAATTAAAGAATGTCAGGCAAAAAATCAGTAACCATAAAAATTACATATTTAAAATGTAATTCTATAATAGATATTTTAAGACAACAGCTAAGTTAAAGTGTTTGCCATACAACTTTTTGTATAATTTTACTCCAAGGAACAATATTATCAAGGTTTTTTTTAAATTAAGGACATTTCAAATCTTTTTAATATAGTAAAGGCACTGAATTAGGTTACTAAATGCCTCCAGTAATAATACAACAGGACCAACTGATACTCAGCTCACAAATATTGTGCATTCCTATTCTGTAAACCACATTTATTTATAAAGAAATAGGCTACATAATAAAGAAAAATCATTAGAGCATTGGAATATATGGCATATATTAGCCTTACAACTTTTCAAAAAGTATAACCATTAAGTTATACTATGAGATATATCATAAAACTATAAAAAGACTAGCATATTTTACTCAGAATAAATTAGTCAATCTCATTAATCAATTCAACTTCTAAGACTAACATACGGAATTCATTAAACAAAGAATTTATTAAAGTATGTGTTTACTCACTTCTATATAAAATTTTCATTTAATGAGAAAATAAGAACATTGATTAAATGCTGTGAATTTCTGAGGAATTTTTAAATTTAATTTTATTTGTTTTTCAAGACAAGGTCTCACTGTATAGCACAGGTTGGCCTTGAACTTGTGGATGATCCTCCTGCCTCAGTCTCCCAAGTGCTGGGGTTACAAGTGTGAGCCTGGCTGAAGCGATGAATTTTTAAGAAATACTAAACTTCTAGAGAAGTAACATAGGAGCAAAGTAACAACCACAAGCTACAGAATAGTTTTCACAATTATGTTAAATTTAATTTCAATTACAATTAAATTCAATTTAATTTACCCAACTACCTGATTGTTGCCCCCATTCCTCACTGTATCTTACAAGTGCTTCCCACTCTACACTCAGATTTAAACTAACCTGAATCTTTTCTTGGAAACCTGCTCCAATATTTCCCATTTTTCCTGATGCATCCTACCACCATCTAACTACTAACTTAGCCCAACCTCCTCTTCTCCTTAACCCTCGATCCAAATCCTGTCCACTTTTAGACGTGACCCGAACCCTTCTCTTCCTTTTTATCCTCTCGACCATCACCTCTCACTACTTCCACCCTCATCATATTCAACAGCATGCAAAAGATGCCCTCGCCTACAGAAGAGTTAAAATCCACAATCTGTGTCCTCACACTGTAACCACTGGGGTTCTCGACAGCTGAAAAACTGAAGTCACCTGCTGGTTAATGCCCTTAGCGCCCCCTGAAAATAAAAGCCAAGTTCCTCTTACAATGAGCTGCTCCGATTCACTCTCCAAAGTCATCTCTAACTTCAAATTCCTAGAGGCGAACTTTACATTCTAGAAATACCAACCTGCTTGTATTTCCCGGAATACTGCATGTTATTTCTCACTTCTCATTGTGGGTCTATTACTTACTGAAAAAGCCTTCCACTTTTCTCCTAAATCTTTTATATTGTCATACATCTTCGCTCAAGCAGGCTCTTCCTCTTGGAAATGTTACCAAACTAGTACTACCTTTCACTCTAAAATAATCAAGACGCTGAGCTTACTACAGTGTAGTTTCCTGCTTAAATGTCTGTCTGTCTTACCAGAGTGGGAGCCCCCAAAGATGGTGCACATACCCTACGACTTACCCTACAATGCCTGGCACACAGGAGACAGCTGATACACATTCTGTTGAATTAATCAGCTAGAATGACAGAGCAAAGTGTCAAATGCCTACAACTAATAATCAGACCTTAAGCTTACGTCAAATTTAAAACACTAGAACTATTATCCCAGCACACACAAGCAGCAACCACGATGCCTACAACTTGCTCAAGTGTCATTCATGACAATTTATGGCAGTTTCAGAAGCATCACACTGAGGTTCTATTTTAGAGGAGAACTCTCTAGGAAAGAACTGACTCTCAAGGTGGACAGATTACTCCATTAAGAGAACACATTCTTTCCCAGTGTTCATGACTGATAATCTTCGGGGCACCAAAGATAAGGAATGATTTTCTTTCCATGGAACTAAAACCACAAAATTTTATTCAGGAACACTGAAACCCAATTTTAAAAAAAGTTCCTGATACAGAGGCAAACTCTACTTCTACTTTTCCCCATATTTTTTATTAGTGTACTCTGTTTCTACAGATCAGTGGGTTTCATTTTGGCAAATCTGTACATGTTATAACGTACTTTAATCACTTCCCCTTTCCTCTCCACCGAGTTTCACATGGTCCTTCCCCACCCCCAGTGGAGTGGGGCAGAGGTATTTAAATGTGTACAATGTATTTTGATCATTTTAATTCTTTCTTAACTAAAATATTCATGTATGTTTTAAATAATAAGATTTATTTTTGTTCTCAATTTTTACTCTAGATTATCAAAAAGTCTGCCCCTGGTACAGGGACCCATATTGTATACTGGCAAAAGGCTCAGATTTCAAACAGATGTGAATTTGAAAACAAATCCTTTTTCCTGTAAGTCATGGATACATAAAAAATGAATAAATAAATAACTGGACCGCTGTGAGAAACACCAGTAGTAATGATCAGGTCTTAGGCCAGAAATTGGGATAAGCATTTCTCATGTATTAACTCTCACATCACACCAACCCTCATCTTCAGACTACAGAGAAAAAACCTGGAGCCCAGAGATTTTACATAAAATGCCTAAGTTCACATAGCAACTCACTGGCAAAGCAGGACTTCTAGAACAGGCTGGCATAACTTCCAAGCCCCTTCTAATCCTCGATGTTATGTCATAAATTAGAAACATATCTACCTCGGGAATTGTTGGAAGGGTGGTGAGCAGCCAAGAAAGCATCTAACGTGGTGAGATCCTGTTTTCCTCACCCTGTGGCCAGCATGATTCTGGTCAGCTGAAAAGCTGAAGTCCTAGCTAATCGTTAGTATCACTATCGACACCAATGATCTCCACCCTCCTATCAAAATGATTTTTACCCAAAAGAAAAGGCCTGAGTTTATTGTACCCTCAATAAATCATGCCTCTCTACTTTCTGTCAATCCTGTGGCGATCACAATGTATTTATAACATGGAAAAGAATTCCTAAATACTCCTGATGTATTTCACTCTACTCTCTAAGCCTCAGTGTATTCACAAAAGGAAATTATTAGCAGATGAATGTATATTTGATTTTAAAAAAAATACAGAAAAACAACATGTGCTACATTTTTGAACTGTGACCCTACTATTGACCAATTAGAACATCAGAAGATCAAAATACATCAATATTTAAAAGATACCATGTATCAAAAAAGCCAGGAGAGAAGAAACGGATCCCTGAGATCTTAATTCATTCTGGCTTCCTGGAAGAGTCCCAGTAAAACCAAATTAATCACTGTATATTAAAAAATACATATTTCTATTAGGAAAGACAGATTTGGGCAAAGACACAGGCAACAAGGGTAAGTCTTTTTCAGGAAGTTGTTCTGTTTTTCAAAACGAGACCTTAGTTCTCACCACTATGCACTGCTGCCTTAAAAAAGGGAGTGGGAGGTGGAAAATAAGGCAAAAGAAAAAAAAATACAGTCCTTTGCCTGTTAGTTACCTGCAAATATATATTTTCTTTAGTTTCTTTTTCTTTGGCTACACAGGAATAATGCTTATCTCCAATAAATGTGAAGAAATCCAATCAGACCTCTCTGTTTGTTTTAAATTTTCTAACAAATAAAAACTAAATGTAAAGTACACGGAGATAATAAGTACTGTGATTCTAAACAGGGCTGGATTTTGTATGGAGTTCATCAAGTGTTATATTAAGGTGTGCCCCATGGAAAGCCAACCAAGGGTGACTGCCAAACTAAGCTCTGGGAGACAGTCACAAGGCTGCTGGGTGCCATGACAGAAGTCACAGTTTAGAAAAAGCACATTGGACTGCCCAGTCGACAGGATTATCCCGTATCACTTCACCCTCTAACCCCTCTTGTTTCTTTTTGTCACAAAAACACGGGTTGATATAGGACATGATGGGCACCCTGACGAAATGACACCATAGAGATGCCAGTAACCTAACTAAGCCAAACGGTAATAATGCCACTTTCATGCCCAACTCTAAGAACCGTATCTTTCTGTCAGGCAACCTAGAAGCTGAGCTGATTTCCTTGAGCCTCAATGTCCACATATGAGAAACAGAAATCACACTCTATTCTGCTTTACTGGATTCTAAAAATGGAAAGTAGCTAAGAAAAATTGAATGTGAAACACCATGAGAAGCATATATATTAGATTCCTTGACCTGCTTTTTGGTCAGAACCTTGTAAAACTGGAATTACTACTCTGCTAATTCCATACATGCCACCTGGCCCCAGAGCTGACTGATAAATAGTGGTGACAGCACAGCTGATCCACCTAAAGGTTTTAAAGTAGCAGAAGCACATTTCGTGTCAGTGTATTTTCATACCATTTGAGTAACTCAAGAAAATCTACTTAAATCGTAACAGTAGGTATTATTAAAAAATGAGTAATTACAACTTTTGGAACCTTAAAAACCTCTTGAAATAGTCAGCTGCAGGTATAGAAACCAATACTGAAGCAACGATGCAAGAATTGAAAATGAGTGAACCCCGAAACTGGAGGAATGATCGCAAAGTCAGTTTCACCTGATGGGCCAAAACAATACGGATCATTTTTATATGGTTCTGTCTGAGTTGTCTATCTCAGATTCTTAACTTCCAGATTCTATTTTTAAAATCACTTAACACTGTGTATCTCCAGTAGCCATCAAGGCAGATGCTGTCATTCCTGACACCCAAGATTGTCAGCAGCCTCGCTCTGTACACTAATGATCTCGGGCAACAATGCCCATGCTCTTATCAAAGCGATCTTTATTCCAAAAGAAAAAGTCGAAGTTTTCTCTATGGAAATTCACTCTAAAACATCGGGAAGGAGCCGCTCTAAAATATTAACCCTGCTAATATTTCTTACTTCCTTTTAAGGTTATCTGGTACACTAAACTGTAAAACCAAAAACTGTCAGGCATTATAAGATTTTTAGTTCTCTCCCAAGTCACCAGTGCTCCCTTCTAGCACTGTCAAATAATGATAGCTGCTGTCATTATTTTTTATACAATAGCTGGCAGCAAATTGTACAGGTACCCTTCATCTTAGAACAGTCACCAAACACCCTAAACAAATGACTAGAACCTTAGAGTAAGACTGACCACCTTCCTAAAACCAAAATAAGCGCACTTATTTCATTTGACTGATATTTTATGGTCAGAATATTGTATAAAATTCAAAGGTTTATTTTTTATAAACTATTTAACAATAACATTTTCTCCCTTAAACATAGATTTCTCCTTCCTGCTACTACAGACTCTTATTTTCTCATAAAGGTTTTCACATTTCCTTTGCCTTTCATACTTTGAACCAAAAAGTGTAATTCTGTGTTTGGAAGCATCAGCCCTCTAGGAAATAAATTTGAACACATGAAAAATATTCTGAGAATAAATTATTTTCACTTAACGAACTCAAGCATGTGTGTAAAGGGATAAGAAAACCAATGCCCTCAGACACAAATGATTTAACAGGTCTCCTCCACCAAAATTATTCCAAGTCACGGAAAAACATCTGAGTGACTGATTCTAGCTCTCTGTTCTAATTAACAGACAAGAGTTCCTCTCTACCTCCACTTGGGTTGGCAATCTAAAATGCTGATATTCTCTTAGATCTAGCAGAGGAAAAATGGGTATCTTCTCCATCTAACACCTAAGTGGGTAACCTAGATACTGTAAATAGAGGCTACATAAAGGATGCAACAGACAGCTCTGAAGTGAGAGCCAAAATATTTAACCTGCAACTCTTTGGAAAAGAACTGAAAAAGTGCAGCTTAGCCAAAAACCGTACTAACATGGAATTGCCAAAGGCTAGAAAGTTAAAACACAAAAACTCTTTATCAAACCAAAGTTTATGGTTGTCGTGTGAGAAAAGTTGGAATGTGAAAAGCACAGTTCTTCTTTGCATAAATTAATCATGCCTACACTTTGGACTATTTATTTTAAAAGATGAGTGAGCTGCCTTTTTGAAGTAAGTGTTTACAAAAGGAGAATCCATTAACAAATAAAGAACCAATTAGTTAGTTAATTGGTTTCCTGCTGATATTCTGCTGGTGACCAGGGGATGACAGTTAAGTCACTAATTATCAGGTATTTTCTACTCCCTACATCCACTGTTTCTAAACCCAATCATGAAATATTTAACACATAGAAACAATACATAAATATATCTCAACTTCTTAGGAAATCAAATGAAAAACTTTCTGAGAAATAAAAACACAGGCCATCAAAGAACCAGTGACATTAAATATTAAAATATAAAAATTCTATTGCCTACATTGTTACAGTAGTATAACTTTTATCAAATCAACAAGCAAAAAAAAAAGAATGCTACAAGATCATTATAAGAGTTTAACACAATAAGTTAGTAAATATTCAGTCAGTAACTATTAGTTTTGCTTTTCTACATGATAAAGCAATTTTAAGGACTGCTTCTGGGATGAAATTTTGTTCTCTCCTTTAATAAAAAGAAGAGAAACCTTTTAATAAAGTCAGTTCAAATAGTTCAATCATAATTTCAAACAAATAGCTAAAGTTCCTTAAAATTAATGAATTATAAGTATACTGAAGCGTAATCTATACTTTTGCTATAATTCACCAGTCTAACTACAAAGCTGATAGCTTTACAATAACTTAAGTTTTGAAAGCTCTAAGAGGAAGTGGAAAGAAAAAGTTTCCTTGATGATCAGAATTCACTTAATATGCTTATAATTAAGTAGATGATTCAGTGTCTTTGTTAAATCTTCAAAAAAGAAAGGAAAACTGTGACTTTCTTTCACATATCACTGAAAATTATAAAATTAAATTTACATATAAATCACACGTCTTTCTTATATAAGAAAAAATATATAACAAAAATATATGGAAACAAGATTACAAATATTTTTGAGTAGAAATAGGAGAACATTTGCATTTGCTAACTAACCTGACACAACATTATAATTAAGAAAAGATACACTGTATTCTTAATAAATAAAAGCATTTTGTCTTCTGTCACTGACAGCATGTAAGTTGCTTTCTGATGACACAAACGCATTGACTATACCAATGAACAACTCTTTATTAAAAACACAAGCAAAACTGTCTATTCCTATAGCCAAAAAAATCCTTCCAAATTTCCCCAGTTCTTCTCTGTGCATTCTAAAATAAAATGCTTCCAACTTTGTCAGAGAAATGGATGTAAATGAGTTCCATAATTTTTCAATTACACTTCACTCCAATGGTCTGAAGAAGAAACTGTCACATTTTTTTTAACACCAGTAACACGACAATTCCACCCCTGATGGCTTAGCTTTGTACCAAAGAAATATAAAATTACTTCATTTTTTTTTCAAGATGAAGAGTCCTTTGGAAGTGACATGTTTCCGTATTTTTTATCCAACAACAACAACAACAACAACAAATCCAATCATAAACCTGGCAAGTCCAAACAATAACCAGCAAACCCTACCACTTCTTACCTGATACAGGTAAGCACCAGCTCCCAAAGGCCACCCTGGGATAGTTCAGACTAGAAATCAGGCTCATGTTTTATGATACTAGAACAAACAGGAATAAATCTGTGTCGTTCTTTCTTTAGCAAAATCTATAGCAATAGCTACACCACAACATGAGCAGACCCCACAGACCTAACAAATTCAAATCTGTCACTAGAGACACAGAAAAAAATATCATAAAAAGAAGACTTACTGCTTGTCATGTGACTTGGGGAGGCATGCTGCCCATTGGGTGTGCTTGAGGTGAGGTCAATGGCCATGTTGGAGTGCTCCCTCTCAGGTGAAAGCTCATTGTCACCTGCTTTGACAAAATAAAACCTTTCAGCGTCTATTCACTGTGACAGGAACTCGAACCACTAACATTTCTCCTTGCACAGTCTAGAGTTTTTCAGTAGTGCATGTTTTCACTATAAAAGAAGGTATAGGATACATCTTCCAAAAAACAGATACTGAATGTATAAAATGACAAAAAACAGCTCACAATAAATAGATTAACAAAAGTTTTTTTACAACATGACTACAATCAAAATAAGAGGAAAAGCAGCAGCTTATGTCTGAAGAATCTTTTAGTTGAAAGAGTAAGTTTTGTTTCACATCTAATTTATTTATTAAACATAACGTATTTATCATGAGCAGTTCTGAAAATGCAGGCTATCAGAAAGATGCTTGGAAAGAGCTTGCTTTTAAAAATATCAACTTAAAGAATCTAATTCTTTCACATTATGTGTCTGGGAAGAATTAGATTACAGAGTAGAAAATATTCAGTACACACCATGCTAATAGGTCTATTTAATCTGACATACTCAAAACTTACAAAAACAGAAAAAAATCAAGTAGAAGTGTTGCTAAGATATGACATTTAAATATCCTTAATTTAATAAGCAGCAAGTATGTAGTTTTTTTACTTCACTTTTGTGCTATGATTTTCTCCAATTTAAAGATAAAATTGTGAACAGAAAATAAGACCACATAATTCTTAACACGATCTATAATTCAGACATTAAAATACAGGGACTACAAAGGTAACTTTATTGCCAGGAACAAATTAGTGAAAATGAATACTCACATGTTATATAGCCATCAATAGCCTCTGTTTCCATAGTCAAAGTGCAGTGCTGCAAAACAAAATGTTAGACCCTTAACACAATGATTCCTTTTGGTCTCTGCCATTAACTTCTTAGCTCATTGGAAGCTCCAAGCAGTTAGTCCACACTGTTGCTGCAACCTGTGCCCAAGAAACATACAACTGTGTACTGCATGTGCTCATTTGCAAGTCACTGAACTCTTTCTGCAAATGATCTGATTCCTGCTGGAGATAGGATAGGAAAGATAAGTGTACTGTGAGATGGGCTCCAGCGAGAAAGCAATGGCTTGTCTTAATCAAAACTGACTTCTTTTACTGGGGGAAATTATACCTCCAATTTGTCACTTTTCACAGGACTTAAGTATTTTACCATTCACTACTTCCCACAATCACACTGCAGTCTGAAGATTTCCCCAGTATACAGATAGCTCTATTCACAATTGTTACAAGTTGGTTCATCATGTTCTAAGAGGGAGGGGGCCGACGGACAAACAAACACAAGAAAACAAAACTTCTCGCCCAACTGTGTTTAGAGGACTTGTGTAGCAGCCCTTAGCCAACTCTCCGACTGTATTGACATTTTAGCCTACCCTAAGGTTCTGGGTAAGCACCTGTTCAATGTAACCTTAATTTCCTGCCAGACCCATGGTTGGATACAAATGCCAAGCCTACTTAATACAGTCTGATTCTGAAAATTTCAACTAGGTTCAGCTGTGCAGGAAGGAATCACTTTTCTTTTTAAGTTTGGGGCATTTTTCTTAGGCACCAATGACAGGAACCAGAAACTTAATGCACAGAAATAAAAGTAAAGCAGTAGATGACACCCTCTAGCTTTGATTCACATAATGAAAAGATCAATAATCTAACTGTATGCTTTGAAGGAAAAAGTTTAAGAACTGACAAGTGCTGAAGAGATTTTTTTGCTTATTTTTTTTTCCCCTTTGGCCCTGGTCCTTTTTGCCTTTAGTTTCAAAACTCTCAAAGCACCAGCAGCTAAATTATTCACAATGAGCCATTTCTGTATTGATCGCCAAGTATATTTAGCCTGGGCTCCTGGAATTTCTCCATTACTTACTGGAAAACAGGCAGCTTCACTTCTTGTCTCCAAAACCACTTCCCTTCTCCCTCCCCTCCCCTCCCCTCTTTCACCACCATCCTCCCTAGCCCCCACCCCCCCAAAAAACTTTTCTTTCTTTCTTTATGGAATAATCAGATCAAATTCCCACCTCAGTCACTACATAGCACTTATATTTCAACCTGCTGCACTGTTATCAAATACTTTCAAGTTATGATTACATAAGGCTTTAAAGAAAGGGATCCATAAAGTTTCAAAGGAGAGCAGTTTCCTGGGGTATTTTACAAACGAGTTTATCTCTTTAAAAATGTACACATTCAACATACACATATTAAAAAGGAAAAGAACCATCAGGGAGAAGAGAAAGTAGCCAGCTCCATCAATGAAATGGTTATTAACCCTCCGAAAAGGAAAGGAAGAAAAAAAGAGAAAGAGAAACGAAATGTACATACAAAAGAAATTGTCCTTTGATTAAAAAAGATTCATCACCATTTCCAGCTCTGTCGGGAGATCTCAGCTTCTTCTAACCCCTCAAAGAGGAGGTGACAATGTCGGGCTGAAGATACACGGAGAGAGAAAGAAAGAAGTTTTTTGTGTCCCCTTCTCTCTTTCCCTCCCTGGCTCTCTTCAAGCCAAGCCCCCTGCAGAGTTCAAGGCGAAGAGGAAGGAAAAGCACTTTACAGGTGGGTCATTCCAAGCTCCCAAATCCAGCAAACAGATCGGCTGATAAACAAAACCAAGAAATGAGAGAGAAGGAACACCCCCCTTCTCCTCCTCCTCCTCCTCCTCCTTTCTCCCCTCCCCCTCGCTCCTTTGGGATGGTCTAGTAGGAAAAGTCACTCAGGAATGGCACCACGTACTTTCAGGAAAGAGGAAAAAAAGAGAGAGAGGGAGGGAGAGAGGGAGAGAGAGGTCAGTCAGTGCTACAGCAATGCGATTAACAAGAAGAGAAAAACTTGATCCACCGGTTCCTTAAGAATCGACCAAAAGCTAAGACAAGAAAACTGAAAGAAAAAAGAGGGGGCATAAGAGGGGAGGGACACTCAGGCAGAACCTAGCAAGGAACCTAGGCCAACTTCACAGGACTGTTTTTAGCCTTTGACGAAAAAAAAGAAAGAAAGAAAAAGAAATTTTAAAAAGAAAAAAGGAAAAAAATTAAATCTTAATTCCATCTCTCGCCCATACTAGAACCTGTCAAAGTGATTTAACTGCTGCCTTCTTTACATGTGTCATACCAGGTTTTTTTTTTGGTCTTTGTTTTTTCGCTTTTTCAATCCCAACAGGCTCTTGTATATTACCTTCTATCTGGACAGCTGCAATTTATTCCAGGCTAGCCAATCTTTCTTCTTGGAATTCAAGTTAAAACAAAGCAAAACAAGTCCAAATCCATGACAGCTATACAGATGAGAACTGATTAATCGATTAACATCCCAGAAACAGATTGCGAGGAGGGGACCATAAATTAAGGCAGAGGACATCATCTCCGACCCGATTCCTTGAGCGTCCTTTAGAGAAATCGTTCCTCTAATCATGACCACAATCCCTCCCTCCCAAAGAAAAACCCCTCTATCGTTATTATTCCTGGTTAACAGCAACAAGTCATCCGATCACATCACAGTGCCCCACGAGATGCTATATAATCACCCTTAACTTTGCAAACACTCCCCCCTTTGCAAGCCGTACACATTTTTATAGATCATCTATGAATCAGAAGACAAATACAACAAGAGCTGTTCTTCCCCACGCCAAAGCCAAGCGGAGATTTACCTCAGCAGTGCGTGCAGTAAAACAATCCCATCACCCTTTTGTTTGTGTTTACTGTTAGTGTGTCCTCTCTCTTTCTTTCCTGTGCCTAACGTGTGTTTGTGCACTGCAGTTGGTGGTGGAAACTAAGGCAGTGGATCTGGAGCTAAGGGTAATCCTGTTTTTACTTCCTCCATCTTCAGCGAGGAGCAGGGTTAGCCCGGGACAGCTGGTCAAACCCCGAGAAACCGATCCGGCGGAGCCCGAGCACATCTCCCCGCCGGCCGGGCTCGCGCAGACGCCCGCGGGCGGAGGGCGGAGGGCGGAGGGTGGAGGGCGGAGGGCTGAGGGCTGGCGGCGGCGGAGGAGGCGGCGGTGGTGGCGGCGGCGGCGGCGGCGGCGGGGCCCCGGGCGCGGGCATGCAGCCGTGCGTGCGTGCGTGCGTGCGCGCGTGCGTGCGCGCGGGCGGTGGTGCGTGCGTGTGTGCGGGGTCCGAGCGCCGGTCCGAGTGTGAGCGTGTGAGTGCGCGCGTGTCTGTGTGTGTCTGCGTGTATGTGTGTCCTCGCCGGGTGCGCGTGTCTGCGCGCTCAGCCGCTCGCTCGGCGCGCTCGGCAATCGATTACAGGACAAGTGCTGCCCCGGCGGCTCCGCGACGCGCGCACTCTTTGGCGCCCCCCGCGCGCTCTTTGGCGCCCCCTCCCCTCCCCGCGCGCCGCCCCGGACGGCGACCCCGCCCCAGAGCAGGGGGAGGGGGAGGGCAGCGACCCGGTCCCGCTCCGGCTCCCACTTCCCTCCAGCGCTCCCGGACGCCTCGGCCCGCGCTCCCGAGTCAAAGCCCAGCTCACGTTTTCGGCCGGCTGGGAAGGAGGACTCGGCACGGCGAAGGGAGCTGCATTTCGGCCGCGGGAAGTTTTCTTTCCTGCCAGGCCGGGCCGCGCAGCCACCCGCCGGCGACCGTACCGCCCCCGGCCGCGCGGAGCCCACAGGGCCGCGGCCGACGCAGCGAGGTCCAGGTCTGCGGGGGCTCTGCGGAAAGTGCTTTCCCGTGCAAGTTTAAAATTAGAGTGCGTGCTCGCTGGGCCGCCTCCCGGGCCGGGCTGGGCCGGAGCCGCCCCCAGGGCAGGGGCGCGGGCGCGAGGCCGGGGCTCCCGCGGGTGCCGGCGGCTCTGGGAAGCAAGGGGACGAGGACGTCTCTGATCAAAGGAGAAGAAGAACGAAGGGAGCTGCAATTACCGCACCGCGCCGTCCTGACGGCTTAAACTTAGGAAGCACGGGAGTTATCTAGACTGGCGCTGCCCAGGAAGCGGTCCCTGGGTCGGGAAGAGAATCGGGCTCGCAGGGGGGAAGCGGGCGCTGTGCTCCTGCTGCTCACTCTTCGCGGACCCCAGAAGGGGTTCCCGAGGAGTTTTGTTTTGTTTTTTTTTCCTGCTGAGGACAGTGAAATGACACCTTGAAAACAGAATCATCAACTATATTTTAAGCACAACTCTGTGTGTCCGGGTACTTTGGAGTAATTTCTTTAGCTGTTGGTGTGAGCAAAGCATTCATTCACCGTGATACACATTATAGGGGATGTGATGTAACGTGTGTAGTACTATTTCGAGTTTAGACTGAGTTAAAAGTGTATGCCATGCGTTGTATTTGTTAAACACTTGTACCTGCTGGCTCGGTTTTATTTTTTAACTATGGAAAATGACAGTTCTGTGCAGCAAACGAGGTTAACCCATTTTCGATGGACAGAAATCATTTGGGCCGAAGCTTTTAACACCTGTGATGCTTTTGTTTTAAAAGTTAAGTTTCTGTGAGTGATATATGGGTAAGGCAAATTTTTTGACCTGTCGGTTATCTGCATAAAATTAATTTTCCTGAAGTAATATTTTAGAGACTGAACCTACAAATCATTCTGATCATCCCAATAGACAGCAAAGCTTTATATCTTAAGTTACCTGAAAACAGTGGTAGGTTGTTCATAATACGTAAATTGCCAATATGTAAAGGATAACATCATGTCTCAATATAGTCCAGAACCCTTCCTGAAAACTAAGTTTATGTGTTACAGTCTTTGCAAGTTTATGGAGGTCCTTAGAAAATAGGAAGTGCAGCGTACTCAAGATGAAATATCTTCAAGTTTTAAACACTGAATTATTTGGTACAAGAGCCACTGTGCAATTTTAAGAATTCATCCTCAAACTCAAAGGCTACCATAAGTGACATAGTCCTTACCCCCCGGCTGACAAGAGTTTAATTTAGCTCCCTGGAATCCAATCTATTGGATCTCCAGTCACTAGAGGCATACTGTCTCCCTCTAGTGGTTAAACCTTCACATGGTTTATGTTTGATCACGCTGTCTCCCTGGAGTGAAACACTTGGGTCCTGGATTTTAAAGTAACCCAGATCTCATGACCCACTGTGAGAGTTAGGCGTTGTGGAACACATTTCCTTGCATGTCACTTTCTGATTGTCCAGCTCATCTGGTGAAGTCAAAGGTCATGGTCATATACTAAAATTGGGGTTCTGTTCATGCCTCTGGAGTCTTGTCTTGGCACTGAGACTCAATGAAATCCACTCATGGGAAGCAAAGTATAAACTAGTAGTTCACTGTGTTCAGAATTTCTCTCGACTATTTACCCCACCTTGGCATTTTTCATCCTATCCCAGCCTACAGAAATCGCTCCTTCCAACCACCGCCTCCTACTAACCACCACCTCCTTAGCACCTTCGGCTGTTTCCTTCACAGCACAATTTATATTACTTGATATATTGAGTTTTAAAATCTGTCTTCCCCACTAGAATATGAGCTTTTTAAGGGCGAGGATTATGCCTGACCATTAATCACTGTAGTCGTAGAGCTAACAGTGTTTGCCATAAGTTGGTAGTGAGTATTTCTTGAAGGAGAGAATATGGAGGAAATCACATGCCCACCTTTCCTATTCAGGAAATCTATCAGTGATACATTTTGATTCCACAAACGTTGTGAATGGATCTTGCCTTGTAAGTTAAGTTACATATATTCCTAACAAGTCAACTCTAGCTTATGGTCCACATAAAGAATGTGAACTTCTTTGTAGCTATCAAAATGTACAAATATAAATTGCAAAAGGGGTAAAATTATGTAAAAAATGAAAGTTTGATTAGAATACACTTATGACTCTTGTTTCATAAGCAAATCATTTCATCTCACTTCCTGACAGTTTAAGAGCCAGAGTGAGGGTCAAGGAGTGCAACATTTAATTTTATAATCGTGAAGTGTAACCAGCAAGAGCAAAATTTAACAGGTGGTGTAGCTAAAAGGTACATGATGGAGTATTGGTTTTGTTTTCTTTGGATGATTTGCATTAACTCTTTAGCTTTGAAAGCAATTCCCTTTAAAGGAACTTGGATAAAATGTCATTTTTGTTTGCTCAAGCAGTTAATTCCACGTTTTTGAGTTTTGTGTTTTGTCTTGGGGGAGATTTAGAAAATTGCAATTCTCTGCTAGTATCAAAGAACAAATTTTTGGAAGCCAATTGTGTATTTTGTTTTATTTGGGTGGCTCTTTAGTGCTAGTTGTAGAGCATACTTACACTGAGTAGGTGCTCTAAAATAACTGGAATCTCTGGAATAGTCAACATTAAGAATTGTACATAGGCACAGTGTTTTAAAACGAATAACTTGCTTAATTTCTGTCAGGTGGTGGTCTTGTCTTTTTAAGTGAAATAGGGAACTATGCTTTTACTTTCTCCTGTCTATTTAGATTGGTACTAAAGAATCGAGGAAGCCAGAAATAGAACCATAGTTTCAAATAAAACATTCTTAAGATCCCAAATCCATTTCATAAGTGAGTATATGAATACCTCCTTGCTTGGCCTCCCTGAGTACATTGATATTCTGTGAGGTCTTTCTGGCTGGCAAGTGAATCCTGCATGGTAAGAACCTTCTCATTCCATCCATGTTGAACAATATCATTTTTTAACAATCTCTTAGTGTCCCTTTCCAAATAGAGGTATGGCTCTCCAAATATTCATGTCCCTATAAATTTAACATTATGACTTACATTCACACTTTGATAGGACAATACCAGATTTCTTTTAGAGAACATGTTTTGGTGTGGAGCAGATGATAAGCTGACTATATCCAGATGGGAAAAGGGTTGAGGACCAGAGAGGTTTCAGAATAACAGTGTCAGCACATACTTTTTAAGAGTGTCCTTCAAGTTCGACATAGTTGCTTTTAAAATGCAGATGTGTATACCATTTGAGGAAACTAGTTCCATTCAAACAGAAATGGAACTTTTAGCTGGATCAAGTGGTGATGTTCAAAAGCCCTGTCTAAAAATCATTGTGAAGAAAGTACTAGGAAACTAAAATTTAAACACAGAAAATACTGTGAAATTGTTGGAATCTCCAGTAATGTGTTACTTCAACAAAGAAGCAGGTATTCAACTTTGTGAGAGCATAGTTTATGGATAGAGGATAACAAATGAGCCATCATTATCCAGTGAAGGTTAACAAGGATAAAAATCACCCTTTATGATCCACATATTGTTAGCAACCAAAGGCAAGAGATTAAGAAACTTATTTTGCTGGAGAAAAGAAGGAAAACCAAAGTGATCCTTTGACTCTGGAATAGTAGACGGAAAGAGGGCAGATTAAGATGGTTATACCAAAGGTTGGGTTCTGTAGATGGATCTGTGCTCTGCAGACTGAGGACAAGCTGTATCGCAAGACTAACATTTGATCGTTAAACCCTTGCCAAGACTGCTATGATCCTTTATAACTCCATTAAAAACTCATTGAAGTACATGTCCACTGTTGGTGACATGATTCAACTCTGTAAACCAACGTTCTTGGTATGCTAAAGTAGGAAAGCATTTCCAAGAGAAATCAAAGGGAAGAACTCAGGATTTTACCTTCCTCCTCTTATGATGAGATAGTTGACAACCTGATGATTAAGAGCCCTAGAGGGATGAAACTGGGGAGCCATTTGCTGTTTGATGCTTCAGAAAGATGGTGTATGTGATGAAACAAGGATTAGAATCAAAGAAAGGTCATTTACAGGTAGTAATGTCAAATGTCATCTCCCTCCAGTTCTTAAGACCTGTGGTTTAGAAAAAGGTTAGCTTAATATAAAAGTTAGGGTGGCGTTCTGAACTATCTCAAGACACGAAAGAATAACACCATCAGTATCTTTGCCCTGCCAGCTACACTCCAAAATCAAAACTTCAAATGACATCATGCTGTGGGACTAGACACCTGGGAAAGTCCCACTCAGTAGACTTAAGAATATCACCAAAAGTCTTGTAATAAACTGTATCCTACAAATTGCTGCATTTGGGTGGTTATTTTTAAAGTATTTGATTATCGAGAAATAATCTGTCTATAGAATCTCCAGTATATTAGATTGATGGTAGATCTGGTTTCAGTGATACAAGTGTCTGTGGACCAGGAAAGCTATATCTACCATCACTGTCATTATAGACACTTAATTTATGCCAGACACCAGGGCAAGCATGTTATATTCATTATCTCAACACATTTTAAAGAGGATAATATGCTGATTTTTCAAATGAAGAAATTGAAGTTTAGGAACTTTAATGTCCTGAGTGCCATAGTGTCAGAACTAGACGCTGTTGAGCACATTTTAAATTCCAGGAAATTCACCATCATACTATACAGTCTTTTATGTAGCCAGATATCCGTATCAGTCATAGAAACCTATTGCTATAGTTTAAGTACTATACATTGGGTCACATAATGGCTAGTGTCAAATCTCTTGCAAGAAAGTGTGTTCTTAGGTGGTCCATCCAATGTGGAATCAGTATGGAACTCTGCCAAATCCAATGCAAACAGACACATGAGAAGCCTATCTGCTGTTTAGTATTTAAAGATCAGATATTCATACCTTTCTTGAACTCTTCTGAATAAGTGAATAAATCAGTGTTGAAAAAGAGATACAGTCAAGAAGGTAACTTTAAGTTCACATCATCAAGTGTATTCACACATCTTATTTCAAAGGAAATCCTTTCTGATTCGTTGCTTCCAGAAATAGGGACCACACTGCTCCCTTTTGTACACTTACTTCACCTATGTGTACAAAAACAAATGAAAGACCTTCTTAGTAAACACTGTAATTTCAAATGGTTTTGACATTATTAAGTGATACTTTGGCTCTCTCACAAAACACACTTTTTCCTAATGAAGAGCAGCACTTGTTTCCAGTGAAGGTCAGTCTGAACATCTCTAGGGGTGTATGGAGTGAAGCCTGTAAGATTGGGATTTTTGTTTCACACTCAGTGTACAAGTACAGTCAATACAACAGAGAAATAGAACTATACTATTTTAATTAGGCTTTCCTAGTTAGTTAACTGTAGAAGTTGCATTTTTGCTCTCTTACAGCAAGTTTTCCCCTAACAACAAAAAGAAATAATGCTTTTAGTTGATAATAGACCCAATTTATGAAGGAAATGTATCAAAATTGTTGGGGTAATTTTAAGACATTTTGAATTACCTATTCTTATCCAGAAAAGCTTCAGAGTCATGAAGTAACCAAGAAAAACAAGCAAACATAGTATCTGGTGTGTTCATAATACATTCTTTTTCAGAGTTTAATTTCCCAATATTTGTCTTAGAGAATTAGATGCTTCATATCATCTAGGTGAATATTTAGACAGGAATCATACTTCTTCACAATACAGTATGGATGGCAATGGGATACACCCTCTGCATGTCTTTGGAAATACTTCTTTCAGAGGTCATTCCGAATGTGGACCTGGGCACTGCAGGCAGTATGGTCTGTTACCATTAGAGAGTTTATCATACCTAAAACCCCTGGGTCAGTTCTAACCCCAACATTAGCACCTTTCTGTTAATTTTACTTTCCATATGATTCACCTATGATGAAAGAATATATTTCATATTTATACTTATCTTTGTAAATTAAGTTTCTGGGCTTTTTACACCTATTTCTTATGAGTTTAGAAATTTATAGTTGTGCTTTGTAAGAACAGTACAGTAGTATGACTATAAACTTGGATTTCTGCAACCCCTAAAAGCTAATAGCCAGGCCCTGGACCTCAGAGCTCACTAAATGTGCCCTTCTGCTGTCTTGAAACTCGAATAAACTCCTTGCCTGCTTCAGACTTTGATGGATGGTTCAGACTCAGTCAAGCCTACCTACTTCAAAGTCAGGCACAGCAGTAGTTTTGAACTAGGATATCTAAATGGGGTTCCTCGGGGTTCTGAGAGGAAAACTAGGAGATCTAAGAATGAGAAAGGAGAGATTAAGAATATTAAATGCTGCCTGTAATGATGACAGCAAAAGACTTGTTGAGGAAAAAAGAATTAAGGGATAGAGGCTATGAATACAGGGCAATGTTTTTAAAAATGATTAGCTATAAGAAGAAAGACCCTGTCATGAGAATCAAATAGTAGCTAGATGATAAAACAGAGTTGAGAGAAGGTATTTCTTTTGTCTTTGAAGTAAGACTTCAGTATGCCCTATGTTGACATGAAAGTCTCAATAATAACAATTAAGAAATTGAAGATACAAGAAAATTGGTGATGGCAGTTTCATGAGGGGGGTGGGGAAAAGGATCTATTGTATAGGTGGCTTGATTAGCTTTAGACTGGAGAAAACATTCACCTGGATTTGAGGAGTAAGGAAGGATTGGTACAGATGCAAGGAAATTTGTTAGTTCTCATGATGAGAGCTTGAAAGACACCAGTGTTATTTACTAAAGATGGGGGAAGAGCCACTTTACTAAATTTGAATTAGTTGCTATACAGCATGTGAGAGAGGCTAACTAAAGCAACAGAAAAACTGGTGAGCGGAGGAGACTCAATAGAAGCCGGTGACAAGTAAGTCATCAATATGCTCAGTACTGTAGTGATAAGTGAGTCACAGCCCAGATATTATGTGGGAAAGAATGAACTACAGCACTGATTGAATGTAAAAAATTTGCCAGATAAGAAGCTACAAGACACTGAATCAAAGTTGAGTTTAATTAAAAGAACTAATACTGGAGTAACATACCATGGGTTAAATTATATAAACTATACAAATAGAAACTGGAAGATAGGAAGAAATGGGAGGATATGGAGACCTTGGATCCCAGTAGGTTGAAGAAATTGTATATGAGGGAATATTGATTAGGAGATTGGAAAGTATTGATGGAGGGCAAGATGCCAAGATGCAGAATGGAAGCCAAGAAGTCACGGGCAGTAAGGGGTGGATTATCAAAAAAGTGATAGGATGATCAGAAGATGTGGTTCTTAGAAGGATAATAGAGGGAAATATGGAACTAAATATAGAATTCTATGAAGAATGAGTCCCTGGAAGGCAGATGAATAACAGCAAGGGGGAAGAAAAGTCGTAAGGAGGTAGCCAAGAAGAATGAACTTCAGAGGAACTGGGTTTTATATGGAAGCGTAATTATCCCGCACAGATCTTTAGATTGTTTAGGGGAGTGAGCTGGGCTTCCAATGGTCAGCAAGGTGAATCACAGGAAAATAAACAGCCTCTGTCTCAGAGTGCTCTACGAAGGGTGACCTGAAGAGCTGGCTTGCCAAGAGCAGTCTCAAATTACACGGGTGGTCCTAATACAATTCGTACTAGCGCTCTCTTCTGCGCTTTAAGTTTCCCCGTTTCTATACCAAATTACACATTTGCCATAGCTTAGGATGAAGTAGTAGTTTCAAGAAAGAGTTGTTTTATTTAGAAAATGAATGCGTTTTTAAGGAAGCGGGAGGACATAGGGTGGGTTTGTGTGTTTATTTTGCTGGAGATGAGGCGCTGGCTGCCACAGTCCGAAGAACGCGTGAAGGTGCCCCGCAGTATCCACTCGATTTAGGGAAAAGGAGGTAACACGCGGTGCTGGAACTGAGAACGAACGACCTCAGCTGGGGTTCTCATATTACATTTTTACCTCCATATCAACTTTTTCACTCTTTCAACTGGAGCGGGACGCCAAGCCTTCAGAAGTTGATGTGCCCACTCTGGTTTATAACTTCACGCTGTACTCAGTGATTGCAGCTGCTGCTGTACTAGAAGGTGAACGGTTCAGATAGGAAACCTTTATAACGTTCCGGCAGGTAGTCACCTGCTCCAATGGCTCCAAACGCGGGAGTAGCTCCCCCCGCCTCCCCGCACTGACCTACTGAGCGCTTTGTGATGAGCTTTGGCATCTTCAGCTTCTTCTGCCAACTCAACTCTATTACTTCAAAATCAGGGTAAGAACACAAAGCAGTTTAAGGAAAGCCCTGTGGAGCTCACGAAGACTTTGATTTATTCACCAAAGCCCCTAGGTTTTGCCAAGCATCGTGTACTGAAATCTGATGACAAAGGACATCATGCTTAAGTCACATGGCAATGTAAAAAGCAAGTAGAAATTACCACTTTTGTGTAGAAATAAGATTCTTGTGTATCTAGTCACACCACGGGCTGAAATCCAGCTCCAAAATCACTGTAATGTGTCCATACTGCAGCTGAAGATTCTTTTGTTTTTTAAAAGAAGATAGGAATGATTTCCCCTCACTATACATGGAAATCTTCATTATAACACCATTTAAATAATGTAGTCATTTGTATTTAAGTCTACAAATAATATACTGTAATGCAACTGTTACCTAGAGCTCATTGATGTGACCTGTAAAAAAAGTAGCTAAAGCCTTTCCATAAGCTATCGATATTCTTCAACTGCCATGGCAAATAAATATATTAAATTAAAATGAGTGGTTTGCATTCATTTTCTAAAAATATTTATTCAAATTTACAAATAGACTGTTCGTGGATACCCTTAAAGTAGCATGATCACAGTATCAATTCAAAATAGGAGTCATATTTTAAAATCCATTTTATATATGAAATTCATTTTATGAATCATATACTTATAAGTGCAGATGTTCAGAATTACTTTGACAAGAAATCAGCCAGGAAACTGGTTCACAATTTTGTTTTCTGTACCTAAAATAATCACATGCCTAGTATATTCCCATTAATATATTAGCTGTATGCATTTAACACATTGTATTTTTATGGCTGAAAAAATTCTAAGCTGGACTCACCCCTCTCCTAGCTTCTCTCTCCACCCTATAGGATTATAGAGTATTTGAAGTGCTGTAGTAGTTTAAAAAAATCTCTCCACGTTTTTCAAAGAGCTGATTTATAACCCATTAATTTAGCTGCATATTTAGAAAAGACATAAAGAAGCAAAGGAGAAAGAAAAATGTCAAGAAATCCTGGTAATGAAAAAAACTACAAGTAAACACAATGCTTTGGAAATCATTATCAGCCAGGCCAAGGGGAAATACACTGTGGGTTACATTAATCTAATTGTATAGGAAACCTCTGAAATTATTAACCTAAATAACGATAACTACAGATGTATATGTGTATTTTAAATATGCATGCTTTGAAACGTGTGTTTGTGTATATGTGTGTGTGTGTATGTGTGTGTGTGTATGAGAGTGTGTGTATTTGTGTGCCCCTCCTCCAGCTCTGTGCTCCAAAAGAACTTTGACCCAGGAAATACTGACAGAAGTATTGTTGGTGGCATCTGGATCAAGAACTTTCAGGTCAGAAAGCCTGGGGTTAAATGCAGTTCTACCACTTACTATGCTACTCCACAGCTGGGCAAATTCTTAATCTCTACTTCCTCAACTGTCAAAAGTAGATAGAAATGAAGAACTTACTTCTTTTTAAAAAAAGATTAAATTAATATTCTTAAACTATCAAGACAAAATAATGTCTGCTCTCTGGTAAGGGCTATATTGTGTTTCTTTAATAAAGTAAACAAGCAAATATTCTAAATAGCACTTTTAAGAAGGACATTCTTTGTAAATCACAATTAGTGTGATGGAAGTTATTGCAGTTAATTGTGGCAGTGACACAAAAGCTGACCATTGCTTTGCACCTAAGGTTTCTATTGACTTCTTTTCCATTCTTTGTTTTTAATCTTTTCCGAAATATACAGTGTCATTTATAAAAAATAAAATTCAAACATTAAAAATTATCTTCTGCCACATAGAAAAGAGTGTCCATTTCTCATGCTTACACTTCAAAAAGCAGTGCTCCTAATAAGACACTTCCCATTCAAGCGTTTTCTATCCAGACCTCAGCTAGCTGTACATTACGTCTGCATTTTTATCTAGAAGACTTCACATGGCAACAATCAGCTAAATTAACCCACGCTCATGTAGGAAGTACACAGTTTAGGACAATTTACCAACCAAGTTGTCTCCCTCAAAGACTGAAGCATGTACAGGTTTTATTTATTTGCTTTTGCTGAAACTCTTTATAATGGGAAATTGTTGTTTAGACATTTTTAATTTAGTCAAATCAAAGATACCAAAATTACTTATAGACAAAAACTTTCCATATGAAAAGCCAACAAGCTCCTTCATACCTTACCCTGCAGCTTTTATTCTGCTGGATTGTTACAGGACCATTTTTCTTCCCTTCAGTAGTGTTGATATCATGTATTATAAATACAGGCTCTGTTATTTCATTTAACTTACTTGGCACCTATTATCTAATGTCAATTATGCTATCGTTAAGCTCACAATAAAACGTAGATTTTTGTGTAATGTGTGATTTTTCTACTATACCATGTTAAAACAATTTTAGAGAAAGGCTGAGTCATATTTTGATCACATTCTTATTTCTTAATATAGTGTTTACACAGATTTGGTACTGTTAAAAATTATCACAGAAAATTAAATTCTTTATCAATAAATTATTTTGGAGAAGCTTATTTTGGAGAAGCTGCCTGCATTAAAAAACGTGCGATGCAATATTTTTCCCTTTTTATATATTCAAATGCTTGTTTTTACTTAGGCCTATAATCTCTGTCTAGATCAATCTAACTATTCTTGTCTTCTGCGGCTCTTAAACAAACACCTCTTTGGTTTTCTTTGGTGTTTATAAAAGTCTTACCCCATACTTTTAGCTCTCTTTTGGAAATTATATTATCTTAGGATTTCAGCTTTCAATATACACTTCAAACACTGGTGTCCAGTTAGAGTACTGTATTTGTATTATGTACTTGTAAAAAGTGAGCTATGTTTTAAAATAGCATATGACTTCAATATGATGACAGGACAAAAACTAGGATTAAAGTCAAGCTTTCAGAAACACCTGTTAACTTATTCTCAATTTCCTTTCACTTGGGCTAGAAAGCATAGTGAACTGTTACTTTTTATTCTTTGCTAATTTTTACTTGTTTTTCTGTAATTCATTTAGCATTTTACATTCTGCAATGAAAAACAAAAAGTTAACTTGGACATTAAATTGACAGGAAAAATATATTTCATAGTAATGTAGAATTCTAACACAATATGTCTTAAATCTTTTATGTTTTCATGTAAAAAAAATTCCATCATAGATTTCTTTATGAGCAGAACACTTTAGGAATTGTCAAGATAGTTAATTTATTTCCTTTCTACTGCTCATATTGCTCATCTGGTTATATATGAACTTAACATTTTTATTGGCACATTCACGTTGCCAATTGGATGTACAGGCTTTTTTATTGCAGGCAGTGAGGACTTTATTACAATTAACTCATTTTTATTATATAAATTTTGATTAACTCTAAGAAATGTTTGAGGTTACTGAGAGAGACACTTGAGAAGCTGAAGAATTATCTTAGGAGGCTATCAATTATCAGCAAAGTATATAGGATTAAATTAAAAAATGATGTAATAAAAACATTATAATATATTTGACACCACCCATTCGTTTGATATAGTGTTTATCATATCTATTATATTTCAGGAGGTCATAGTCTTAAACTTTAAATATCTTTTATAAAAATCTCTTATAATTGAAGTAAAATTAATTATGATATGAAATAATAAAATTGTAGAAACTTATTCTGGCTTGCAGATTAGTACTTGTTACTGAACTTTGATTTTTTTAGTATAAGTAGATGTGTTACTACTTATCTCTAGGGACAGAATGTGTGTTTTAGAGAAAGCATACCATATATTTTATAATAAGAGCCAAAAGATCTTTTTAATAGAACTAATAAATTCTTACTTAGATTTGTAACAAGGAAATTTTTATTAAGACTTATCTAGCTAAGTATAATAACAACAATGGGGAAAAATCAGAATCTTTCATTACCTGCTTCTATAATTGTGCATGCATAAAGTATGCATGAAGTCTTTGAAAAGAGATTCTGCAAGCTGAATACTAATTTTGTGAATATTGTAATTTCATGTCTGCTATCCCTCCATGTTCAAGCTGGTTGTTTTTGAGAAGCAGCTGAGGCTTTATGGAAAACTTTGTAAAACATTCTATTTAGAAGCAATTCTTTTACTTTGCATTATATGCTCTGGGTATTTTTCTTCCTTTGTGTTTTATTTTGAGAACATTTGTATGGAAACAAGAGCTTTGTTTCTTACAAGCACATCTGCTCTTGCTGCTTATAGATTACGAGAAGTCATCCTCTGTGACATCATAATCATTTCCCTGGCAACCGGTTGAGCTTGCTTTTTTTGAAAATGTAATACAAAGTCACAGAATGTTAGCAGCAGTGCAGTGTTTATTTCATGCCAACTTCTCTGTGATCGGTACCCACTGCATGTGGCCCTTACCTTTAAAAGCACTAAAGCTTTACCCAATTGCATTTCATTTCCTTAAAGCCCTGGTGTTTTATATCCTACCGTAAATAATGGTATAGATTTGAATAACATCTGGAAGGATGTTGAAGACCTTTACTGGAAATGATTTTATGAACATGCAGCACATTCTCTCAGCCACTTCACTGCTGTCCTTGCCATGATGAAGTGTGGCTGAGAGGGAACTCAGAACGTAAGCATTTGGGTAGCAAGCCATGGCTGCCGAAGAGGACTGGAAGTAGGAACAGACTTTGTGACACATTTTAGGACATGGATTTTTGTCAAAATCAAGAACTTTGATACACAATAACAAGGTAATCCACAAAGAATTATTGCGTGCTTGTTGTAGGTATTGCACTCTGTTGGCGATCATGAATGAGATAAGATAGTAAAGGTAAAATCCTTGACCTCTCAAGGATTAGTACCTAATTACTAGTTATCACTTTTTTAAGCCTTACTAAAATATTTTTAATTAAGTCCTTATCCCTTTTATTCAGGAGGTCTGTTTTAATTTTAAACAGTGTACATGTTTGATAGGAAGCATGGTTAGCTCAGGAGCGTGGACCAGCTGAGCTAAGGAAGCTGCTTGGTGTTGAATACGGAGCATGACCCTTAGAAACTTCCCCCATGATGATCTGCTCTGCTTTAATTAGTTTTCTAATTTCTGAGACAAGATACTCAATACCTAAGGTTAAAAAGAGGAAAGGTTTCTTTTGGCTTACAGTTTGTAGAGGTTGCAGTCCACAGTGAGCTGGCTCCAAAGCAGGGTTGAATGGCAGAGGGACAGGGCAGAGGAAAACCAGTTGATGGAAAAGCAAGCATGCAGAAGGCAGCAAAGCTCTGAAGCAGTACAAGCAGAAGCCTTTTTCTGTCCCTTACATTCCATCCAAGCTACCTGCCAGCCCTTAGGGTGGATAACACTCACACTCGGGGCAAAGCACCCCTAATTTCAGCACTACACACTAGATCCATCTACATCTGAAAAGCTCCAGCCATTTCTACATGAGGCTTTGGGGGGACCTCTGGATGCAAGCCGTAACGTGGTCTCTTCCTCTTCATGTCTCTCAGGTAGATATAAAACATACAGCAGAGGATTCCAATTGCCCAAAGGAACGAATGAGCAACAGTCCAGGAAAGTCCTGGATCTTTCCAAATACTATGACATCTATATTATAATGTCCATCACTTTTGTCCAAATTCCATTAAGTAGAACTCAGTTACTATAAGAGTACATAGGGAATATAGACTAAAAGTGTGCCCTGAAGGAAAAAAAATAGGCTTTGGTAAATCAATAGTCTTATTCACCAAAAAAGTCCAATAATTTTACTCTTTTCACGTGCAACAAGTTTACTCATCCTCAAACCAAGTGAGGGAATCCAATGCCTTATTCAGTCTCCAAATCTACCTCAAATTCTCTGATCTCCAGGTCCTGTTTTCCATGTGTCTCTGGGTTCCAGTTGGTGCAGGTTTCACATATGCATTATCTGTAGAGTTGTGTGAAGCCTCATGCTTACACAACCCCTGAGATTGCTTTAATGATCTCTTATTACTATCTTCAAATTACTAATAATTTTATCTTTGAATTTGTGCTTTAAATGTTCAGTCTGACAGGATAATAATAGTGCATGCATGTGTGTAAGTGCAGACACGTGCAGTAGATGTGGCCTCTGTGCCTTGCTTCTGCAGTCACATACAGCACATATGATATCACATGTGCACAGAATTCCTGTACATCTATGCTGCTTGGAAGTCCAACCAGACTCAAAGTTAGCACAAAAGAACAGTTATTCCACAGGCTAGTACCCTGCTGACTATTCTGAAAAACTACTTTCCCATATGAAACAAAACATGTATTGGATACCTGATGCTCTAAGGTGCAGGAAATACCAAAGAAACCCATTGTATCCTTTTTTTGTTGTGCTATCTTTCCCTGTGTTCGTCCATGGCTTGTACTAAAATTAAGTCATGGAAAGAAAGAGAATGTTAGAACAGCCATAATTCTTCCTTTTAAATCTTCCTTACTCGTTAGTAAGAGAGTTGCTAGGATGTGCACACATTGAGAGGAAAAATAAAAGCAAATTAATTAGTTGTGTGCAGCACTTCCATATTGCTGGGAGAACAAAACATATATGCACAGAAAGGCCATAAATTATGTCATTTTGTAATTCTGCATGTAAGTTAAACACTGTTATATTTGCATTTAAAATTGGCATTGCTTGATGTAAACAGTAAAATTATACTTGTTGCATTTAGAGGAGCATTTAGTAGCAAATAAAAAACACAATAAATGTTTTTTTTGTTTGTTTTTTGTTTTGGTTCCGGGGATTGAACTGACTACCTCACGTTTGCCAGGCAGGTGCTTGTGCTGCTGAGCTAAACTCCCAGCCCCAAAACACATTAAATCTAAACATACATAGAACAAAAGAAAAATCTTTATAGTTAATACTGGCACATCTTATTCGTTTTTTGAACAAGTAGTCTCACTCTTTCATTTTTGTATTGGGCCTTGCAAATTATGTAGCCTGCCCTAGATGTGGTGAGCTATATATTGTCTACCCAGTGTAACTGTAATAAAGGATTCCACTCAGAAAAGGGAAGAAAAGTTAATACAGAGCAGTGAATGCCCCATAGAAATCATTAAATCCTTCTGGGTGGGTGTTTTGACTACCCAAGAATTGGAAGAGTTTTCTTACCTGTTCTCAATGCATCTTTCCTTAACTTATTTGGTTACTCTTTCCTTAACTATTACCCTCCATGGCAATATCTGAACCGGTTGTTGAGGAGTATCCTCTCCTCTGTGTTGGACAGCTTTCACATTTATCTTCCTTCCTAAGGGTTGTTTTAAATTCTAGCTCATGGTTTTCATAGCACCACAGTTCCTAAAAAAATATGTTACGAAGCTTTTGATTCATTTGATTCCAGTTAGTTGCATGCGCCAGTGTTTTCACTAAGCGTAGTTATTAATCTTGTCTCTTTGTTTCCTAGGCGCCCATGTTTTTCCTTCAGTTTAATAGCAGGAGCCTTGAGGCAACGTAAAACAATGTGCTGCAACAGAAAAGCCCTCTCCTAATCCAGTGTTTATAAAAGGACTGAGTTGTTTAAGAATTTCACTGGTCCTTTGAGCCAACTTTTTATTCTGGGTCCAAAAGCTATCAACTTGTGAACCACGCACATCCTTCAATTCCAGAACTTTCTTTCTCTTGTCCTCTTAATCCAAACTCATCTGATTGTCTCCTAATCACTAAAGTTGTGGTGAACACACCATCACTCTGAGAATTCCAGCTGCTTCTCCTACAGCTACAGAGTTGGCAAACACATGGTCTGATTTCCACACTCTCCTTGGGTACCTTTACTGAAAATGTGCTAAGGTACACACGGTGGAACTTGCCAGACATCCAGAGTACTGGTCAGCTCAGACACTCAATACCTACAATTTAAAGGAGAGGTCTGTTAACACGCCTTTTCTGCCATAGTGGACTGGATCCAAAGCAGACACATCATAAAGAGCATAATGGAGCAAACCTGCTCCCTTCATGTCTGCTGGGAAGCAGAGCAGAGAAACAGCAACAGAGAGAGATACACCTGCCAAAGCCTCACTATCCCAAATGGGTCCCTCTCCATAATAGCATATTTAGTATGAACACCAGTGGATTCATCTACCGATGGGTACAGTACCCCCATAATTTAATCACCCTTCTAGGACTTTCTTCACTCTAGTTGAAAATTAAGCTTAACCATCCCACCCAGCCCACTATAGTTTGTTCTCACTTTCGGCCGACCAGTCACTGTTTGGGGGTTTTGTTATAATAGTAATGCAAATTACCAATTTCCCTACTTATCTGGGTGGTAGAACTGCTGGCAATAACACTACAATCTCAGTGTCTCCATATACTAAAAGTTTATCTTTACTTTTATGATGAAGAATATACTGCTCAATGATTAAGACAAAAGGCTCCTTCTATTTTAAATTATTTTATCCTGTATTATCAAACCACAGTTTTGAAAATCTTGGTTTAAATCTTTCTGTTGAAGCATTTAGAAGATCTGTATGGAAATTCTATTTATTGTAACACTTGAAATATAATCAACCAGATTTGATGCTTGTCACAGTTAAAACCTCCTAAAATCAGAGGTAAAGGTAAATTAAAGAAATACCAATTTGCACTGGAAAATTTTTATTCCGTTTTCAATCCTGTCTATAAAGTTATATATAGATTTTGATGAATCTTTGTTAATTTAAAGTTCCATCTTTCCTGATGGCAGTTAGTAATTCTCAAAACAGTAATAAAAAAATTGATTATTTTGTTTTCCACAAATGCTCTTTAAACTCACTGAACTATCTTTAAACACGTTAGAAAATTCTGTTTAAAATTTTCTGGCTACCAAGATATGCAAGGTATTTTTTAAAATGACACATTTACTTATACTGTTTAGTACAAAAATACACTACAATAGCCAGGTGTGGTGGTGCACGCCTGTAGTCCTAGTACTTGGGAGGCTGAGGCAAGAAGATTACTGTGAGTTTGAGGCCAGTGTGGGCTACAAAGTGAGCTCAAGGTCAGCCTGTACTGCATAGTGAAACTGAAGAAGACAAAAACAAAACAAACAAACGAAAACTACAATAGAAAGCATTGTAAAAGGTACTTAATATGTGGTTCATTGTTAAGGTGTCAACAGCGCCAGATTTGGTACTGAGGATTTGTCTCTGCAGGTATCTCTTAGGCAGTGTGGCCACAGGTAACGGAAATGTCCCACCCGTTAGCTCATAGTCAGTGGGTAGAGTCACTGAAGTCACTGAAGTCAGTGCTAGAGTTAATTCATATTTCCATTTCAACGAAGTTTCATTTATTCTTTTTTGGATAAAAATAATTGCAACTAAGAGATCCAAGATTTTGTTCTTAACACAATAAAACCTTTCTCAGACCTCGTCATAAGATGCCCCTCCAATGAAGACATTGGAGTAAAGCGTATGATTTTGGATCACCATTGACAAGTTCCCAATACTCATATAAGTCCCCAACAATCATGACCAAAGGCGGGGGGAATTTCATGCCTGGAGCAAAGTTTGCGCGTAACACTGCTTTGACTCTTATCCATGTGCACCCCAATCAGGGTTAGCCCTGGGCCCACTTCTGGCGAAGCTTCAGCCACACCTTCTGCTGAAGGTGTTCGAGGCGCTTCGTGCATAGCTCGGTCCACCTGTCATCACTGCCCAGTTCAAAGCTGAGCCCTGCTGACGTCCTGTCGGCCTTCAGATAATACCAAAGGACAACACAGGATGTCAATGCGCTTGAGTCTTTTCTGTATCTGGCACAAAGTTTAGAATCCCTTTTATTTCTTAATCTGGTCGACACAGCAAATAAAGCAAGATATTTTAAAAAGAAAAACAAGAGATACATATTTTAAATTCAGTTTATACACCAAATAGGACTTTATGCTTCCACCCCATAGCTTCATAGTAAGAAGTGAATCTGAAGTAATACAAAGACTACAGTGAAAGACAAATGGCAACCACGTCCTTTTTTAATCCTTTTTTGACAGGAATCATTTTAAAAATAAACTTTTAAGTTTAAAATAGTCTTCATTTACAGGGACAAGTTTGCAAAGTTCTTACAAAATTTCAAACTAATTCAAAATCAGTTATAAAACCGCTTTTTAGTTTTCGTTTGTTTGCTTGTTTGGTTGGGTGGTAGGATTGGTTTAATTTTTTGCTTTTTTGCAATCATGCACATTTAATGTTACTTCAGTAGGTCAAGAAAATAATTCCAAGGTTTGTGCAAGGAGATATTACTGCCATACCCAGTGATTTAGGAGACTAAAAACTGTTAAAATAAGAAGAATTCAGAGTCATGACCTCTGGCCCCCTTATGTCAATATTACAGGGTTTAAAGCTGCCTGTTGGGCAAATATTTTAGACACAGTGTGGTATTAATATACCCAAGTGAGTGGCAATTCTGTCTACTGTTCAATGATGGTGAACCTGGAGCCTGCTGAAGTTCATTGTCAAACCTAGGAAAAGAAAACAGTGGCGTCTTGCAGAGCAGACCACTGTTAGAAAGGCCAGGAAGGGCGCTGGTCTGCTGATGAAATGTAGTGGATTAGAAGCTTGTTGCCCAAGAGCCCAAAGAAGAGAATGTGTGAACTCAAGATGAGCTAGTGCCAACATCTCTGCCTCTTAAACCAGATCCCTCGAGTATATAAAGCCTCTTAAGAGCAGAAGGCTTAGTTCTACAGGTAGACTTTGCCTGGCACATCGATAGGGCTCCCAAATTTAGTGACTGATTCTGAAAAAAAACATGGTGACTGATAGTCTTCATGAAGAGTAAGAAGAGGCTACTGAGTTGGCAATAGAAGAGGGAAATATTAGGATGAGGAAACTCGTAATTGGTTCTAGTCAAGGTTCTCCGAGAAACAGAACAAATAGGAAACATAATTTATTTTTATGTATATAAACACACGTAAACACACATGTAATATATACGTATACATACATATGTCTGGAAATTCATTTAGTATGGGAATTGGCTCATGCAGTTATGGGGGCTGAGAAGTTCTTCCATCTGTTGTCTGCACGCTGGAGAACCAGGAAAATGAGTGACGCGGTCCAATCTGAGTCTGAAGTCCTGAGAATGGGGAGGTCTATGCAGGGGAGGAAGTCAGGGTGGGGCATAAGTTTCAAAGTTCAAAGGCTTAACAACCAGGGGACTCTGATATCCCAGGATTACAGCAGATGGATGTTCCAGTCCGAGAAGAGAGGGAGATTAGAGAAAATTCATCCCTGTATTTTTGCTCTATTGAAATCATCAAAGGATTATTAGCGAGGGTGGTCTTCTTTACTGGTCTACTGGTTCAAATGCTAATTTCTTCTGGAATCACTCTTAAAAACACACTCAGAAATAATGTTTCACCTGGTATCTGGGTATCCCTTAGCCTAGTCAGATTGAACTGTAAACTTTACCGTCATAAACAGCTTATTTTTAAACTGGTGGGCTCTTCAAGGAAAATACATGCATGCTTGGAGAAGAAAATAATGTCAGCAGCTGCTCCATAGAACATGAGAAACCATTTCTGATTGGAATTTAGAGCATTCAAATGCCGAGCACACTATGAAGCTGAGATTGGACCCTGGCTAGGGCGATTTGAGACAGAAAGACTTGCCTGTGAGGGCAGCGGTGCTGGCCACCCATGGAGACTATAGTGAACCATGATCTTACAAAGGATTTTCATTACCTCCAATAGCTTGGCAGTGGCATGTAATAAGAGATATACTTTGCTATAAAAATGTGCTTCTAATCTGAAGATCCTGGACCTTTAGGTCTTTGCAAACTACTTTTTGCGAAACATGTATGTTGACATTTTATGTAATAAAAATATTCTTTGGGGTCTGTGTGTACCACTACAGAGTATTTTTCAGTTTCTGGGTAGCCACCTAGCCTTAAAGAAATTCCTTAAAATAATAGCTTCTCTTTATGTAATGAATGTCTGACAATAATAATATTTAATATTTCTTTAGTACTTCCTAAATGAGTTGTACAGACAAATGCCATGAGATTGGAGAAGAGAGAAACCACTGTTGCTTGATGGGCAGGCAGAATCCAGTGGAAGTGGAAATGGAGTGATTGCTTAGAAAACAAGAAGGATTTGGGTAAACTCAGCAATAGGAATAATCTTCCTTTATACTCACCTCCTTCTATAGGAAAAGAGCAAACAAAGATTATAAGATGAAGGTAATTGCTGATGGGTTCATGGGGTAGCAATTAAACCAGTTTAACTATAACATGCAATCTTGAAGGGAACACAATGACAGAAAAACTGAAGATTCAAAATAAATGAAGGAAATTCTTTAGGACCAATCAAAGCTGTTCTTGTAAGGAGCAGGGGAAAGACCATGGGGGTGACATTGAGCTCCCCCATTCACTAGCTGTGGAATACTATTTATGCTATCATTTTCTCATACTTACCTTGTCACAATTTCGTGAATACTGTGTCATCAGTAATACTTGGATAACATGCCTCTCACTGAGTAATTGCTTCAAATTGGTAGGTTGTATGATTTTAGGAAATGGAGAATACATGTTTTATGAGTAAAGCATTGCCTCAAATAGGACTACCCATGAAACAGCTTTGAGTGTATAAGATACGGGTCAAGAAACATAAGATGGGAAGGAGTGTGATAGTAGTGAATAAATATTGACACTGTCTAGTTCCTTAGACAGCTCAGCATTGAGGAATAGTGACGTATTTGAGCCTCAGAAGATGGTAGCAAGCAGTGTCAACTGGGCTGGTTGAAGTGACAGTGTTCAAATGATGGAAATTCTGAACGGAGAGGGGCAGCAAATACACTGAAGGGACAAATGATAAGCAAGGTTACACTCTAAGAGGGTAAGAATCAAGGCTGAAACCTTACTGAGTCTGAACATTGTGAGGATATCATCTGCAAAGCTAGCCATGATGGAAAGGGATGATGGAGAAGACAGGGTCTAGTGGATTTTGAAGAAAGTTCATGTTAAATTAGTTATGTCTCAGAAGCATTCAACAAAGGTTTTGAAGGAGAGCACTGAAATGTTAAATACTAGGAAAAAATATGAGATGTATATATTGTGAAAATTTTTTTTCAATACTGGGTATTGAACCTGGGGCCTTTGTACTGAGCTACATACCCAGCCCTTTTAGTTTTTATTTTGAGACTGAGTCACACTAAGTCATTGAATTGTCAAGACTGGGACTGGATTTGCAGTTCTCTTGTCTCAGGTTCCCAGAGTGCATCACCACACCTGGCTCAGATTCTGAAATTTTGAAAATAATAAGAAAGAGCCAATCTTTCTTAGGCTGATAAAGAGAGAAAAACAGAAATATAAAAAGGAAAAAGAAGTAATGGTGTATCTAGATGTTCAAATATCAAAGAAAAGAAACTGGAATACTAATGGTGAATTAAGGATCTTGAGACCAAAAAAATCAATCATTTTCTCTTTTCTCCATTAAGTAGATATGAGAAAGGCAATCAAAGACTTAGTCTTTACTAAAGACTGTATTTCCTGTCTTCAGTGGTCACCTGAGACGCTCTCTCTTCAAGCTTTTTATAGTGGGAAGGGGATATATAGAGATGCATAGCTCGTTAGCCCCTGATAGTCTTCAGTAAGGCTTAAATATGTGCTGTGCTATTTTTTCAAGAAATACAGTCTCACTTAAGAGAAGTGAAAAATGGAGTAATGCCAGAAAATGAGGAATCTACTTAACATTTGCTTTGTGGCCATTGTGAATAAAGAACTGTGCAAGAGGAGTCTATAAAAGTAAAGTAGAAGCTTTACAAGATATAGTAGGTAAAAATGGACTGACCTTGGGAGATGGGAACATAGAGGAGTAGAATCAAATCTGAGAACTGAGAAATAGCGGGGGTTGGGGGTTTAGACCTCAAATAGCCAGTGTGACTAACAGGATTTAGAGGAAGAAGCTGGTTCAGAGGCCTCTGAAGAACATCACGAAGTGAATTGCTGGATATTTGTTTCCTGTTTTTCAGCGACCAGCTCAACTGCTACCTGGTACACAGAGACGAATGTAGCAAACTGCAGTAGACATAGCTCGTGACCCGGAAGTATTCTTTCTGCCCTGTTTCATTGTCTAACAGCCACGTGTTTCGAGGAAAGTAAGCCAGTGTAGCTTCCCTGCAATTGAATCCTGCTTAGCGGATGTCAGTGGGAGGAGTGACACAGTCACAGGTCTCCGTACTCACAGTCACAGCTCCTGGAATCAAAGTGCCGGCTACCTTATTACAGGGAATTCCTCTGGTCAGAGAGATTGGCTCATAGTCAGCAGCAGGTGTGAGTGGCCCACCTAGAGGGAAGCCACAGACTTGAGTGGATGCCTGTAGAAAGATATTTAGTCCATCAACCCACCCTCTTGTCATGGTTACTGATAGACATTTTGTAACCACAGGGTTAATCAACCCTGGAATAAATTTGCTATCATAGAAAAAAATTGGAGAAAACAAAATTTCTCCTTGGTGAATGCTATATAGCAGCTGGAAGTTTTGCTTTCAAGTTCCACAACTAGGAAAGTTTTGAGTTCATAAATCAGTGATTATCCTTGATTAGTTTTAAATGGTTAATACTGTATCATAACTGAGATACCTTTCTGAGTTATGTTTATTCTTATCTACTAAATATTTTATTTTTCCCACTTATTTTCATCTTAATACATGCTGCCTTGTACTGAATTTATCTTTCCTTGCAGATTTTGAGCTCCCTAAGAGTAAGGAATTTACATAATTGCCTTTTACATATTTCCATGTTTCATCCAAATTTCAAAATTCTTTTCCTGTACAGCAAAGCTTAACAAACATTTTTACAATGAATTAATCCAACTTGCGAACTTGAGCATTCAGTTTCATTAGCACTATAAGGTAGCTGACACACATTAATGATTATACAGCTGTTGATAAATTGAGTATGGAGGCATCATTGTTTTCTCATTTTATTTTGTTAGCATGCTTATTTCTTTTCCTGGTTATAGGAAATACTGAAACACTGAATTCTGTTTTATATTTTTGTTTCACCATGGACCACAAAATTTTTATGATGTCTTGACAGGTCATCTAAAGTTCTAAAGATTAGCGAAAAGTATTCAGTGTTATCTGCTTTGTAGTCAAAGCTGAGTGTTTTGATATTTTAGTTAGCTAATGGAGCCTTATCTTGGGTAGAGGAGGTATTTGCAATAGGATTTGGCTACATTGAAGCTAGCCAACAGCCAAAAGAAATCTACCTTGCTTTTATTTCAACTCTTGACACTTAGTGTATTTACTCTTGATATGTCTAACTATATCTTACATATCATATATATTGACTTTCTGTATCTGATTCTTGATTTTGGTAGAATATTTCACTTCTTTTAGGCTCAGTTTTTTCATCTATAACATAGGAAAATATATCAATCTTTTAATATTAGTGTAAGGTTTAAATGTGTTAATGAAATCAAAACATTTAGATTAATTCCAGGTAAATACTTACAATATTGTTCTGGTACTATTGTTATCATCACTCAGATTGGGAAATATTTATATATTTCATGTAAAGTTACTTTTATTTTTTACTTTGAGGTATAGAATTGATTTATTATTATTATTGGTATTGGAACTTGAACTCACGACTTCATGCTTGCCAGGCAGGGACTGTGTCACTGAGCTATACCTCCAGCCCTATTTTGAGGTATAATAAAACATTTTGTTTCATAACAAAAACAAATCTTTTCATGTACCTGGTATGAATGCAATCTGGCTGGTCTCTTTTTTGGTCACATGCCTATGTAATAAATACATATATGTACATGTGGCAAATTAAAAAGTGACCTGCTGTAGAACTATGTTAAAAAGTTAGGTAAAATAGGCTAATTGTATATATAAAATGCTTTTAAAATAAAGGTGGACACATCAGCCTTTAAAATGAATTCAATAAGTGAATGTTAAATTTTTAAAAAATCAATTTGATTTTTATTTTAATTCACTCTTTAGCAAAGTTACTTTTATTTACATAAGTACTTTTTATTAATTTTCACAGAGATGATTGTATGCCCACATGCCATTGGGGAAAGGGATATAGAAAGATCTTTTGTTTACCTTGTTTAGTTCTCCCAAAGGTAACATTATGTAACACCATAACAGAATTTTCCAACCAGGATACTGACATTCACACAGTCCCAATAATTTCACTCAGGCATCTCGGCTTTATTTTGGCATGGCATATGTAGAGGGGTGTGTACATGCATGTGTGTAAGGTTCATTGCCATTTTATCATTGTGTCCATCCCTGTGTCTTTCGCTGTAGTCAAGATACTGAACAGTTCTGACACCACACCTATCTCCTGCCTACACTGAATTTCTCAACTAAAAATTAGTTTAAAAAAGAACCACATAAAGAAACCTGTGAATCAGTCACCCCTATACCATGGGCTATTTTCACTAGGAATATATAAAGAACCAGGTGTCCTTGCTCTAATGGCCATGTACTTCTGACACGGTGTTTTCTGGGCAGCCCTCACTAATGGACACGTTGGTCTGTATTTGTGATTTACATACATTTCTGGCATCTCTACATGTATTTATCTATTTAAAACAGAAGTGACAATATAAGGTCCAATTCATGTATTTATTTCACATTCAATTGTCATTTATTTGAATTACAAGGGATCAATTCACTATTATTAAAATAATTTGCCATCTGGCGTAGGCACTCCGAGATCTAATTTCACCTTTTGTATAAAATGTTTAGCCCAGGCTTATCAGATATATGTGATTTTAAAATCTGTTTGGAAAAATATTAAAATAGTCATACGCATTGGATTTTATCTTTGTTTTAAATATAAGACACTTAAATGTCATTTCAAGTGTAAAATGCTTAAATAAAATAATAATGTCTAAAATGAATATGGTGTCTGCATTCTTAATATCCTCAAAAGGGAAAATTATGGTCAGAAACACTGCTCAGTCAGTATGTTGACTAATATGTAACTAATGACAGAAAAGTGAAAATTTATGACAGCAAATAGGAAATATAGCAAGATGAACTCGGAAGGTGCACTGCGTGTCCTTGAAATAATCTCAGTGCCAAGCACGTAGGCATTCAGGAACTGCTTTGGAGCTGACTTGACTTAGCTGTGTTCCCTTCCCAGTCATTGGCTCCATCAGCTGACCAGGTCTCTGGAGGTCTTCTCACCAGGAAATGGAAATGAGCCCATCATTTGTAAGAGATTAAATATTGATCACAATTTTATATTTATTTCATATTAAAATCTATAGGTAAGTGCTTCATTATTGAGTCTAATTTCTGTATGATTGTGCAGGTCAGACAATACTGGCATAGAATTTTCTACTGTAAATAGAAAAAAATTAATGCTGTACCATATAAGATGACAGAGATGACTTTCTGATTCAGAGTTAGCTCCAATGACAAAAATAAATGTTGGAAGTGAAGGGCCAATATGATGAAATATTGGAGGCAAAATAATGGAACGGGAGATGACTGTGCTAGAATCAGACTGCAGAAATTTCTAGTTCTACCATTAGACAAGTAAAATGTTGAAGTTCTCTGGACCTCAGGTTTGCCATTTGCAAAATGGCATTAACAGCAGAATCTAGGGTCTAGGCTTCGAGAGTTGTTGTGAGGTTAAATTATTTTATACATATATATACTTTAGGGGGTCGGGGATTTAGCTCAGTGGCATAAGCGCCTGCCTTGCAAGCGCGCGGTTGTGAGTTCGATCCCTGGGACCCTCCACCAAAAAAAAAAAAACAAGTATCACATTCATATATATACTTTAAAAATTCCCAACGATATACTAACTGTTCAATAAATGTGAATTGTTCCTAAACGATGTATTTTGTCAATATTAATCTCAACTTTTATGCCTTTAGAATCACTGCTTCTTTATTAAGACAACAGAAATATGATTGGCTGTGTACAATACTATTATAGTGAAACACATAAAAGTTTGCTGACTAAAATGAGCATCTTCTTTTCATATCTACTGAGAAAAAACAATTACCAGAGGTTTCAAATGTTGCAAAACTTCACAAGTGCATAGTATATTGAGAGTAGAAGCAAGATTGAGGCAAGATGCATATACAGGCTGTTAGCCTTGAGTGATATTTCATTTCCTTTTCTTTTATTTCTTCTGTGATCATTTCTCTATTTGACATTTCCCAGCACCTTGCCATCAGTTATTGTTTATTTATCACATACCATTTTTAATACAAAGCATGACATTGTATCGATCAACCCATTATGTCTTTCCAGCTTGTCTTTCTCCTGTCCTGATGGCTTTACACATTAGCGCTTTTGAATGATGCAGTAATTTGATTCAGTCTCCTGGTACACACTACTTCTTAAGAATATGTTAGGCACTTCAATAAGTTGCTTTACTTCTTTCTGGGTAAACAATGCTAGATTTTGCACATGACCATAAATTACTCCCTTTCACTCTCCTTTGCAAACTTTTCTTACTTTGCTTGTATCTTGCATGTTTTCCTCATGATTCTAACTTAGTTTTTATTTGATCACTAATCCCTGTAACCTGCTTAGATAATCTTCTCTTAAGTAGCTATTATATTATAATACTAATTATATTGGTATATTACTGGTATATTATAATACTGGTATATTACTGGTATATTATAATACCAATTATAAGCTATTTATTAAATTATTCCAAAATTTAAAAACCCAGGCTATATCTCTACATTGAATATATCTAACTGGCCTGGTGATATCTCCATGTGCACGTCCTACTAACAGCTAAACTCATTATGTCCACACTGACGTAATCATCCCTCCAAACCTGCTAGTACTGCAAAGAATGACACCTGTGAGTCATCCTTAATTCCTCTCCCATTTGGCTCTTCCTTTCCCTTCTTTGTCACCATTCCTGAAGAATCTGTCTTATAAATAGTTTGGCCCTTCTCTTCATTTCTTTTTTCAGCCACCAGCACCTCTTACTTAGATATTGCCAATCTTCCTAAGTAGTATCCCTCTATCAAAAATATTCTTCAGGATGCTGTCAAAGCAACCTTCCTTATGGGAAAGTTTAAGTCATTCTTCCATGCAAAACCCCTCAAAAGCTTCTTACCCTGAAAATAGAATTGAGACACATTGTTGTGACTCCTGAGTCCCTTCTTGACATAGCATCATTCCAGAAGTCAATCTGTTTAGTGGCAAAAACACAACTTTTGAAACTATATACTTAGAATTCAGTCTTAACTATCCACCTAGCCATGCATCCATGTATCCATGCATTCATGTATGCATGCATCCATCTATCCTTTTTTTGAATTGTGTGGCCAGCAGTTTTTGCCTTTGTGTATACATCAATGAATAATTCAACTTGTCCTGCTGCAACTTTCATTCTACAAGGACAAGATAAACAGCAAGAAAGCAAGTATATAATATGTCAGATGACAATGATGTGTTTTAGAGTAGTGGTTGTGATGAGATTAATATGCATTTTTAGTGGTATTTAAGAAATGGAAAAAAGACAGTAAGTTTCCAGTGTACAAGAGTGTCGAAGAACATTTTCTTTTTACTAGGATCATCTTTGCACTGAAAATTCCTGGGAAAGTTTTATCTTCACAAATTTTATTTATCTTATTACCTAAAAGGATCTCTAGCTGCTATGCAGATACTATGAAGAGACAAGAGTGTAAGTATGGAGACAGCTGAGATGTCACAAGCCAATATCCATGATAGAGACAAAACCAGAGTTGCAATGGTGGGCATAGCAAGGAATGTTCTCACTCTGAGCATATTTGAGTGTAGTAGAATCTGTAGATCTTCTCAATGGATTTAAGGACAAGAAAATGAGAGGGGTCAAGAATTACTGCCGTAGTGGTACACACCTGTAATCCCAGCACTGGGGAGGCTGAGGTAGAAGGATTGCTGTGAGTTTGAGGCAAGCCTGGTCTACTGTGTTACAAAGTGAATTTCAAGGCAGAGTGAACTGCAGAGCAAAACTCTGTATCAAAAGGAGAAGAAGGAGAAGGAGAAGGAGAAGGCGAAGGGGAAGGGGAGGGGAAGGGAGGGAGAGGGAGAGGGAGAAGGAGAAGAGGAAGGGGAAGGGATAGGGGAAGGAGAAGGAGAAGGAGAAGGAGAAGGGGAGGGGAGGGGGGAGAGGGAGAGGGAGAAGGAGAAGGAGGAGGAGGAGGAGGAGAAGGAGAAGAAGAAGAAGAAGAAGAAGAAGAAGAAGAAGAAGAAGAAGAAGAAGAAGAAGAAGAATGAATAAATGAATTACCTTAAGGTTCTGACTCAAACAGTGAAAAAAACAACCAAAATGTTGTAGGCAGCTGAGTTAGAAATATTATAGGCAGTGAGACAGAGATAGGCCCTCAAAGGAGCCAATGCATAAGCTCAGATACCTGGCAACTCTGGGGGAGACAGACACCTCCTGCTGTGGGCCAGGCCTCAGGACAAAGGATCAAACAAATGCATCTACATCCTAAGGACTGATATTCTAATTAGTTGCCTATCACCCTGAGAAAGGCTAAAATCACCATACCATCCCCCTAGGGAAGAGTCACTGCTCCTTAAGAATGCCTGCTTTCTATGTGACTGGCTTCCCCATTTGTCCCTAATATAATCAGTTTTACCTTATCTATTAATCTTATTGGCTAACCACAGTTCTGTCCCACCTTATGCCCATCTGTCTTGTGAGTTCCCAGTCTTCCCCCACCTTGAACCCATCTCACCCCAGGATTTTGCTCTATAAAAGTCCCTGGAAAAGACAGAGTCTTTGACAACCCATCTAGGACCCCTTCTGTCTCTCTCAGATAGAAGCTTTCTTTCTCTCAATAAATATATTCTACTCTTAACCTCTGTTGTTCCTAAAATTCATTCTTCGATTTTAGAGAGCACAAAACTCACAGACATAGTAGGTTGGGAGTTTCATTCCCCTATATCAAAAATTCTATTTAGATTTTGGGGGAAAAACTCAAGAATCTATTTTTGAGATGCCTGGTACATATCCAAGTGAAGTTGTTGAATGGGAAGCTGGCTATGACAATATGGAGTTCAATGGGATGGTTTGGGCTGAGAAATAACATTATCTGTCATTTGTGTATATAGTTTTTTCTTTTTTTGTACCAAGAATCAAACTCAGGACCTTGCACTTGCCAGGCAGGCACTTATGCCATTGAGCTGTATCACCAGCCTAAGCCACGGGGTTGAATGAAGACTTGTGAGTGTAAGTGTAGATCAGAGACATGCTAACAAATACTTTATGAATGACTCTGTTTAAAAAAAAAATGCACATATGTAGACCAGCACTTAGTCTACCTTCTTTTTGGATGAGACTTGCTGTCTCTAATTTGCCACATTTTCCCACTACCCATCCTGCTATATCTATACTTACATAAGCCCTATTCACTTATCTGCATTACATACCTGGCCACTTTAACACTGGAGTTTGTTAACCAGCAGTAGCCTTTTATCTGACTCCTTTCTATGTAGCTTATTACCTCATGCTGTATCACATGCTATTTGTTTTTTCAAATGCCACATTACTGGGGAAATCACGAACTACTAGTCTTGGCTTCTTTACAGTCAGGCCAATGTCAGTCATGGCAGCAAAAGGACAAGTGAGAGACACTCCACTTTCTAAGTATTTTTTCTTAGTGCATACTTAGATTGTTCTCTGTCCACTTGAAATTCTTTAATTTCTTCTTGTTGAACTGAGAATCCCATATGCTGCTGCTGGGATATAGGTGTCTCAGGAGCCGGGCTTTAAAGGAAATTATCAGATTACCTTGAATAACAAAAGGCATCTTTTGGCTATCTTCTTAGGTGTGTCTGTATAAAAAGCATTATTGGTATATAGGGAATATCAACATTTTGGATTCCAACAGGCCGTATGTTGAGACTCACTGATCAAAAGACATTTGAAAAATCATTTTCAAGATATGTTAAAGAAAACTCATTAATTTTGAAAGAAAAGCAGTAATTTCAGATGTAATAAGAAGAGCTATAAAAATAATTTATTATGTAAATGATTTTGTGTAGAAAAATTATATATGTGAATGATATATGTCAGTAGCTACACACTAGATTGGTCAGTAGGTAAGGGAAGGGCTTCAGGGTCTATTTGGATCCAAAACCCTGTCTAGAGTTAATTGTCCTCTCACTGAGGGCATAAGGTAAGCCTTCCACCATGTGTCATAATAAAAATTACTGATTTTTTTCCTTTGGAAGATATATGATGATATCTAAAAGCAATGAAAACTATTTCACATTAAAACTGGAAGGCTGCATTCTAGCTAAATAGCAGTTGTAATTTTCTTTTAAAACGTTTTCCCTTTCTCTGTTCTCTTTGTTCTTTCTTTCGACTCCACTTCCTTTCCTTTTCACCACTGTACAGGTTTAGTGATATTTTGCTTTTTCCCCTAGAGCACAGATGGGTCTTTCTGGGTGGCGCTCAATATGCCCAAGACCTGGGAAGCTGCTTCAAAGATACAGCAATATTGTGAGTCAAGTTACTGTACAAAACTATATTAGCTGCCTCATTTATGAAAATTTTACCAAGTTCCCAGATACGTGGTAACCAGTTACTGGTAAAATAAAACATAACCCTAATGGCTTTCATAATTGATGTTTGCAAAACCAGAAATAAATCTGACCATGTTGTATCTTTTTTATGGGACTGTCGTGGTGAGAAAGGATTCTGTAGTTTATGAGATTTAGTAAATAGCATATTCAGTTTTTTCCATTGCTCTATTTCTGAAGCAGAGATTAAAAAAAAGGATTTTTTACACCAGTTTTTGAAACATTGATAAGATATGCATATATTTCTGCTTTTATTAGAATTCCCAGAGTGGCGTGGCAGATGATTTCAGATGGATATGAACATTTTCCAGCCAGGAGTTAAAATACTTTTGAAAATAGCTCAGCAGCACAAGCACCTGCCTGGCAAGTACAAGGTCCTGAGTTTCATTTCTGGCACCACCACCACCACCACCAACAAAAAGCTTTTAAAAGAAGACATCATCTTACCCTTATGTTCACTTGGCCCAATAAAATATAAGCTTCAAGAAGCTTTCAGTTAATTTTTAAATTACTTTGTTCTACTTTGGCATAACTTCTGGAATTAAACTTTCTGCAACGCTAATTGACCTACACATTAATAGTAAGTTGCTTGACTTTAATTTCTCTTCTTTGTATGGATCCAAATTCCCACTTTGTGTTTAAGAAACTGATGTGACTTATGCAAAAACTTCCATTGACTTTTACTGGAGTGGGTGAAATTCCATCAGCCACCTAGAAATAAATTTGTTGCTACATCCCAGAATACAAAACTATGAAACAGAAGCTGGCAAACTTCGTGCCATACAGCATGGTCTGGTAATGCTCTGTTAATGTTTTTCCTGGTCTCAGTGAGATTTTTTGGATAAAGATTTACATAAAGACAGGTTCCTGGTAGATAAATATGAACGTATAATATATACTTAAAGATTTTATTGTATCAAATATTATCATTGATATTTATCATTTTCTTCAAATTTACTTTTTAGGCCCTGTGGTTAAATGAAGTCTAGGTACAGAAACGATGAAGTTTTGCTGGTTATTTATTTCGCAAATACTTCGGCATAGTTTTAATGTTGATGATGGATAGCTGGATTTTTTTTTCTCATGTAGATGGAATGAATTAAAGATTACTTAAAATAGAGTGAATCACAGGAAGTTAACAGTTTTGTAATGATGGCAGTGTTAAGGCACAATTCTACCCCAACCAAGAAAATGTCTCTTTGATCAAAGTAAAGCAAAGGCAGGACCAAAGTGGAAAGGGCTGTTGATGATGATTTTGGGAATGATGCCAAAAGCACACCACAAACATGAAAGAATTTCTTCCAAACAGAGTTGGGGTCAGAACCAAATTAAAGGAAGAAGCCTTATTTTTGAAGAATGCAAGAGTCTTAAGAGAAGTAGGGGAAATTCTGGTAAAGCCTGCTGGTAGATGGAACACAGTCCTGAGCTGCAGGCAGCTCGGAGGACCGGAGCCTCTTTCCCACCAGAGTTCCACATTCCAAGGCCAGGCTGGCATCTCGGGAATGCAAAGTGAGCGCCCAGCCCGGTTCACTCTGCCTGTCTGACAGTCACCGAGTTTCCTCAGGGGAAGGCGCGGATTCCCCCTCCGAAGAAGAGCAAAAGGTCTGGAGCAAGGGGAGTAGGAACCCGAAGGCCAGAGAAGAATATTGACCCAGGAAGAAAGCATTTACAACTGAGAAAACAGCGGAAAGCACGGAAACTTGAAACCAAGAGGAAAGAAAAGAGCCAGCCTTCTGCAGTGTGTCAGCCTGGGCTCCAATTCTCCATCAGTGGCTCCTATCTGTGCACTACAGGACAAATTTCTTTTTTTGTGCCTCAGTTTCCTCCTTTGTAAAACCAGGATAATGAACAACCTTATTTGGGGATTAACAGTATGCCATTTATGTACAACGGGATTGTCACAGTGCTCAGCATATGCCAAGGGTTCCGTAAATGTTGATTGTTTTTATTAAATAACTTAAATACTTAGATTATTAAATCTAAATGAAATGAGACTACATAACTCATTTACTTAACAGATAAACCCTCAAATTTGATCAAAAAGCAGTCTGCATGGTGTGTAAATGGGACCACAGAAGCAAAAGACTCACAAGTCAAAGGCCAAGGGCAGGAGCTAGAAGACCTGATGCTGATCGCGGTGACGCCTGCTGCCTGCAGGGCTCCTCAGCCTCTGGAACACAGACCACATCCCGGGTCGCCGGACTCCACCCCACCCTCAAGGCGGCTGACTTGTTCAGGGATAGACTCTGAACACCGCAGCGGCCTCTGCTTTGTGTCTGGCTTTGGAGGGGTTTGGAAGAGGATGCATTTATTTCTTATATTTGGGAAGCAAAACAAAGGAGCTGAATGGCAGGGCGCTTGTGGACAGGACCGGTAACTGCTTGCAGTCTTAATTGAAATAGAGTAGGAACATGGACACAGAGGTTCACATCTGCCTTAGGTGGCCCAGGGTGGGGGTGGACAGAGAGAAATGGCCAGGAACTGTATCTCTTAAGAATGTTTTTTTGTGTATGCTAACAGTGCATAATAATTGCATTCACAAGGGGAAATATATATATATATATATATATATATATATATATATATATGATTTTTGATTCTCCTGTCCCTCCCTGCCCCTGGGAACTGTGTGCTTGGAAACATGCCCGACTGCTGGCCCCTGTGGGAGCACCCAGCCGGCTGCAGACCTCTCCTCCTCTGTGTTTCTGTGGGTGAGGGTGGAGTGGGAATGAGGTTATCCTAGAGGATGGAGCCTCTGGGACTTCTTGGCACCCTGGCCTCTCGAAGCACTTTCCAGAGCAAACCCTTGTCCCATGTGAGGAGACTGCTTTTATAAATCCTGCCTGGGACCAGACCTTGGAATGCAGCACGGGGTTTTGGAAATAAGCAAAGGCAGATTAAGGAAGAAAGGCTCTTTACTGTGAGTTCAAACTGATGCTTCCCTTCAGGGCCCTGAAGCTTAAGCCTTTATTTCTAGAAGAATGAGGAGGGGAGGAGCCAGTCCCATTTGTTGCCAAGCAACCAAAGCTTTCCCAGGTCACCTTTGCTGCCACTAAGCATCAGTGACAAGGTGGATATAGCAAGGCAGGCAGACGCCTCTCATGCCAAGATTTCTGGTTGTGTATTTCAAAACAGAGGAATCCCATCAAAGTTCTGCAGAGATGATGTATTTTAGAAATAAGCCAAACTAGAGAAAGAGGGATAAATTTCAGGCTCAAACCACCATACCAGGGCATCTTATCTTTTTCCTAACAAGGCCCACGCCCACTATAAATGATGCTAAGAATAAATTTCACAAGAAATATATAGAATTTGCATAAAGGAAAACACAAACCAGTTAACCCAATGGAAGCCATAAAAGAATTTGAAAATGAATGGACAGACACATTGAGGACAATGCTGCAGAGATGTGTGCTGCCTACAAAATCACCCGCGCATGTAACACAGAATACCTGGGTTTTGGATGTGGCAACATAATCTTTATTTATTTGGAAAGTTAAATATGTAAGAATATCTAGAGATTTTCGGAGAAACGCGAGTCAGGGTAGGAGTTTACCTGTGACACATTAAATCGTATTGCTAAAATGTGACAGTACAAGCTGTGATAGCATGTCACTCCAGCCACAGGATAAAAAGACAATGCAGTGGATGTGATGAAAGAATCCTGGGAATTCGGCAAACACTATAGGTGACATTTCAGATCAATTCATTGAATGGATTTTTCCAAAACTTACATTGGAAAAGAAATGAGTAGGGTTTGCAAAAATACTGTTGAAACCTTACCTCTCATTTGAATATATTCTGAAATTTAAAATAAGAGCTGTGAGTAGAAAAAAAATAAGATCATAAAATATGAGAGCTCCACATGGTGGCATACCCCTATAATCCTAGCACCTTGGAGGCTGAGGCAGGAGGATCATCACAAGTTCAAGGGCAGCCTGGAATATATAGTGAGACCCTATCTCAACAAACAAACAAATGAACAAACAAACAAGTAAAATAAGAGCAGAATATTTAGATTATTAACATAATCTTGAGGCAGAGCAATATACTAGTTTGCTGGGCTGCTACAACAAAATTCCTGTTAAGTAATAGGAATTTATTTTTTCTGTTCTGCAACCTGGAAGTCCAAGATCAAGGTGCTGACAGATTTTGGAGCCTTCTCCATGCTGTGTCTCCTTTTGTTCCCATGTATGGGCATTCCTCGAATTTCTTTCTCTTCCTCAAAAGATACAAGTCATACCCCACCCACAGCCTCATTTAACCTTAATCATCTCTTAAGCATCTCTATCGCCAAATATAGCCTCACTGGCAGTAGGCCTTCAACATATGAATATTGGAGAATACAACTAGTCTTAGAAAATATTTTCTAAACATTATTTCAAAACCACAGAAGTCATTAGTTTCTCTGGAAATTAAAGGAATTCAAATAGATAAAATAATGGAAATGTCATTTTTCATTAATTTTATTTTTTAAAAAATTGATAGGTCCCACTGTTGGTAAGAAAGTACAGTACATGAATACAGAATCTACACAGGGTATTGTGCTTATTTGTCACATATTAAAAGAATGTACATTTCTTAGACTTTATCATAAATAGTCCAATAGGTGAGCAAAATTATAAGTAAAAGTGTAGTATTATTCCAGATAATGAAACAGTAACCAGATTGTAATATTTACAAATAGGGGATTAAATGAGTCGTTAAGATACTAATCATATAATGGAATACTTTTCAGTCATTGCAAAATATACAAAATATAAATGTTTATTGAGTATGAACATAGAATCTCTACAATGTAATGCTAAGTGAGCAAAGTGGGTTATAGTGAGTTCCCATTTATATACAAAATATAAATGGAAGTACATATGCTGAAACAGTGGTTATATATGGTCTGAGTTATTTAATGGAAGATACAATATTTTGCTAATTAGAAAGGCAAGCTGTTTTCGTTTTGCGAAACAAGTATTTGCAGAAATAAAAAACATTCCACATACAGAAAAGCAATATTTTAAAAACAGCAAAAATGAAAATAGGTGAAATACTTTTGCTTGATGAGGAGGAACAAGCCTTATAATGTCTAGGAATTTAAAATTTTGGGGATATACAGACTTATGCCTTTGCCATGAAAGTTTTATGGTACCTGAAAATGTAGTAGGGCCCCAGATATAGTGAGGAGTTCAGAAGCAGTTTGGTAGAAGTGAGGCACTCTGCTACCAGCTGAAAGTTTGTGTCCCAAATGTTTCTCTCAAAGTATAAATCTACCCCTCAAATGCTGAAGGGTGCATCAGATTTTCAATATTGATAACATTTCTCTTAATGAAGAAAAATGCAATTGTTCTCTTTCATAATACATGAAGTGTTAGTTGCTTATAGCATGAAGAATTTCTTTTGATTTACTCTTTTTACATGGATATATAGTTTTAATGGCTTTATTTTAAAACTATGGACATAGATGGCGTAAGCCATTGGCAGTAAGCCTTCAAGATAAGAATACTGGAGAATACAGTTCAGTCTTAGGAACTATGTCCATACTATATATGGCATAAGAAGTTCTTTGTTGGCAATCTGCACTATAACCAATATCACATAACTTTTACCAATATTGACATTTTCCTTTTTTCTTCCAACAAGTAAAAAGTGCACCTTAAAGCTTTCTTTTTACTGACTCAATATTCAGTGTACAGCTGAACTCACAGCCTGCCTACCCATGATTCTGAAACCTCCTTGCTGCATTTCAAATAGAGATGAAGCAGCGTACTGAACTATTCTCAACAAGCCTTGTGTCAAATGATGAAAAATATATTTTTTATTTATCATGAGGCCATTTGGCTCCTATGGTTTCATTCAGTGCTGAAAAGAATATCAACAAGAAAGAAATAGTTTTGGGGTTTTGCTTACACATTATACCCCAGTGTCCTACCTAACTTTCTTTAACAAAAATGTGGCTATATTTGGAGTTACAGATGCTTAAGAGGTGATTAACTAACGTTAAGTAAGTTGTGGGTGGGATATGACTGGTGTCTTCCGAGGAAGGGAAAGAAATGCCAGGAATTCCCATACATGGGGCCACAGGAAGACACACAGGGAGGAGGCTTCACAGTTGGTCAGCGCCAACTGTGAGGACTTTCATGACCTCGCACACGAAAGTCTGTGGGAGATGCAGCCACATCTCGAAGTTTGCTTTCAGATTTCTTAAATGAAGCATTTTAGGAAAGGTGCAGCAAATAAGAGCTGGGGACTTCTGAAGAGGAAATGAAGTTTGAAAAGGGACACCTGCCCTGGAAAAGGTGTGCATCAAACGTTGGAAGCAAGAAACAGAAGTGAAAACAACAAATAAAAGGTTTTAAAGGTGAGAATGGACAAGCACAAGGGAACTTCAATATTTAGAAGCTTCTTAGAGCAGCCACTGCCCAATCATTCCCCCAGCGTACAAGCAACGGAAGTGCGTTTTACTGAGGAATGTGTTATCTTATTTTAGGAATTTATTTTCACTAGAGTAGATCCACTGCCGGGGATTGAATCCACGGCCTTAGCACTGAGCCTCATTGGCAGTAAGCCTTCAAGAGAAGAATACTGGAGAATACAATTCAGTCTTAGGAAACATTTTCTAGCATTATTTCAAAGCCACAAAAGTCATTAATTTCACTGGACGTTAAGGGAATTCAAATAAATAAAATAATGAAAATGTCATTTATTTTTTAAAGCAATTGATGAATCTCACTGTACAGTGCATGAAATACTGAGTCTGCACAAAGGAATGTGCCTTTTTGTCACATATTAAAAGAATGTACGTTGCTTAGACTGTATCATAAATAGTCCAATATCAAAATTGTATGTAAAAGTGTAGGTTGTAGATCATGAAAACAGTAACCAAATTTAATATTTTCAGCTTAAATATTTGTGGATATAACTTTATATCGTTGATTTTTGCTTTATATTTTTGTATCAATTCACAGTATCCAAGCCTTCTCATGTATTTATCTAACTCTGCCATTATATATATGATGTTGTTCAGTTGAAATACTATTTTCATTTGGTGGGGGGACAGTTCATTCTATCTACCACTATATATTAACCAATTTTTATGTGCCAAACAGTATATTAAGTTATAGGAATCCAAAAGTGGGCATTATTTTTAACTCCAAAGGTTCATTAACAACAGCCATACAATATGAACATTATAAAAACAGCAATATGTTTGGGATATGTGGGGAAAATATAGCAAAGAAAACAAATTAGAAATTGGGTCAAGAAAGACATTGTTTTTTTTTTTTTTTGTACCGGGGATCGAACTCATGACCTCACGCTTGCCAGGCAGGCGCTTAAGCCACTGAGCTAAATCCCCGGCAAGAAAGACATTGTTAAAAAACGTGAATAACTATGTCAGGTGTCCAGAATCATTTGTTCAAACTCAGCATACCCACAGGATTTTGGAATGAATGACTGTATAAAAATAGTCAAGAATATTTCCCTAATTGAAGAAAATAAAAAAGCTTGTATTGCATTCAAAACTAGTAAAACCATTTGATTGTAACAAGGAAAACCAGTTTAATTAGCTCTAAAACAATAACTATAAGCTTTTGAATGTTCAAAAAACATCATAAACACAATTAAAATACAAATGACAAATTGGATTGGTATGTTTAACATGTAGGAAGGATGATACATTTATTGATAACCATAATGAATGGTTACTTGAAATTTCATAAAAGGGGTTATAAGAATGTAAATTATATAAACTCTGTATGTAAATAAGTGAGCAATAAGCATAAACATTATAGAAACGAACACATTTTGAAGTACAGAATGATGAAAAACATAATGCCACTCATTGAAGAGTGGGGAAGTGGCTACATTTTCTATTCCTTAGCAGTTAACTCTACCACATTCCCAGGCTATACCTGAGCAGCTCCTACCTGTCTCTATCCTTGTAGCACCCCATTCTGTCTGGTCTGACACGAGGTACTGTCTAGCCTTGTCTGAAACCGATCAATGCCCTTGAAAGGCCTGAAATATGAAACTGGGAGAAATTGAAGCGGTGCCTAGGAGATATCCATAAAATCTACCCCTGAAAACACTTCATTCTACCTGTCTTCATTCACATGCATTTCCCTTCCTATGACCTTCCCTTTCCCTGGCCCCTTCCTTCTCTTTTCATTTTCTTTTGTGAGAATCACTTGATCCTACTCTTTCTTGAAAGAGAAAGGTACAAAGGAAAGGACAGCAACTTTTTCAAGGTGGAAGCCACAGATAGTCTCTAAAAAGATGATATGAGATGAATGAGAAACAGACCAAAAAGCAAAATAAAAAGCCTGCAATATTCCTTGATAAAGCAGGTTCCTGAGCTTGTAATTATTATTTATTATTAATTTCCCTAGTGTACTGCCAATTCAAGATTTCTCTCACCTTTGTCCAATGCTTGGTCCCCCTGCCAAATGAAAATAGTACTTCAATTGAACAACAATTCTAGCCCAAGGAAATTCTGGCACTTAAAATAATCTCACTTCCTCTAGATCAAGTTTTAAGGACTCCATACAGCTAGAGTATTAAAAATTAGTCACATCTTCCAAGACATTGAATTTTGAGTTATAAACAAATACTGCCACATCAAAAAACTCTCCCCATTCAGATTTTTCTTTCAACATCTTTGCTTATCTACACCTGTGATCCATTACTGCATGTTCTCCTGGATCTTGCTAATATATATTATTCCTATATCATAATCTCTCAGTATTTAGACCATTTGGAAGTGAAACAAAGAAACAGAGAAACCTGTAGACATCTGGTCACTAAGTCCTGTGTGAAAACTTGAAAAACTAAATAAAAAGCATGTAGAGGACATTCAACCAAGAAGAGAAAGTTGAAAAGCAATAAGCCAACAGTCTTCAATCTCTTTGGTTAAAACATTACCCAGGGTGTAAACACCAAGTGGTTCTTGGAATCAGTGAGGAATTCCTGGGATGAAAGACGGTGAGAGGTTCATCACAGGTGCCTGAGCCAAGACGCTATCTGGTTGCATCTATGCGAAGCTGGTCGGTGCTAGTGCAGTCCTGATTGCCATAGAGCATGTTTGTCTGAAATAAAGATATATATCTTTATAAAGATATATATATCTTTATAAAGATATATATATCTTTATAATCATATTATATATTATCTTTATAATTATATACATATCTTTATAAAGATATGTATATAATTTATATATATTTTCATATTTAACATATATATACTAATATGTATTTTGAATGTTTATATATCATATATTTATAAATAATATGTATATGTAATATATATATGACAAGGGGATCTAAAGGACTTCTTAAAAGCTGTCCAATATTATAGTCATAAGAACATCATATCCTGAAACTAGAGAAAACAATGTAAATTTCCATTCATTCAGGATTTGTTGAGTAAGCGATGCTGTTTGTTCAGCCAAACACTGTGTATCTGCAACAAAATTATAATAATAAAAATATGTAATGAAGTCACTTATTTGCAATAAATTTTAGATAGGAAAATCTGGTTAAATTTACGGTATATAAGCTGATTTTATAAAGATCCATCATTTTTCATTTCCATCAATAATTTTCTCATTCTTGAGAATATACTCATTTTGTATTTTCTTGTTTTCCTATACATGTTCTTATATTATTCTGAGGGGCTTTGCTCAAACTATCAAAGACTTTACTTACTCTAGGAATCATTTCTAAGTCCTTTCCAATAAAGAACTCCCATTGTAATATTGATTCTGTTCCTCTTTCTCTTTTCTCTTTCTTTCTTTTCTTCTTTGTATTTCCTCGTCCTTCTTTTTCCTCAGTATTTTATTCGTGGGCTAGCAGGTAATGAATTTGTTTCTTCTGGATCAAGGCCTCCACTTCTGAAATTTCTTATCAGTGACACCACCCGTTAAACTTGATATGAAAGACTGTATAGATGAAGAACAGGATAGAATTTAGAGGGAATCCAATTCAAACTTTTTGACTCTAAAGGGGTCGCAGCCATAGAAATTTTAAGAAATGTAGATGCTGCTTTACCCTTTAATTATTAATGTTTAGCATTAGGATTTGACTACTTGGAAAGAGCTTTTTAAGGGGTACACCGTATTTGTCTCTTTAAATGAGACCAATCTTGAGGCCAGAATTATTTTAAAATCTCAGTAATAAGAAACACTTACATTGCTCTGGTAATGTGTCAGACACGGTTCTAAGTACTTTTCAATTTTTAATCCTCACATTTAATTCTCATTCTTGCTCAGGTGAGAATCTGCATATCTTCGTTTTACGAAAGAAGAAATTGGGGCTGAAGAATTCACACAACTGGCTCCAAGTGACATGATCAGCAAGTGGCAGAACGGGGTGTGACATCTGGGCTTCTAGATTCAGACTGTGCACGCTTAGACATTATAGAGAAAATAAGTTCACAATCTTTCGCTTTTATTTGCTTTTTTCCCTCGTTTGCCATTGCTCCTTTAGTTTTCATAAAGTTTCTCTGATCTCCAGGCCCCGATGAGATTCCAAAAATAACGATTTTAATTTCCAAATCGAGGGCATGATTTCTAAATGGACCAAGTTATTTTTGTGAACCCTACATAAAATTCAGGGACAGAACTTTGGGAAGGAACTTCCAGATGGCAGGAGATCTTCATGGTTCAGTAATTAAGCCTTTTGAAAATGTTACACTGTGATGGAGCCCCTGCCTGATTAACTGTACAATATCAATTATATCAAATGGCACTACTTTAATTCTGTCAAAATTTAGAGAAATCTGACATGCTGACATGCGATTCTGTGAAGTGTGATAATGAGCTGCCAAGAGTCACAAAGTGCCACCATGGGGGGGGGCTCCTTGGCTTTTCAGACAGAAGGTGATTTTTTTTCTTTATTCATATTAGGGTATGCTTTATTAAACAGCAGGATACACACACTCGTTCTGTGCAAAATGAACAGCCTAATCTTTTTCAGTTTTTGTGAATGAAGTCTGAGCGATATAAAGCTTCCAGAAGAAAATAAATATAACATTTATTTTCGTGTGAGAAAGATTTTTGTCTCCTCAGTCCTATGAAGAAAGTTAACTAGAACTCAGAAAGTTCCTCAGAAAGTTAACTAGAACTTTGCAAAAGTTAAAAAGTTTGACTTGGCTAATTTTACCGACAGAAGCTTGTCTGGTCATTAAGGACAAATCCTGGCTGTTTAAATAGCAAAGCTGGACTTACTCAGTGACAGAATCTTTCAATAAAGTTTGGCTTTCTTGAAAGGTATGTCTTTTTCACAAAAAGTAGAAGAGATTTTATTTTACACACAATGCTATCATCAAAAGTAAGAGTTTCGTGTTTAATTAGTGAAGTAATAAGAATAGCTGAAAGATAGGCCAGTCTGCTGTGATATACTCATCATTATTTTAATGCAATATATAAATATTTTAATTTGCTGTTGCATCTTAAAGAGGACTTAGTGAGATGTCTGAGTGCCCGTAATGAGCACTCTGCCACAGGGAATGTTTCTTACACAGTTTTTGGCTAACGTTCTCTGCATGACAATTATATCTGTTCATCTTGCCCCTGCTTTGTAACTTCTTTCATGCATTTCTAACTACCAACTGCGTATTTCCATTTGGAAATCCCAGAATCCATGGAATTTAAAAGTCAGAAGCCCAAGCTTCCATTACTTCCAGCCCCTTCCTTTTCCTCCCTTTCTTTCGATCAAGAGAGTCATCATTTTCCAAGTCATCCAATATTGACTCCGGAATCTTCCTTATTTCTTCTATGGCTCACCCACTTCCAACATTCCATGGAATATCAGTCCATAGGTTGAGATTTTCAATATAAGACACACAGAAAAATGCTTTTTCTTTTCATTGATTCATAACTTTCAGCTAACAGTCAGAACTTACATAGAGGCATGTGGAGAAGTTTCTGTTTTTGGACCTCTCTGCCTTACCTGGCAAGCTTTCCTCTTACAGACCAGTTGAATGCTAAAATATGGCTACTTTCTACTCATGTTCCTTGTGTGCAAAGCATTTGGACATTCTTGCCATGGTAAGTGGCCACAGCGCTGGCTGACACATTGTCTCTGTCAAGTTATCATTTTTCAGTTATGTTTTTCTTGGCTCAGGGAAGTTCAGACACAAAAACCAACCCATTGGTTAAACTGACTGTACGTCACTCTCTACTTCTGGCAGGTATTTCCAATTTTTAATGAGTGATGAAATGTTGGAGTCATCAAAGCTGAATACACAGGGCTGTGGTGTGGCCTGGGCATGGCTGAACTGAGAATGAGGAGACACCTCGGAGGCAAGATAGGCCACAGCTGAGGCCACCTGGAGACTTTCTGGGTAGTTTTCCTTAATTAACATTGTCTGTTGCTCAGAGGGGTCCTTGAGCCCCTCCCAAGATCCTGTTCAGGTTTCCTCCATTGTCCACTCAACTCCTTGCTCATTTTGAATAAATCTAGGCCACCCAGGGACAGCCTGTCGACCAGCTATCAGAGTTATGAACTCTGCAGAGGATTTTAGGCAGCCTGGAGCCCTAAAGTTCATGCCACTTGTCTCATGCCTTTGGGCCTTTGCCGTGCACTTATCTGGGGGATTGGGGAGCTAGGCACAGACCCCAACAATGAAATTATTGTCTTACTGGCATTTGGGAAGGGAAGCACCAAGCCTAGCCCACTGACCACAGTACTTCACTTCTGTTTTTTCTGCTTTTATTGACAGTGAGGCAGGGTACAGCTGGCGTGATAGCTGAGGAGAAAGATTGCCAGTCCAGCTGCCTCTTTATCTCCAAAATGGGTATCTAGCTTCTATGATTTACTCAATTACTTGCTACCATATTTAGAAAATGAGGTTACTTAAGGCTTCTTTTTCCTGAACTTTATGGTTTAGTTACTGGCACTCAGTAACTAACAGAGAGATTCCCACATAAGAACCTATTAAGAGTTGCCAAATTGTTTTGGTATTTCTTTCAAAGTATTTTCCATACCCACAATACAACCAAGGGGTTATTTGAAGAGTTAATGTCTGAAGACTGTGCACACGTGTGTGTTGAGGTCTTAGGGAGACACTGTCTTGACTAAGAAAATCTTTCACATGTCTTGGCTTAGAACATAAGATGCAAAGGTCTACTACTGGCTGGCCAATTTATACCTTTGCTAATAGGTAAGGCAACTATTAGCACTTTAAAAATCTCATCAGTGACACTTTGAGATTCCATCATTTCCCTTGAAATGAGAAAGTACATTTTGATGATGGTATTTCTCACCATTTTCCCTGACCTACAAAGATCAGGACTTAGAGTTTAATTTACAGATGTTTATGATTTCCTCTCTTGTACCTCTCAGTGTCTTAGAAAGGGAGAATACTTTGGGCCCTCCTGTCAGACGTGGAGGGAAAGTGGGTAATCATGCCGTGGCTTTCCTATCTTTCTCACCTTCATGATTTTTTTCTGCATTTTGCAAGTGATGTTCTGGAATCTCACCCCTCATTAACCATAATCCACCACTGAATTTAGATTTCAGTGAAGCAAAAAGCCCTACATTTTAGATTCAGCTATTGGATCTTACGCAAAAGCCCAGAGTTTCTAATAAATATATTACACTGCTCAATTCGGCATGGTTCATTGTTGTATTCTAATTCACTTGTCTAAAATTGTTAGAATTTGTATTCCTCAGAAATTTGGTGATGCCTATTAGCAAACTATTACTATTAATTAGGTGAAGTAAGACCTTACACTTTCCCCTGGGGCAAACGGGTTTGACACTGGCTCTAGGTACAGATGCAATAAAGAGTACTGCATGTTTAGGTTTGAGAACAGGATTTATCTTGCAAAGTACCTGCCTTTGTGAGGTTATTATAGAGTTGTCAGGCAGGTAAATGATTCTGCTCCTAAGGGAGGCTGAAGATTTTGCGGCTCTAGTTCTCAGATTTGTCTGAGGACACCTAGATGTGCTTACTTCATGTCTTAGGGCCCACTCATTTCCTATTTTTAATTGTTGCGCAAAAGACTTGGCAGAGGTGATTCAAGTTATGCTTTAATACTGTGAACTACCCACTTAATTATTAAGTTCTAGCCATTTCTGCTGTGTAGCTGGCCAAATTATCATTCACCCCACACTTACAGCCAAAGAATGCATGCTTAATGCTGAGGACTCTCAGAAAGAACTATCTACTAAAGTATTTCTTTTACAAAGAGGAAAATTGAACTAAGTAGAGCTGTAATGCAAGCATCAGTGTTTGTCAAAGAAATTGATGAGATCTTAAGCAAATTCATGTAAATACTGAATATTTAAAAGAGCCTAATTTGGGGAACAGTTCAAGGAAAAGAATTAAAATCCTAGATATGATTATTATTCAGTAAGTATTCATTCATACTCTTCACATCCATCAAGCAATGTACTTTTCCACCTCACATTAGAGTCAGACCTGCTTTTGACCAATGTTGTTTTAACACTGTAGTAACGGAAGTTTTGAAATGTGCATACTTGCTGTGTTTGTTCTTGTTCTCCTGTTTTGTTTTGTTTTTTTTCTTTTTTTCCCAGTGAGAAGTGTGTGCTTCAGGTAGCTACTACTCCAGGAAGAGGAGATAGCAGAAGCAGATCTGAACCCAAAGCAGTTTGGACTGAATGTTTAGTGTGGCCACACCCAGCCTACCCTATGCATATCAAACTGATCCAAAAATACACAACTGAGAAATGCCTGTTTGTTACTGAATGCCCCTGGGAATTTTTGGTATCAGTTAAGAAGCAAAACCTGATATAGTTATTAAGAGGACACCAGAACAAAGGGGAAAGGGTTTAAAACATTACAAATTCTGTGGATTGTTTTGGAGGAGAGGTATTAACTTTTTAAAAATTATTATTATTTTGGTAAATGTAATATAAGTATGTAGCACAAAATTTTAAATGTACAAAGGGTCCGCAGTGGGAAGTATTTTGTCTCATACTTGTTTCACATGTGCCCATTTGTTTTCTTCAGCAGAAACTACTGTTACTAGTTTCATAATTCAGAGATATTTTGTACATTTCTGTTATTTGCAAATATGATCATGTATATGTATATGCAATATATATGCAATAATAGCAACATATTACACATACTCATAAATGTTCCTTGGGTATTAAACTGCATATTTGGAGATTGTTCTACATCAGTACTTACAGACTGCCTAAGTTTAGTACACATAGGACTACCCTCTAGCATGTTGCTAGAAGTATTAAGAATTACTTAATTAGACCCTGCTTACATAGTCTGTGATTACCTTTAAATATTATTAACCAAGTAAATTACAAGTACAGAAATACACTTTTAAACCAGTAAAAGGAAGACAGATAAATCATCAGCCCATTAGAAGACAAAATGGTAGAAGAAGGGAACAAAGAGAATGCATGGTACACAGGGAATTCAAATATGGTAGAAAAAGCCAAATATACTGAGTTATCATCTCTGTAAGGTATTTTTGGTAATATTTTCCAGCTAAAGGATTAGTATTTTCAAATTATAGTTTTTTGGAAGTATACACATATATAAACACATATGTGGTGCTTATAAAGGTTTACTTAAAAAATGTTTTGATTATATAGGAATAAAAAAGAGATCACAAAATATTTATCAAAAGGAATCTGGCATAGGTATAGTAATACCAGAGAAGCCAGATATTAAGAAAAACTATTATAAGTAATACTGTATGCAGTTAAAACTTTCAACTCAACAGAAAGTTAAAACATTTCTCAGTTTGTAAGCATGAAACAATATTTCTCAAAATATATGAGGTAAAAGTGGACATAAATCAGAACTGGACAACTGAACACAATCCTCTAAGCAAATGTAATGGTAAAGAAAATTTGAATAAGCAATTAAAATCCTGACCTATTTGTCATTGTAGCCTCTCAAAACAGTTGGAAGTTACATTCTTTCAAAAACACACAGATGACTTATAGAACTAATCTATGTATTATGCTTACAAGAAAACCCTTTATATAGTGAGAAACTGAAAGCTTGTAGTCATTTTTAGACCAAAATGCAATTAATTTATAAATAAAAAAATTTCTCAGTCTTAGTAAACTAAAACAAAATCCCCAAACAAAACAAAACCCCAAACCCTAAATACTAAACCATTTGTGGGAAGAAATAATGCAAAATGTGAAAATTAGAGCTGGATTTCAATAAATGTATTATAGGATAAATTTGTAGGACTCTGTTATGTTTTTAGTGAGGCATATTTAACTCTTTATATATAGCATTCTATATGATTAGGAGATAAGATAGAAGAAAATGAGTTAAAGTAGAAAACAGTAAATGTACAATTTAATGAATTAAACTGTAAAAAGTGATGATTAACACCAAAAAAAAAATCTGGAAGCTAGTTGAGACTGGCAAAATTTATTATGAACAAAAACAGAAGGTACAAACAACCAGGGTTAATGTTGAGAACAGGGATATAACTAGAACAAATGTAGGAGGTATGTGAAGATAGAATTAAAAAATGTTTTTTCTAGATTTTTCTGTGCTATTTCTGCTGGATCAATGCTTGTTTGAAGCTACAAAGAACTGTATCAATGTTCCTGATAAAACACCATAAAGGCCTTCTGAATACACAAATTAGCATTGTATTGTGACATACCTTCAAAAACTTTATGTATTTCAAAAGTATAATATTGTACAGTTGAGGGTCTGTACAGGAACAAATGCTGCTATGGACCTAATGTTTGCACTCACTGCACTAAATTCATACATCAAAATCCTAACCTCCAATGAGATGATGTTAGGAGATGAGGTTATAAGGTTATAAGGGTGGAGCCCTTGTGAATGGGATTAGTGCCCTTATCAAAAGAGCTAAGAGACATGCTTTCTTTCAGGTCAGTGTAAAGGAGAAAACTACCCTCTGTAAACTGATCTTTCCAGCCTCTAGACCATGAGAAGTAAATGTATATATTCTACCTCACCCAACCACTGGTATTGTTATAGCAGCCCAAACTGACTAAGACAGTTGTTAAGGGTTTTTCCCTCTTCTTTTCTGGTACATGAGGTTCTCTAAGTCCTTTGTAATTTACATAATTTTTCATTATTGTTGGAGAGCGTTGAAGCTGAATACATGTGCAGGGCTGTGGTGTGGCCCAGGCATGGCTGAACTGAGAATGAAGAGACACCTCACATGGCAAGATAGGCCACGGCTGATGCCACCTGGAGACTTTCTGGATCATTTTCCTTAATTAGCATCATCTGTTGCTCTGAGGGGTCCTTGAACCCCTCCCAAGATCTTGCTCAGGTTTCCTCCACTGTCCACTCAACTCTTTTTGCCTGTTCTGATTGAATACAGGCTGCCTAGCATCAGTTGGCTGCCCAGCTAGCAGAGTTAGGAGCTCTGCCCAGGGTCTCTCTCCTTCTGCAGCCCTAAAGACCGTGCCACCTGTCTCATTCCCTTGAGCCTTCACCATGCACCCATTTGGGGGGCTGGGTGTCTAGGCATAGATCCCAACACGTAATATCTTTCTTCTAGTATTGAAAAGCTAGTCCACTGACTTTCATTTTCAGTTTCCATTGTAGTTAGTCATTGTCTCCACTGACAAACACTTACGTCAATAAATTACACAATTGCAAAAATGTAATCAGCTAAATTGTTCACATGTTATCATAGTTTAATACAATAACTTCAAATTATTTGCTTCAAAGAAAGGTAATTGCTTAACTAACATAAATTATGTAAAAAGAGTTAGAGGCTTCAAACATAGTAAGATAAATGAAAGATTTTTAATGGATTTTCTCAAAAACATGAAATTGTTTTGAGGCTGGCCTTCCAAAATGATTTAATAAAATTTTAATGGAATGTTTTTTCCAGCCAGGCTATATGACTCATATATATATATATATATATATATATTCTTGGGAGAAACTAGATGAAAGAGTACAAATGCATTGATAGAACTAAAACTATAACAGGTTTAGACTGCAATGGAAGTGAAGACCAGCTTGCTTGGATTTGACTGGCTGCACAGAGAATAGAATAACCAGAACTAGTTTGGGCAAGTTCAGCTGCTAAGTGAGTCATCGAAAGCCACAGTACTAATCTTTTAATTTTTTTTTCTTTTAAATAACTGATTGTTTTTTGTTAGGTTTGTTTCAGGGTCAAACAAAGTTTCAGCATTCCGAGAAGCAAGATGGAACTACCTCTTGTAGAACATTTTATTGTCATGTCAGAGGACTGATGCATATATTAAAGCAAGTGCTATTTCCTGACAAGAAATTGTTTCAAGATTATCTTCTCTATTTACATTTCACTTGACGAAAACAGTACTGTCTCTTGAAAAGGCTGTTTGTTCATTACTACAGGCTCCATAGCTGATCATTTTGTGTACACCGGAGGTGAAGAATATGACAAAATATGAAGTGACTTGCATAGTTACAAAATCATCCAACATTTCACGAGTTGCATGTAACAGGACTGAAGTGAGAACACTACTGCATGCACACCTACAGATGAGGATATAGTTTCTACTTTTGTGAAAGGGAGAGGGACCAAGAGATTGAGGGAGGTGGAGGGCAGGAAGGAAAAGGGGAGAGAAGTTTTAAGATGTGTTACACACATGTGCCTGCCCCCCCCCACAGTGAATGGAATCATTATGAGCTACAAGCATGTACTAAAAAAGCAAAATAAAATTTAAGCAATATGAAAGCTGAAGAAGAGTTATGGTCTGAAACCAGGTGCGTGAGTCAGTGGAGCCTGTGCTTCTCTTAGTCACCACATAGCTTCTCCTAGTGTCACAAAAATGGACAATTATATATATATATATATATATATATTTTTAGTTACTGAATGAGTTTTGTCTGTCTACAGATGTGTGCTGTTCCTTGTGCATGTTGAGCTATGTTGACACCTATAATACCTTTACTTATACTTTCTTGAAGAACTGCTGCTTGCTGAAAGCCACCTGATAGAGTCCCGCACCATCTCAGGTAGGCTTATTTCAGCAGGGCCCACGAAGGGTGAAGGTAAATGCATGTGAGTGAGCGAGTGTGGGAAAATGGGGACGTGGTGACAGCAGGAGGGCACGATATGATTCTTCTTTCATCTCTAACAGTATAACCTTACCTGTCCTCTGAGGTCACGGTTCTGTGGGATAATGCCTCCAGGCTACAGCCGATATCTACCTAGAGGCAGCTGAAGGAGCCGTGGTTGGTAGTTCCCTGGACCTGGCTGGCTAGGCTTGGAAGAGTCAGGTATCTGCATCTCTCCCTGTGGCTTTCCAATGAGATCAAGTTGCTAGCTTGAAGTCAGCCACGGCAGGCTTATCTGCACTGTGAAGATTGGAGGGCTGTTTGTCAAACATTTTCTAGCTTATTACGGGTTCTTGACAAGAACCCAACAGTAAGCTGCATGACTTTCCTTTAAAAAAAATTACCTCACCTAAACCCCTTCCGTCTTCTCCTTTGCTTCTTCCCCCAGACCTGCTGCTTGCAAGGGGGAGGTGATGGCTGCTGCTCAAGCCCCCCTCTTACACCGTAAAGTGGGGAGGAGACTGAACCCTCCGTGAGACACAAACGTGAGGGGATCCAGGAAGTACTCTTCTCTTCAGGTCTTCGCCTAGAGTGAATCTTGGCAGGGGAATGCGTTACCTGGTGACAGCCAAGTTATGTGGGTATCACTGGTTTGTGGAACTGTACTTTGAAAACCACTGTGACATCGGATACTTACATGTAGACAAAATCCTAACTGATAATGATAGAAGATTGTGCTGAACTAAAGAAATATACATATTTGAGTTCTAAAAATTCCAAGTGGGCCAAAAATATACCTCCACTGGTCTCACTGATCTACAAAACAAAATTGGAGAAAACTGGAACACTGACCCATAAATTAGCACTCTACTGTCAGCAACTGATTTCCCCTAGGAAATGTAGAGAATAAAGGAGAAGAAAAATATCTGAGTAAATATGTAGAAGAAGAAATAAGACAGGTGTGGGCATTAAGTTTAAATACTAAGTTGTATGAACACTGCAGCAGACACACTCCGTAGACTGCCTGCAGCTTTTTATATTCTTAGACATTTTGGCTTCCTATATTTTTTCTCTTCCTATATATTGTTTTTCTGCCTGTATATCTGTGTTGGAAGCTTTACCTCTGCCTGCCTGAACCTTTTTGGATCCACTCTATTAGAAGAACCTGGGTACTTATAGCTCTCCAGAGTCAGCATTTAATCAATCACTAACAGGTGCAGAGATTTAAATATTCCACTACCTTGACTTGATTAGATAAAGCTGTCTTCAGATAGCCACTGTGGGATAAAACTACTGCTTGTGAAATACTTGTGTTTAGTCTCCTTATCCTTCTTGTTCTGAGCAGTACTTCCTATTAGCCATACTCATAGCGTAATCATCTCAGTGTATTTCTGGGGAACCCAACTTAAGACAGAGACAGATAGCAAGTATGATCATTTTCCCAGAAAATAGTGGATGGAAGAAAGGTGAGATTAGGCAGCCTCTTCTATCTTCTTGGATTTGAGTTTTCCCCAACTGACATGTCTCTGGTGTGCTTGGGGAAAAAGTTAACGGCGTTAGACACGCAGGTTCAATTAGGAAGTTGGCCATATATACACAGATTTACGGGGGTAGTCAGACCCAGAGGACTACTGAGTTAGAGCAAGCAGGACTGTAAATTCATAATGTGTGAGTTATGCTGATTTACTTTTCTATGAACTACTTACCCATCTCACCTATTTTTAAATTCAGTACAGCTGTGAGTTTCATTAAATGTTTATGATCCTATTAGAGGATATATTTTTAGCTTTAATAAAAGGAAGTTGATAAAGCTTCATTATCTGTCGTTTCAGAGGAAGAGTAAAACATCTAACATCTACCAAGTGAGTCTATAATATGTCATAATAAATCTTCTATTTCCCAAGCCTTTGTCTCTCTGTAACATCAAAGATAAATGACTATTACTAGAATTAATATCTCTTAAATATATCATGATTCTTGAACATCACTACCAAAAGGCTGTTATGAAAACTTCACTAAAATAGAATTTGATTTTCTTTCTATGAACTGAAAGTGTGACGGATTTTTTAGTACCTGTAGTGGAAAATGTCTTCCATATTAACTCAGCAGAGTTTCTTAGAGGAATAAAATGATTATATATGTAAGAATATAGAGGCAAAAATTTCCTAATTTTTAAAAAAATCTTTGAAAACCATCATAATGTCAATCACTTTACTAGAGGAGGTTAGTGTCTTATTCATGTTGGCATCATGCTTTGAAAAGACATCATTCTAGTTACAAAACATACAATTTAATTGATCTAGGGAGAGTTCTTAAGGAACAACCTCAAGGTCTTTGCAGCACTCCTGTTTCTCCTATCAGCAGCAAAAGATAATGTTACCGTAAGTTTCTGTGTATTATAACAAACATACTTTCTCAGTGTAAAAGATCGTGTAATAGTTGCTGTGTAACTGTTCTCTAACACTGGCATCGTGAAAGCTCATTTATTAAGAAAGAGTGAAGTTGGTGCTGAAAGGATATATTGCTTCATGAAAATCTGTAGAGTTATGGAAAGTGTTTCTGTGAAACTGAAAGGAAACTAGAGACAAAATTAATCAGTCTACCCTAATGTTTACCAAGCTCAGTGGTTAGTCATATTGCCCAAGCTTCTACTCTAAATCTGTCATTTAAGTTTGGGATCCTGGAGAGTCCGTTAGTCTCTCTTGCTTCAAATTCTTCATCTGTACCACCTGGCTTATCCTAGCAATCTCACAGGTTTGTTAAGATGATTAAATGAACTTACATGTAAATTTCCTGGCTTAATAGGGGTCTTCAATAAACATTAACTAACATTGTTTCTGTAGGAATGTATTAGAACTTGATAAAAAAAAGATGACTGTACAAATCACTATATTCACTGATACAAATGACAAGCTGGGCCTTAAGTATATATTTAGCTGAAAATCTCATTTGCTGAAATCAGAGGATTTGGTAAGGTCCTGTCTTACTTCCGTGATAGTTTCATGAAGTGAAGGGTTAAAAAAAAATATTGGGGAAATTGTGATTAGGACCTATGCATTTGCCTATTAGCTGAATGAAATAAAAAAAAAAAATCCAGAACAAAGTATTGAAAGAAACCAGTGTAATTTTCCAGGAAATTACTGACATGATCAGATTTTTAAATTGGTGAGACATGAGAAGAAAGGTCACATCCTTAAATCTTGTGAGATACTGACTGTCAGGATAATGTTAGAGGTGCCGAAGTCTAAAATGAATTATGATGTACGAAAAATGTTAAGTTAACAAAAATTTTACAATACTACAGAGGAGTCTAGAGACATAGAATTGATGTAAGTGAGGTACATTCTTTGGCCAGGGTTCTTAATGAGCAAAGTTGGAAGCTTGCTAGTGAAGAAGGGGGTTAGGGCTGGTTGTTAGTAAAATAGGTATCAAGAACCCCAAATCCTTCTACAGTGAGGCCCAAACTTGTTACGATTTTAGGAGGGGAGCTAGAGTAGCCTTCTTCTATTTCTTGCAGCATTTAAAGTGTTTAGACACTTTAAACTTAAAGTGCGTTTAGATGAAGTCACTGTCAGAGAAGTGTGGCCTAGGGCTGAACTCTATGCCAGGTCAGGATAGTGAGTTAGAGTGGGGATTCTGCACCAGGGAGGCGACAACTCCATTAGAAACTGCGAACACAGTTGACCTAGGTTAGGCCTTCCGACAAGCTCCAGCAGTGGCATTTTAGGTAGCAAGGAATAAAGGGCTTTGAGAGTTAAGGTTTCAGAAAGCTCTAACGAGCAGAAATGGCAGGCAGCCCTGGTAAGGTTTCAGCAGTCAAGGAAAGAGTGCTGGATCACTAACCAAATGGGAGGCCGTGAGCTTCTGAAGGCCTTCACACAGCAGCAGGAGTTGGGTCACCCTCTTGGGATCACAGCAGCAAGCGCTCCAGCAGTTGCATCAAAAAGTGGTGATGATTCCTCCAGCTTCCTGGGGCAGGTGCTTGAATGTTGAGAGGATCAAATCAAGTGGGACCCTTCGAACATTCGTGAAGACATCAGGAGAATCCAGCAGGGAAGGAGGGTGAAGAGACTCAACTTCCTTTCTAATAGAAATTAGGTGCAGTCTAGAGTATACTCTTCTCTAGCTATGTTAAAGGACCATTCCCCTGAATGGTCCACTATGGACAGATAACTTCATAAAATAGTAAGAATAAATTATTTAAAACATCAAATTAAAGAGCAATAAATCCAGACCCCTCTCCACAAGCACACACACATATAATCTGTAGCTACAAATTTTCCAGGTTGCTCACTGAAAATGTGTGCAAAAGTGATTGATGTGGATCCTATTTCTATGCTGTTCTAGAGCATGGAACGGTATATTACACTGTGCTTTGCAGCCTCCGGACATGTTTGACATTGAGAATGACAATATATGCATAGTGCTTTGGAGGGAAGAGAGGAGATTTCTTAGGCCACCTTGAATTTGTGGCTGTCCCAGGACTGACATGCACCTCTCAGCTTGAGGAAAGAAATTAGGCTGAGTCCATGCAGTCACATAAAGCATATATTGAAAGAAAGGTCCTCTGATCCTTTCTCTCTTTCTCTCTCTGCTCATGCGTGTGCACGTCCTTCACAAGGAAGTTCACTTTATGGAACCCTCATTCACAGAAAGCACGTGCTCTCATTAATAGCAGGTGATATTGCAAGACTTGAAATACACCTTGCTCTGTATGGTGCAAATGGTAGGAAACTTGGGTTAACTTGAAAATACAGAGAGAGCTCTCCATTAAGGATCTATACGATGATATTGCCAAGATACTGACATAAATCCCCACGAAGAAGCCAACTTATAATGTGGAAACTCTTTCAACATATTTAAGTACAACGTTGTTAATATATGACCCTTTGTATTAAAAAAAAGTTAACGCTACATTTTATTTATGCAAGATTTTCATTTTACATTTAGTTTAATGAGCATTATCAAATTTTATGGTCACTGTTTTTCAATGTTTAATACTCAGAGGACATTGGGAATGTGCTGACTTGACGTGAGGCGTGCAGAGCAGCCAGTGGTGTGATCAGGGCCGAAATTCTTCAGTGCTGTAACCGAAAGCAAAGGTCCTGTCAGGTAATAAGAAATCAGATCACCTTTTATCTCCTTCCATGACTCAGCCTGGGTGACTCCTATCTGGTATTACAAAGGCTGGGAATGGGGCGCAGTAAAGCAGGTTTATAGATGCCGCTGGGACTAAGATAATCAAACCGTAGCACGGTGGGCAGCACTGTGGTAATGTGCGTGAGCGTGGGCACTGTGTGGCCTAAATACCTCCATCTGAGTCCTGGCTTCATCGCTTGTTATCTTTTGTTTATTGAATAGTCGATTGATTTAACCTTCTTGTGCCTCTGTTTCTAATCTAATGACAATTTTTTTATAGTGTTGTTTTAGAATTAAACTAATACACTTAGTGCCTGGATGATGGTGTTGATGAATATTAGGTAAAACTAGTTTTACCTAAAACTAGTTTGGACATAAATAAAATACACAGACCACCTTTCCTGTGTCATGCCAGATGCTATTATTTGGGGACATGTGACTGATGAGAGAGGACCCTGTGATTGGCTGCTTATTATTTTTCATCACAGGAGTGATTGTCCCCAGAACTGCAAACAGTGTCAGGCTTTCTGACACAGTAGTGACTGCTCCTTCTTTGGCAATGGTGATGTGCCAGGGGAAAAACAATATTTTTGTGCATTGCAGTCTCTTTATTTTCACAACAATCCTCTGCGATAGGAAAAATTGATTTCATTTTTAAAGAAGAGTAAATGTTAACAGAGACTGAAGTAATTTGCCCAAGATAAGAGAGGTAATAAATTGTAGCGCTAGTATTTTTACTTGTCAATCAATCCCAGAGGAGCCACTGTTATGTTCTTTCCCTTCTTGATGATGAACCTTTAACATTTTCTTCTCTGACGTGTGCATCAGGACTGAACCCGAACGGCACAGCTGCTCACCACTGAGACTGCCTTCTCTCTTTATGAAGGAACTTGAAGTAAACTCAAATTCAAACAGAAAAGACTGAGAAATGAATTTGCAGGATCCCCAAGAATATGTTAAAAAATACCAGGTTTTCATTTGGTACATTATGGAGCCTCAATTTCCTCACCTGTAAACTGGAAACAATGCTTGTCCTGTGGTGGTGATGTGAAATGTCATGAAATATTATTTATCGAGTACCTAATATGGCTCTTCAAATATAATAGCACTTATCATTGTTGTATCCCTGAATGTTGTATATTGCTTTAGTCAGGAGAAGTAGAGAGTAGATTTTAAGGGGGAGAAAAAAAAAAGACTTGTAGGAGTGTTTGAAAGAGAAGACTTCAAACACACCCAGACTCGCAGATTTTAATTCAGTTCTGGGGTTATTCATATTCTCTTTCTTGCTACACTCCTTGGTGAAAGCTGTGTCCTTTTAAAGCATATGGGTGAGTATCATATTGTGTGTGAAAATCAAAGAGGCACTGGTCTAAAAATATGTAACCTGGATTCTATTCCTGGCCTAGCTACAGATTTCTGTTAACTTATTAATATGTGTCTGCCTCAGTTCCACATATATATAGATATATACATGCGGAGAGAAAGAGAGAGACAGAGAGGAAGAGAGACAGAGAGACAGAGACAGAGAATTAACTCTCTACTACTTACAGAAATTTTGCAGGGATGAATGAACACCCATAATCCCTGAGCTCCGAGTTCTTTTGCAGTAAGCGATGTGTATAACCCAAGTTTATAATAGTAGGTGATGTTTGCTTTGATCAGACAATGTTTTGGTGATAGAAAGGGAGTGGGTTCTACATGCATAAAATCAAGAAATGGTGTTCATTAAATTAGAATTTAGTTTCTGGCTGAGTTTTTCAAGATTTAAAAAAAATAAATGTTTCTGACATTTAACTTTTATAATATTCAAAATTATTGCACACTAGCAAAAGGCATTTAACGAAACTCCACCTTACTTCCCTGTGGTGGCCTAATACTAAGTCAGCACAAGTTAACATTTATTTAAGGGCACAAATGATATTGATTGTCACCTCCAATTTATTAAATGTGGGTAAATAATCTTAACTCTCAAATTTATAACTAAACAGGATATGCATTCCTAAATTATTTTGCCACTCGATTTTTAAAATGTTCTTATTATTCTAGGTTCCTTTGCAAATGCACCATAATCAGGGCATTCTAATTGCTTGTGGAGGATTAAATATAAGCATATATTAAATGGCATATGCATGTGAAGTTTTCTCCAAACCCCAGAGATTCTGTTTGGTTTAGCCTGTCCTGGGAGATAGCTGTGTAAAATGATCCGCAGGTGATTTTAACTGTGCTGTCTCTTTGCCCTCGCAGACCTTTTCAGTCTAAGGGTAAGTTTAGCTTTCCTGAGCATTTCTCAGCCAGCGCTGCAGAGAGAACATTCTATTGAATCCTTAGAAATTTGTTCTCCAATATTCTGTCTCTCGGTTAGGTGGAAAATACGAAAGTGTGAGAGAATGAATAAAACATCTAGATTCACGAGGGTATCACCACGTCCGACTAGGTGTGAAGTAGAGCGATTTTGTATTGTTCTGTCCTTGTCTCTTGTGAGATCTTCCAAACCTCTGAGTTTTTAATACTACGAAGTGTGAGGAATTAGGGTTCTTGTTAGCTTTCCATAATAACTCAGGTCGAGGTAGCAAAAATATGCTTATTGTGTGGAGCATTTTCTTGGACTCTGATATTTTGGGGTTTGCTTTTATCATATTGCTCCTTCAATGTAATTATTATTGTAATATCTGAATGCAAGTGTTTAGTGTCATAATCTTAAGTGACATCATCTACAGGGCCGTCATTGCATAAAATGGGGAAAGGACTTTATAATCTGGAAAGCGACATAAATAAATGCTCAATTTAATGAAAAGTCACTTTAATGAATTTGGTGATCTTTAAGATGTTGACCCCACTTTGTTACATGTATTTACCTCTAGCACATCTTTTCTGAAAAATTAAGGCAACTTTCTAAGAGGACATAGTTCACTTTCATCAGAGAATATTATCCAAATTATTTAGAGAAACAGAGACTTTAAAAATAATTTCAAAAGTACTATATGGTGATTGTAATGAATTCAAACAATGCGGAAATGTGAAAAATAAAAAGGAATGTTTGCTACTCTATCTTGTACTTCTTGTTTCAGAGGCAAGAACTATGAATATATCATAGTGTATTATTCCAAGATTTTATATATATATATATATATATATGAACACAGAATCTGTTTCTGGCTCACTTGGAACTTATTTTGTTGTACCAAAACTTGCCCTTTTTATATATCAAAAATAGTCTCAGCAAATGTTTCAAGGCATCTTAAAACGAGGTGTCTAAAGAGCAGTAGCAGTTCTTGTACTAATTGTTGGACTCTGACAGTATCAAGGGTAGGACGCTGTTCACACCCAGTTTCTCTGAATGCCAGGGCAAGGTACCCTGTTTTCATGTCTCTGCACCTCTGTGTCTCCCCAGGCTATGAAGGTTTTACCCAGGGGATTTCTGGTTGGGGGAAGAGGGTCTGCACCACAGTCTCCTCAAAGTGATTATTATCACACCGGTAAGTTTCCACTGTGGCTGCTGTGTGCAGGCTGTGAGTACATCTGAAGTCAGCAGGGGACCGTTAGAAACCTCCCCTTTGCTGCAAAGGAGCTGCAGAAACCTCTGCTTCACTGAAGCGTACTTGCACCCTGCGGTCAGTCACTTCTGTTTTCATCCAGTGCTGTTTTAAACTGTCTTCCATCCCACAGAGCAAAAACATACCCCTACCCCCCCCCAAAAAAAAAACCAGTGCAAACAATCCCCATGAGTATTTTTGAATTTTCCTCTGCTAATCTCGTTTTAATGGTGTGAGGGCTTGGCAGGAGCCATTTGTGGTTTAGACACACTAAATAACGTAACAGTCACACAGTTAAAAACAATTAATATCGAGCAGATAATCAAAGGTTATTTGGTGTGCGAAATTAATGAGTTTTTCTACCTCTCGTATGGAAAAAACATATCTTCTTTACAGGTTGCTGATTGCCATATAAGGATACATATTTACTAATCTATAGAAGACACAAGCTATTTTAAAATGGCATAATTGCGTAAATTGTCTTCTGAACTTGTATATTAGATTGTTAGTGAAGGATTATCCTATTTCAAATAAAAATACTCAGTAGTTAGTGGAAAATGCCTTATCTATATTTGCTCTAAGACAGGTTGGATATAGCAGCACTAAAATCCTATTTGGTATGAATAAAAAAGTTTTTTTGGTTGAAACCATTAATTTTTCTATCAAATAGAGTTTAGGTAAATTTTTTATTTACAATCAAAATGTCAAGAGGAGTGCAAAAGTCATATGAGAAACAGTGATCTGGAAGCCCTTGTCCCTAAACTAGGACTAATTTTCTACTAGAAATACTTTAAATTGAGGTTGTATGGAAAACACAATATTGAAAAATTTGTATACTTATAGGTATCATTTCTCTTGTGAAGAAGTTAACAAACTGATAGAGACAAATAAAATTCCATCATCAAAGATTATGAAGACCATGAACTACTGCTAGTAGACTATTGGCTTTGTTTAGTTGTCTTTCTATTAATGTCACAGTAGCATTATAAACCATAATCCTTGAAAAAATGAAATTAGAAAAGTACTAATCATGATAATTCTACCACTTTTACTGGTTCAAGAAAAACAAGGACCACAAATTAAAGAAACCATAGGTTTAATAACAAACTGTGTCAAAGCGTAGTTTTTTCTTTCAACTTATCAGTCATTGATGGTTTCCATTTGATGAGTTTTATCTTTGGCATTTGTAAATGGAAACACTGACCTCATTATTTAGAGTGCTAATAAAGTTGAAGTTTCAAAATGTCATGCATTTTTATGATTTTGAGCCAAATGTGTATGTTTCTGGGATTTGTAAATTTTCTTCTAAAAGAAAGAAGTGATTTCTGTCTCATTGGATTTGCTTAAGAATAACAAACTGTGAATATGTATAAAAAAGGCATGAAGTGATGGGTGAAAAGGGGAGGGAGAAGAGGGAAGGAAATACAAAAAGGAATTAAGATGTGCTGTGTACATGCACCAACTTCATGCAACAAATGTAAACATTTTGTTTTACACACACAGAGTAATAACTAAAATTTAAACACACACACACACACACACACACACACCCAACAACCACAAAGACTTCTGGGTAGGGGAGGAAGGCTGATGTGTTTCTTTCCCATCTGAAAGGATGACCACTTCCTTCTCCAGGTTTGATTCTGTTCCAAGGAGGAGGAGACACGGACTGGTCCGGATTTCTCTTCCTTAAACTCCTGGTGGAGATTCCCTATTTTTAGGCTCCCGGTGCTCTTTCCTGTTTCTTGCCTTCTTCCCCCGGCGATTCGTCATGGGCCTTGGGTACTGCTAAATGGTGACCACAAACTTCCAAATTCTTAGACAAAGGGGAGGTTTGACCCAAGAGCGGGGAGGCAACCCTCTGGGTGTAGGAGTCCCTGGAGACAGAGAAAGCCAGTGGGAAGAAGTCGCCATGGGACTGCTGTTACTTTTTGGTGCTCAATTTATTTCATTTTTCCTCTATTTAGGAGTGACTCCTAGGCACCCAGACCCTCAAGAAACCCCAGGTAGCAGTTTCTTTATATTCTTTGCTGGAGAGGAGCTTTATTTGTTGTGTTTCCATGGATATTTCATTGGGAAATATTTCATGCGAAAGGCAGGAGAGACGTCACATGTGGATAACTAAATGCCAGAATGAACCCAAAGCTCTAGAAGTGAATGAAAACCTTTTTAACACAAAATAGTACATGCTTGTGTAGGAAAATTAGAAAACATAGGAGTCATTGAAAGGCTTTGTGAATGCAATCTTACCTTCTTATATAGCTGTATATAAAATTTTAATGTACATTCTTTTACAATACATACTTTATAGGATGTTAGATAACCTTACCTATTTGATATTATCATATATTATTTATGCATCACATGCTATAATATGTAATATAGAAACTGACTGCTGACTTTAAAATTTAGCATACCATAAACACCTGTGGCAGTAAATTCATTTTGATAACTGTAAGTTTAGTTATAAAATGTTCCTAAGAGTAATTTTAGTTATTATGGAATATTCCAATATGCCATTGTTTTTGCTTTTCCCATTTTACCATGTATTTTTCTATTTGTTTGTCATTAATACTGTAATGTGATTCAGCAGTTGTAATAAGTTGTAATGTATACAGATATTCTTTTCAATATACAAGTTCTATTCAAGATGTGCATGTGATTTTCAGTATCACTATGAATTATTTGTCCATGGGCGAGTGATGGTAGAGGTGTAAGCATTTGCTTCTGCAGTTTTAGCAAAGTGTGGGGGTTAGCCATGTTGTCACCATGAATCTGCATGTCTCTGCATTCTCAGTTGAGCCACTTCGACTCCTAAAGTCTGAAAGTCTAGAGTCATGTTTGTTTTCTGTTCAATTTGAATCCTCAAATAAAATATGAATTCTTAAATAAAAAACAAAGTAGGGAAAAAATAAGTGATGATTAAAACTATATTTGTCTTTAGCACAACTAACTGCTACAGTAATTATAGTTAAATTGGAGGGCATTTTGGTTGGTTGAAGCTTTTATGATTATGAAGATACAAAACTTCAGTTTTAAGTCACTAAGTTCAGTTTTTCACTTGCTTAGTTTTTTAAGGTGAAACTCAGAAGAGAAAACACATATAAGAGGAGAGAACTGGTGCTTCTCAGCATTATGATGTATCCAGGAAAAGGCCTCGAGGTCCATGGACGTCCAAACCTGATTTATTCTCCCTCTGTTCAGGCCTCTTCCCTCAGGCTCTCTGAACCACAGGAGAAGGAATTCTCTCAATGTAACTCTGGCTTTTAAAAAATCACTCTGTGTCAAATCATTCATTACTCTGAAGCAACTCCTGGTCATATTCTGCTATGCTTTAGGCCTTTTGAGTGACCCAAACTTTATGTTTGTATTACTAGGGGCAGTGCTGAGCAATGAACCCCCCAAAATTCATAGCGTGAGTTTTCTTTTTGGAATAATTAACTGCTTTGAAACCCTATCTTCCTACTGGAACAAAGAATGCTAATTCAAGGGAAAAATAACAAGTAACATCTCTTGTGGGTCATTCATTCTATTTATTTTTTGAGCAGGGAAAATGGTAACATGCTCTGCTTTTTTATTCAAATATAGGATAAGTGTGGACAGAGGGTGTCACGTGGGCACCTCTGATCATGGAGACCAGAGTACATACAGCTGGCCCTCCCCAGGCTGTGTGCAGCTAAGTGTCAAAATAGATCCGGAAACATAAACATGTCTCCCCCGCTTTTTTTTTTAAAGTGAGATTAATTTTACTACTGGAGAAATCTTTAAGTGCATTGTGATTCTTTTCCCATGCTGACCCAAGCTCATTTTTAATATTCTCTTTTTTAATAGGGTGAAATAGTGGCTAACTTAAACCCTTGAAATGAGAGGCTTTGATTCAATTAAAATGAGCCAAACAGCTGTAGAGATATTTCTGAGCCTGGTTGATGAAGAAGTAATCTGGTTTGATGGATGCCTTATTTTCTGTCTTAATCACAGCGTGCAAGATTAGCAGTACATGTGTTTCACTTCAGTTAATTACAACGCATGCACACACGCATAGCTGCGCTTCAATTAATTGGTTTGAATTTCAGTAAACTTAGGAGAGACCACATGGAAAGTACCTGTTAGAGTCCTCAAACATACATTTACTGAATGTTACAGAAACATTATATCACAGCTTCCTTCAGGTCTAGATTTTCTGTCATCATAGTGAAAAATCTGAACATATAAACATGTAGAACATCTAACAGTAAATCAGAGAGTTGGATGACCTAATATCCTGTCTTTAGCTAGAGTCATCACCTGAGGGTTCAAAGAACGGTGAAAAACTATTAGATTAACTGCTGTGGTTACGGGGAACAAAAAGAAAGGCAGATGTTTTTACCCATACATTGATCCACCTTTTATGACCCTTGATATAAATTTTACTAGTCATTATTCCTTTGTGCTGGTCTTGGAAAAGTTTATAGGTTTAAGACAAGATTATTTTCGTATTTCACACAGGTGCTAAAATGCCTTGTGTAAAATGCAATCAAGTAGTGTTTCTATCACCAGAAACTAGAAACAATCCTTTGGGTAATGGGAAAAGGTTCAATATTAAGAAATACTAATATATTAATGTTGGCAGTCACAAGAAAAGAACCTCAAACTTTGTGGAGATAGGAAGAAGAGGAGGACAGGGCAGACTGGAAGGAGGGAGGAAAAGTGGAATTAAAAAGCATCAAGATGCAATATATATACAGACGCCATCCAAAAATGTATACACACTTCAGCAAAAGGAAAATAGTATAATGTCTTTTCAACAGATGGTATTACCTTCATATTGAGAATCCTAGACGATGTCGCATGTCACAGAAAGGGCCCATACACTGCTGGCCCTTACAGAAGGCACTGAAAATGCCTGCTCAGCCATCTCCATGACCAAGGTTACCCGAACAGCTGCTCCCAGTACTAGTAAATACCTGGGAGCTAAGGGCCGCCACTTGAGCCCCTCTTGTAATTGTAGAGGCCAAAGGTCACTTGTATTAATCTCACGCCGTCTGAAGATATTTAGTATTAAGATATTTATACAAGTTTTTCTTTTCCTGAAGTATGTCTGCATTGTTTGGTGGACTCCATATATATGTACCAATACCCTATAATATATTTATTATGTATCACAAACATATACTATAAATTTTTTTTAAAAAGAAAGGGTACTTATCGAAACATGTTGCTCAAAATTAACATAATTATGTGAAAGTCAAAAAAGAGTAGTTGCTGGAGAAGAAAAATATGAGAAAGATAATAGAAAATGTGTGACAAAGTAAGCAAAGCTGTTTTGAAACACTGCAAAACAAATAAGGAATTAAGTTTGCAGCTGGGATGCTGTTACTTTTGAGTTAATAATGGGCAAATAGAAATCTACTAAAATACGTGTATAATTATCTTTTTTATAAGCAATATTGTGAGTGTTCCTATGATGGAAGGAGATATATATATATATATAATACTGGGAATCAAACTCAGGACCTTGTGCTTGCTAGGCAGGCGCTGTGCTGCTGAGCTATATCACCAGCAAGCATATATTATTATCTATTTTAAAATTTATCCTTGTGTCTAGAAACATTACATCTGAGGAACTGGGAGGAATTCAAGGGAGCTGCACTGAAGTTAATGTAAACATACCCCTGACTACACAGTAGGCATTTCCATTAGTAAATATAAACTGAGAAAGGGGAGGGGAGGGAGGGACAGGAGAGGAAGGGAGAGGAGGGGGGCAATTTAACACAGGCCGGCATTCTGGGAAGCTGAGGCAGGAGGGTGGAAAGTTCAAGCTCAACCTGGGCAACTTAGTGATTTAGTGAGACCTTGCCTTAAAAAAGAAAAAAGAAACACACGCACACACACAGCTGGGGATGTAGCTTAGCAGGAAGGCCTTAAATTCAATCGCCAGTATTGCAAGAGCAAATAAACAAATAGATAAATAAATTTAGACCCTTAGCTACAACCCTCCACTGAAGTTCATTTCTCAGAGAGGCTGAGTTTCTATACTCTGAGCATGTGTTCTAACTAAATTTGCATCATGCTTTATGGGCAAAATTATTACACCATGAAGTAATCACAGGAATTTTCAGTTTGCATAAATTTTCTTAAAGAATTATCTTCCTACTTCCACTTTGACTCTTGTTAAATAAGCATCGAAACTCTGCAGAAAGGTACAAAAACAAAACAAAATCAGAGAAGTTCTTGCAGCTTTCAAAAAGTCTACTGAAATAACAGGACGTCAGCTTTTTGCTGGTTACAGACAGGGGAAGCACCAGTTTCTTGCAGGGGTTAAGCTTATGATATAACCTAAGTCCAAGTCCCCTTTAAAAAAAACAAACAGGTGAAAATATTACTTGGGTTGCCAGGGTATTCTTGACATGGGTTTCTAGTGTATTCTTGGGAAAAAAAATGAGGCTTACAGAAGAACAATTGCCTTCTGACTTCTGCTAGGAAAGCTAAATTTCAACATAGCTATTAAGTGAAACTGCGATCTCAGTCACCCCTTCTTGACAATGGAATTTGGCTTTGGGTAAGCGACTTCATTACTCATCTGTTAGTTATTCTTTGAACAAAAGTAGTTTTGTTGCTCAACCTGGGATTGACCAGATAAATGTGTGATACGCTTTACACCGGGGCTGGGAGAGTTGCCAAAGCAGTTTTGAGAGTTGAACGTTAAGTGCCATAATATTAAAGAACCAGAATATCAGACTCATGCATAGTCAGTGCCTACGAGCTGCAAAAATATACAGTTCCTTCTCCTGAGATAACTTTAAACTGGAAATTTCACTTTTTCTAAAACTAAGATGTCTTGTGCTTTCCTGGTATAAGAACAATCACAATTCACATAAAAAAACAGGGATCGCTTGATAATACTGGATTCTGGAATGAGATGGAATGTAATGGTAATTTTTATTTCTCAAATTATAATAATTACAATCACATAAAGCGAACTGATTTTTTAAATTGACCAAATCATAAAGTCAAGCTTGTACAAAATCACTTCAAGCTTGTATAAAATTTATCAGAAAACAATATTTAATCATGAATTGTATAATTACCGCATAACTGCCTGGGATATATCTGGGTTTTGCTTGTTTTTAAGCAGAGCTGAGTTCTAAAACTGAAGGATCATTGGGCTTTCTGACCTCTTTGGACCCCGGGCATTGACCGAGTTTCTTTTTACATCCGGGCCACACTGAAGAATGGAGGCGCTCTAGAGGGAATGAATGGGTCTACAGGAAGCTGTGGGGGAGGGGAGGAAGGAGAGTGGGCCAGGGCAGGAAATGGGAAGAGGCTTCTGAGAGATTTTCCACTACTGATAATTTAGGACCAGGCAGTTGGTAACGATGGTCATTTTTAGTTTTTGCCATTCAGGGAAGGAAAAAAAAAAGGTGAAAAATGAATGACAAATCTAGATGTTGGGAAAAATATTTAAAGAACTAGAAAGGCAAAGTATTATGTAGTGATATCCGTATTCAAGTTGACTTATGTGTCCTCGATATTGAAGGTGATTCAACTGCCAACATCAGTGTCAACTGCATACTTAGAAATGCCCTCCTGGCTAAACTGAACTAGGATTGTTATTAATGTCGCAGAGTCTGTTTTTGACACTAAAAGGATAAAAAAACGTACATTCAAATGTCATCAAAATTACTTATGAAATTTCTTTCAACTTCAATTCTTATCTTTTAAAAGGTGGAAAATGTTAAAGGTCTCATCAAAATGAAGTTTTCTCACCCATTTCCTCTCAAATTTGTTTTAACAAAATATTTGTCAAGATATTTATGAAGTATGCTTCATAAAGTATTTCTTCATGAAGTATTTCTTTTTCAGAAAACAATATTTGATCATGAATTGTAGGTCAAATTCCCTTCAGTGTTTTATTATATCATTAACACACGTTAATTTCTGATGTTTTGTAATGAGCTATGAATTTGCTTTTCAAATTGTGCTACAGTTTCTCAGACTTTGTTGTGTGATGCATTTTCTTACACATTATTCTGGGTGAACATGAAAATGTGTGGCACTGAAATACTTTAAAAACTCAACTAATATGGTCGTGTTTTCCTCGCCTGGGTACCAACTTCGTGAGTATGTTCAGTTTGTGAAAATTAATTGCGTTACATGTTCAGGACATATGTTTAGTTCTGTAGTGTGTGTATAAAAATTTCAATTATATTTCTTTTCAATTCAATAAACATTTCAGTTTAATAAATATTTAAGAAATGCATCAATAAACGTTGCAATTATAAAAAAAAGCCTACACTAGTGGCGCCCTGAAGGCAGAGCCCTTGTGGTGCTTTCTGCACACCCCTCAGTGCTGAAATAGTTGAAGTTATTTTTGAAACATCTCTTTGGTGGCTTAAGGATTATTTCTAACTGGCATATAGCTAGGTTACACCCCACACTCCCTGAGTCATGCTTAGTACATCATAGCTCCACATACCTTTTTAAACTTAATTTTGCTTTGTTTTGTTTTACTTTATTCTCTAGACCTTAGTATTAACACAGTTACCGTTAGTCTCGGCTGGAAATGCCTTTTAATATTGTCCCCAAATTCAAATCTATCACTAAGAGCAGGGTTGTCATAGAAATAGATATTAAAAATACATGCGACCAGCACAGAAAGCCATTTACAAATAGGAGTCCCAAACATATTTTGGGTGAGGGAAGTATCAGTGAGGTGAATATTTGATTTTTCTTAGGTGCTGCTCTGAGAAAGCTCACCATTAATTTAGATATATATATTTCGAAGACAGTTGATAAAATATTTACTTAATTGCCTTGAAAGTGTACCAAAGAACTGAAGGAAGGAAAGAACAGCTAAAATTCACATTTTAGATTCTTTCCCTTTGTTTAAAATGAAAGCCTGAGGCCTGGGTAGAAAGGAGACGAAGTAGATCACTGTAAAAATGATAGAAGGTTCTAGGTCAAGTTGGCTGTTGGAAATAAAGCCATCATATTTCATCAAATATTGGGCGTTGGTGCCAAGGGTTTCATTATACACAGGGTACGAGGTACTTTATAAATCACCATATCTGCTGACACTCAATTTCAGTCAGTCTTATTCATACGAACTGCAGAGTATTTTTAGGTGTCTCCTGGCAGTAAAACTATTCTGTTCATTAGGAAAACGTGGCTTTCACACATGGCCTAAAAGTTCATATAACACTTTTAAAGATCCAAGATACAGACACTGATTATTTTGAAATGTTTCAAACTGCACACGGATTACCTTAGGACCTTAAAAATAAACCCGTTCACACGCTCAGGACCTGCTTAAAAGGTCAAGACAGACTTTGTCCAAATCAGGCAGTGATTTTTCCCAACAAAAGGCAGACGCTCCACTCTTCTTTATGTGTGGTCCCTGTTTATTTTGCACAGTAGCGTTTTTGTGTTGGTGGATCTGATGCATTCGCCGAATAACTTTGAAGTCTCTAAGAGGCAAAACACCTGCCTCATTCTGGTAAGTCCACCATGGTGGGCCCTGTGTAGACCCAGGTAACGTGGAATGCTTGAACATTTCCCCATTTTCACATTTTCAGGTAACGTGGGCTCACCTTTTGTCTCCATTTTATATATCCCCCTTCCAAATGACAAATCTACATATACAACTTTTAAGCAGAGATTTAAAACACTGGTTATAAAACCAGACCTACACTAAGGAATTCTATGTTGTTTCAATGGCGACACTCAGGATTTTAATATTATTGTTATTATGAATAACTCTGGTAATCTTAATATGAAATTGGGATAGAGAACCACTTGTAGACCAAGGTTGTTGAGAGCTGAAAATACCCTGTACAGTTTTGGGAAACTGGAGGAAAGTCTGGGAAAAGGGAGGAAATGTGAATCAGTCTATCATAAATTTCATGGACATTTGTATGAGCCTCATGGCTTTTTGAGATCTATTTACATATGTATATTGTACAATATTTACATATTTGTATGAGCAAATACACACAAACATCATATTTACATATAAATAAATGCTATATTTGAACTGAATTTTAAATAATCTGCTCAGAACGAGGTACTTCAAACTTTAAAAGTATTCTCAGGTATGCCAAGCCCCTTGAAAGAGAAATTTTCATACATGACCACAAGGAGGCGCAAGTGATCTGTGAATGTAAATGGAGTAGCAAATCATCAATTATACATGCATGTTAAAATTATTTGCTATTAGCAAAATTTTCTCAGAAATAAATGTTATGATTTATAGTGACAATTTCACAAAGTTCTTTCTATGCCATGTAAATAATTTCAAAATACCCACAATTTGGAAAATATTTTCCTGTAGAGAAATTGCTTACATTTCCCAATCCTGGCAATCCTTACAGTACAAATTAAACAAACAGTTTAAATGGATGGATAAATGTATCTATTGTCGGATTTTAATATATTTCTAATGTCTAATTATTTTCCATAAAAGATTTCAGTTTTATCAGAACAAAAATAGCATTTTCTTTAATGACCATTGATGACTCTGAACAGATTAATTCCTGATTTTTCCTTAATTTATAAATTGATGAGTCAGACTGTGCTTGAAGATGACAAACATAAAAATAATTTCCTAGCAGTTTTCAGAATTTAAGGTGATAAAATATTTTACAGTGCTTGGTTTTGATTTTAAATAATTATTTTCCAAAATTTAACTTTGTAATGCAAAAGCCTTCTAATATAAAACAAGAGAAACCATCTGTGAAATGTCATCCAATAAACATCATGAGGGCCTTTCATTTTTGGATGAAAAGTGCAGAGATTTTATAAAGTCATGTTCTTTGTGCTCAAGAAATACACAGTTTAACAAAGGTAAAGGTGTCGCTGCAGTGCGGATCACTGGGTTTGTTACTCCGTCTCTCCTGTGCGCCCAGGCCGCACTATTAGGTCTCGGGGTTTAGTAACCCACCAGCAGTCTTTGCCGATGCTCGTATGACGTTCTAGCCCTCCTGTGTTCAAGCAAGGCCAGTATGAGACTGGGCTCCTCACCCACTGCCTCCCGTGCAGACCTTGGAAGAACTTCTCTATCAGATTCCACAACTCTTGTAGCGTGCTTCCATTGATCGCCACTTCCTGCGGCCACATGAAAATCTAGGAGCGTTTTTATTTATGGGACCGGAGTTGGTCTCTCTCAAATCCATCTGTGTGTCCGGAAGTGCGGAGTAGCTAACGTCTCCAGAGCTGAGGCGGCCGCAGAGAGTGGCCGCTTACACCGGCATCTCTGTGGTGCTGATGTCCAGGACTGCAGCGGAAGCAGCCGCACGGGTCAGTCACTCTGCTCTTCCTGAGCACAGGAAACACCAGTTCCACTTTCTCCAGGATCTTTCTCTGTAAGCAGAATTTTCTTGTGAGCTGTTTACGAGCCATTATTATCTCTTTGTATGGTGGCTGTTTCTTTGTTGCCCAGTGTGCTTTGTTTTGTTTCTCCTGGTACTAGGGACTGAACCTGGGGCCTCTCGCAAACACTCCACCACTGTGTTGTCCGTTTTTGAAGCAGATCTCTTCTTTGTTATGAACAAGTGCAAGTTATGATTTGCCCTGAGAATTAAGTCTGCTGCCTGCTTTTGATTTTATGGAATCGATACTCATTTTAAATAAGTCAACAGTTGCATTCATATTTCCAAATGAAAGAATGCACCAAGAATAAGATACTACACTTAACTTTTTAGTGGCAAAACTTCACTGGATAGGACACAAAATCTAGGAGGGCAACGGCAGTTTTTACTGTAGTTCTGAACAGATATATGTGACTACAGAAGATAATTTGAAGGAGCAAAAATGTAGGCAGAAAATGAGATAAGAAGAAACACACCAAGTTTCATTGATCTGTGCGACTGGTGGGCCAGGGCAGAGTTTTAAGAGGACCAGCAAAAATCAATTTTAATTTCTTTGTGGAGTGGGGGACTGAACCCCGGGGCTTCACCATAAACTACACCCCGGCCCTTCTTTATTTTTTATTTTGAGATGGGGTCTCACTAAGCTGCTAATTTGCACAGGTTGAGTTTGGATTTGTGATCCTCCTGCCTCTTGTTTTAAGAGTTCTGGGATTGCAAGTATGTACCAACTTTAATTTTAGTAGTCTAGCATTCCTGAGTAATAATTTGCTTATGGTTGGAGACAATGGCCTTTAGCCTTTATGGAGACAATGGCCTTTATGGTTGGAGAGAATGGCCTTTAAGGACCCATGAGAAAGTGGAGGGAAAGATGTTACAATTTTTAAGGTTCCCAAGTAGTACATAACTTCAGGCAGCAAAAGCAGGACTTTCCGTTTTATGCTGTCTTCATCCTTGTGCAGTCAAACCTCTTCCCACGCTTCTACCTCCACATTTGATGTTCTAGAGTAACAAAGTTCTTAACTTTTTAAGCAATTGATTCTTACGGTGTTTGTATTGGCGTATAACCGACAAAGAGGACCGGCCTAACCTAGGAGCTCAGTCGTGGGTTTCCAGCTCACGCGGATATATGATTTATTTCACTTGCGTCAGTACTCCCTTGGATCATAGGGCAAGCATAAGGCAATACCACGCTACATTGCTTCAGTTTTTTTGATACTTTTATTTCCAAATCCATACAATGGAGATAGCAGCGTCTAGTTTACTGGGCATGAGGAGCAACAAAGTCCACACGAAGCGTTCAGTTCGGTGTCTGTTGCTGTACCAGCGTTCAGTGCCTGGGGTTGCGAGAGTCGTCGTTAGCCAAGGCTGTTCAGCAGGACAGATCAAGACTGGAGCCCCACACACTGCAACTCCTCAAATCCCACAGGAGAAGCCAGTGTTCGGGGCTGATTCTTGAGATTCGAATCCCAACAGTATCACTTGATAGCTTGGTGTCCTTAAAAAATATCCTATATTTAAAGATATGGCATGGCATCATTGACTTCAAATTCATTAAAATAGGTTTAAGGCTTATCAACGAATTTTCTTAACAATTGCCCGATTTTAAAACTTATGGTGGGGCTGGGGATTTAGCTCAGTGGCATAAGCGCCTGCCTTGCAAGTGCGAGGTCGTGAGTTCAATTCCCGGTACCAATAAAAATAAAGTAAAATAAATTAAAACTTATGGTATCAATTGCTTTAGTCAGCATATGCACTACTTTAGGTCTTGTGGTATATTTTTAAAAGAAGTATTCTTTGACAAAAGCCTATTTTCTTCTGGGCATATTTAATTATTGCCTTGTCTAGGTCTGTGAGGACTTTCTCACTTGCATAACAAATGCAGTTAATCTATATGCCTTGTAATTAGAATGCTGTGCACGGTCTATTTACTCAGGGACTACAAACTTTATCTTTTCTATAGCATAGTTAATATATAAATACATCAAGGAATTTACAATTACCATTTAGAAGTCGTTATTGGCAATGCTTAGTAGCAATATGGTAAAGTTATAAACACATCTATGTCTTTCTTTTATTATCGTACTTTGTGCAGTTGTCTCCAAAAACAATTTCTCCAAATTTAACTAAGAAAATTTCACTGCTAATTAGACTTAGAAAACAATCTGGAGACTAATAGAAAGATAAATTTAAGAAGGGGATCAATTAGTCCAAGATTACCCATAAAGTCTACTGCTGCCATATAAGGTACATTTCAGTTTTTTCATAATGTTCATAAAAACTGCTTTAAATAATATATACGTGCGTACAAAAACAAATGGTGTTAGAAAATATTGAATGAACTGATCTATGGTTAAAGAACTTCTTTTATTAAATATTTTAGAGGAGTTACATTTATCATTACATATTTTTATGATTTTGGTGGAAGTGTGGGAAACCCTTTTAAGAAGCCACTTCGAAATGTGTGTTACCATACTGGGACAGTAGATGTCACTGTTGTCATTTTCTACTAAATGTGCTGAGTCAGGGCTGGGTTCACATGATGCAGACATTGTTTTTTTTTAACTAAGGAAAAAGAAGGACTGCTATCCAAGAGTCAGTCTTTAAACGTAGACAGGCGCTTGAAATGATGTCATGGTATCATTCTTTTGCCACTTTCTTACCTGTCACATATTTTGTTCCCTTGGGGTAGCCTTTCATATGTAATGATTTTCTTTTCAATGATTTCTGTGGTCTTGCTGGCATGACAGAGCAAAGCTTAACATGAATGATGCTCAGGAAGCTTCATCTCTTTTCTCATCTTTGAAATCTATTATCCTTCTTCGGTAGCATCACATGTATAACATGGTACTGATTCTGAAGGTTAGGGTCCACTGAGTTTCATTGGAAAGATATATTTACGTTTCCTTGCAAATTGTTAAAATTACCTCTCATCAGTATTTGTGTCAATTCAAATCCATTTATTGATAATTTTCACCCTAATACAAACAAAACAGCATTGGCAACAACAATAAAAACTTGCTTCACTGTGTTTTTTTTCCCTGCGATGAAGGTGCTGTTTCTATTGTCCAACTTAATACGAGTCAACCATTAGTCACTAATGGATTAGTAGCTTGAAAAGGTAGGTGTTATTGACAGCCTCAAATGGATTTCTGAGCATTTGTCCAAAAGTTCTTCCTAATGCTCCTTTCACAGGTGCAGTGAAGCATGTCAGTCCCTTCTTGCTGGTTTTGGTTTCGGTCCAATAAGCAAAGATGGGGTTTTTCATTTGCTTCATTCTTGGGGACCTAGTTTGTCTTGCTAGGGTTTTCAGAGTTAACTGGGAATGTGACATACTATGTGGAAAATAATTTGGAAACAACACGAGAAACATTATCTGTTTTCATTTTGTTTGCTATTGTGTTTCCTTCCAATTCAGAAAATTTACAAATATCTTTTACATTTGGTCCTGAGAAGATGCATGTGACTTTCTTCAAAATACTTGAGATGTCTTTCATCTGCTATTTTTATTCCAAGTAATGGGATTATAACAACTTTACTTATCATATCTCATATACCATTAAAGTCAAAATAACATTAAAGTCAAAAGTCTAATTTGATCATTTCACACTTAAACAGAAATTATATGAACAGAGGTTAAATAGATTCAAAGAGGTGCAACTCTGAGTTTTATTTAGATGCCTGCCATTGACTATACTCTGTCACCAATATTGGTAAATTAGGACCAAATAACTTCTATTCTTTTTTATTTACAAAGAGGCCAAATAGCCTGTAGCTGGTATTGAATGATTCAGCCTTCTTGCTAATTAGAGCTATCAAGACAAAATTATCTCTAATTTCTATTTCAATTTGGTTCAAGTCAATCAAGTTCAAGTCTGTGACCTGTTTGATTTCAATATATTTCCTGTAAAACATGATCTTTAATCTCTGTAGATGTTTTAGGTTCTGTGCTGTAAGTTAGATAGGAAAGGTCCATGTGTGTTGCTTAAAGCCAAAGAATATTGTTAGACCTTTTTATGTCCCATGATACAGGCTAGGATATTGCTCAGTAAATTTTTTGTTGGAGCGTTAAACAGGACAGCTGGCTATCTGATAAGTTTGCCAATTTTCTCTTTAAGGTTTAATCTGTCAAGGGTTACCCAACCCACCTGTCTTTCAAGCAGTGAATTGATCCTGTCTTCTGCTCTTTCTAGGGACAAAGAAGTTTCCTAAAAACATCAGTGTGTCGTACTTGGTTCACATGCTTTTACTTAAAAAGTACCTGCAGGCTCTTGTTACTGGGTTGCATTTATTTTTTAACGGGAGACTTCATAAAGTGATAGGATTAGTTGGGATGTACTTAAAAGTGTAGGTACTATGCAATTTACATATGCTATGAGTTCACGTGGACAGTTCTATGACTAAGCTTTTAAAATTGGTTTGAGTTACATGCAGGCAATTTTAGTCGTTTCTGAGATTCCTTTCAGACACTTGTGAGTTTGGTTGTGCAATGGTATGGATATTCTTAAGTGTGGTCCTGGAGGGCTCGTGTGTTGTCAGCTTGTCCCCCTGGGTGCAATGTGAGAGACGGTGAGGCATTTAAGAGGTAGGGCTGGTGTAAGGTAAACCAAGAGACCTCCATGCCCCTGTCTCTGGCCTCCTGTCTCACCAGATGATCTCTCCCTTGTATATGTACTCCCTCCACAATCCCCCCTGCTGTCATGTGACCTAGCCATGGAACCTGTACCAGAAACTGAGTCAATGTGGCTTCTAATCTTGGACCTAAGATTTCTTTTATTATGTGCTAAATAAACCTCCTTTCTTTATAAGGTATCCAGTCTCAAATATTTAATCATAGTATCTGAAAGAAGAATAATACAAACTCATTAAATTCAAAACCTCATCTCTCTTCCTTTCTTCTTTAAATCATTGGGCCAGGGGAGAGTCGTGGAGGCTGCTGCAGATATCCAACTGTATCCTGCATCTCATGCTGTCATCTGTACTCTTCTGATTTATGGAGTCATGGTACCATAGACAGGCTCCTGCCTACAGGAATTCTACATGGGCAGTGGGTCTTCTGGTTTTGTTTTGTTTTTTGACCACTAGGTTTATTTAGCAGTCTTCTACCTTCCTTTGCACCATCCTACATACTTGATCTAAAGGAGAGCAAAAATTACGACCTTCTAGACCTGGGTGCCATTGTATCATTTTGACTCCTTTTGATTCTCTTCTTACCCTCAGTGCAGAAGTTCTTATCTGATGTGCAAGGAAGGTGAAGATCAATGCAAGGCCAAATGCCTTCTCCTCCAGGCATTCTTCTAAATACTTGATATCTAGATGGATTTTTTGAAATGTAGGACCTAGCATTACTCTCTGTTTTCTGCTTTCTCGATTAACATCTCTCTTTCTGGTAAGGTTGATCCTCAGGGGAAATGTTGGATGGTGGGAGTAGGAAATAGGAAGGTGATACACTGGCTCATGCCACTGGTGCTACTCCAGTTCTAACCCAGAGGAGGAACTCCGTAAGGAAGCTTTATACCAATGCTATGAAGAAGAACATTTCTCTCCTCTTTGCAGGTAAGAATCTTGAGATTGAGAAAGATAAAGGTGTAGCAGTCACCAACTGCAGAATGGCACAGTGGCAGTGTGAATTCAGTGTTACCTGTCAGTCTTTGCCCATTAAGATAGTGGAAGTTTTATCAGGCATGCATGCCAGACAAGCAGGTTTCCTAATTCTTGTCCTATTGTCTCTTGTAATCATTCCAGTTCTTTAGTATGAGCTTCTACAGTCTGGGGTGGTCTGCTTCTCATTTTGATTCACACTGATCCAGGGTAGGATGTCTGTTCTGTGTATCAGCACTGATGGGATTGCATTGGCATCTTCTGTCTGGCATTCTGAGTATAGGCCAGAACTTTTCGACCTTGGTGCTACTGCTGGTTAGACCAGCTGCCAGTCATGTTCTCATTGCTGAGACACAGTACCTGATACCCACAATTTAAAGGGGGAGAGATTTATTTTGGCTCACAGTTACAGGAAAGAGTTGGTGGGTTTGAGTTGCTGGTGGGAAACAGCATGACAGAGGTACATAGCAGAGGAAGCTGCTCACATGAGAGCATCTAGGAAGCAGAGAGCCAAGGGCGGAGCCAGGGACGGAGATGTGCGACATTCCAGTCCCACCCCTGGTCACCATGCTCTCCTGACCACGCCCATGTCCTAACAGCAAGTCAGCCTTAGTGCCCAGGTGGGGGTTTAGCCCTCCAAAAGCAACACCTGTGAGCACACGAGGCCTCTGGAGGACATTCTCTACAGAAACTGCAATAAACCAGGGAATCCTTCATCCTGGAGGATCATCCTGGGTATCTGAGCTGCAGAGCTGACCGCTTCTCCCCAGAGGGCAGTATTACGCTCTCTGATCCTGCCCACCTAACATGTCCCTAGATATCACCAAATGGGCCCTCTGGACAAAACTGTTCATCCTCCAGTGACAGCAAGCACACAGCCTTCTCATCTGTAAATATGTTCTTTCCATCTTACTCCTGTTTTTTACTTGAAAGTTGAGCTTTGTAGTCCTTACAGTTTCTACCATTTTGGGCTCCTCCTTTAAGGAAAAGAATGCAAAATTATGAAAATAAAATTAAGTACAATAGTTAAGAGTTATTTTGGATTATAAAAGAGGAGTGATAATAAATCACAAATTTTGAAAAGCAGACAAATGCAAATATAACAACACCTAGAAAAAGCCCCACCACATTTTTGTTAATTAGCTGTTTATAACACTCATTTTGGCCTACATTTCTGGCTGCCAATTCTTCGATGACCTCATTTCATGAGGGGTTCCTAACATTAATTTTATAAAAGGAATGGGTAATTTAGGTTTTCTCTGTGATGATGAAGTTGAATTTGTTTGCTATTACTGGTATTTCAGAAAAGTTGATTTAAGGCTCACAGCTTGTTACACTGTGATCTAATATAACAAGTAAAATGTGATTTTATACATGGACAGCTCTCTAAACTTAGTGTTACTACAAGTCGGTCCTGGGAAGGAATTCCAATAAATTATAAATTGCATTTCATATGATTCCCGTCAAAAAATAGAAATGTGGGAAATGTGTATAACAGCCAGTGTTGCTTTATTGAGTTTGTGCTCTCTGGAGAAGACTTCAGTTTTGACTTGTCAAACTTGCGAGTGGAATCCTTTGCCATCAGGTGTATAGAATTTTTAAAGATTAGCTTCTAAATCCACATATTTTGAAACTTTTTTCTTATTCCCTTCCATACCATCTTTCAGTTCCAATTGTCATGAAAGCTTTTTGTATAGAAATAGAATCTCGACCACTTCACGTTGCTGTCACAATCCTGGGTAACTTAATCAGGGGACCCATTGGATACAAAACAACACAAGTGCTGGTGGCTACTTCAATTTCGTTTCATTCAGAAGGTAATGAGAGGGCACTAAAATGAAAATATAGATGTCTTATTTGATGACAGTAAATACAAATACTTTTTTTGAAAAACTCAGCAACATTTATCCCAGTATAAATACATTCCTAAGGCTTTTCCCAGGGACTTGGAAATAATATGCAACAAAGATACTCATTTAATAGAAAGTGTAACAAAACATAAATAGTGCATCTCTTTGCTCCAGACTTTTAGTAAGTTTTTCATGGAAACTGATTTCTCTCTCTGTCTCTGTCTCTGTTTCTGTCTCTTTCATCACTAACCCATCTTTGCCCTATTATCTTCCAGATTACTGTGAAATTCCTAGTATCTCTGTTTTCAAGCCTCTCAACCTATCCTGAGTTTCCTAGCTATATGCCTCTTCTTTTTTTGATTTTTTATTGTACATACACCATTTACATCACATTTTTATTTGTTTATTTTCTCACACTTTTGCATATTGTTTATACACATCAATGGGCTTCATGATGGCAAAGTTGTACATGAACATAACATACTTTAATAATTCCCTTACATTACCCTCTCACTACATGCCATGTCACATAATTTCTTTTTTTTAAATAATTTTATTTAAAGAGGAAAAAACAAAACAAAATAAAACAGAATAAAGGATAGCAACCATACAGTATTCCAAGGAAAAAAGGAAAAGTACAACAGCAATAAAACCTAAGAAATTATTACTTGACTAATTACATACTGACTTCTTGGAAATAGCTGTTCAAATTACAAAGTTAAAACATGTAAAGTAGACATTCAAACAGTGAGACTGTTAACAGTTCTGCTCCATGATCTGACAAAAATAACAATATGGTCATCCATCTTACCCACTCAAATATACATGCAATTATATCAATAGGGTAAAATTAAACACAACAAAACAGAGCAAAGCGGATCACAAGAAAGCAATGTAAGACATAAATTTCAAAGCTAGACAATTGGAGATATTCACTCTCTATCATATTG
>PVJX010000757.1:112944-212682 GCA_004027295.1 Dolichotis patagonum | reverse complement strand
AAACAAAAGGGGGTAGTACAGAGCAGATCAGAAGAGGACAACATAGGCAACACAGTACTTTACATTAAGTCAACTGGACATCAACATTATCTAACACCATATCTCTTACTCTGCTATAGTTGAGCATAGTTTCAATTACAATAATATCAAACATAACACAATAGTATAAAGCCATGCATTTAGTGAAAGAATTCCAGGGTAAGCACCATTGTTTCTTAATTGCTTCTATACTGACCTTAATCCAAGTTTCGGGACAGCAGGAGGTGCTAAGCATTTTGGAGATGGCCTAGAATCTTCTTTGCCCTTTTGGAAAGAAAGGGACCAGAAAGACACAAGTCGCCTCAGAAAAAGTTGCTCCCTGTGTCAGCAAACATGAATGGCCCCAGATCTGACCACGTCCTGATCCCAGATGCAAGCGTGTGCTGGGTCCCCTGGCACGGGGGCTGGGGTGCAGCTGGAACTGCGGTTACTGACGGATGAGCTGGAGACGGAGCTCATTCTCGATGATGCAAGTGGAGGCCCTGAAAACTGGGAGAGGGAAGCAGAGAGAGTCAGAGAAGGTGCGGCCGGGGCAGGAGGGGCATCCTTAGAGGACTGGGGAGGGAGTGGATGCAGGGCCCCCCAGAACCCAGGCCATGGGCAGCTTGGCACACGTCGAAGTCGTGAAATGCAGAACCCTGAGGGGGTCAGTGAGCACTGCGGAAGCCCTAGCCCAGGGAGGCGCCTTATGTCACCCAAGGGACCATCAAGCCACCCCTTGCTCCTCTCCAGCCAAGCGGAGGGAGAGAAAGGTGCGTGTCTGTCCTGCTGTTCCTGACCCCATCAGTCGCAGTGACCTCGGGGCTCTGATACCAGGTTCTTTTTGCTGGAAACTTGGTTGTCACATGCCAGCTTTGCAGGGCTGCAGTGACAGCCCAGCTGTCCTCCTGGCCTCCTCGACAGGCTCCGCCCCCAACACCTGCTTTGAAGTTCAGGCTCCTCCCACCCGGCAGATGAAGGAGCAGTGACAGGGCTGTGAATGCAGAGCCAGGACCCAAACTCAGCTCCCTGCTTCTGGCTCCTGCCCACCGCCCCATGCCCACTGCCCCTTGCACCTCCAAACAATGTACATTTCAGTCCAGTTAATAAAATAGGTTCTAAAAGACGTAAAAACACTTGGGCTGTCAGATCCTATGTCATCAGGCGTGACAAAGTCACCCTCAGATCAGGATGTGTGAATGGCCTGGAGTCTGGGTGAAGAGCCAGGCGCACACCCAAGGTCCAGGAAGGAGTACCCAGTGGCTCTTTACCCCGTTCTCTGCCTGGAGGATGCCAGAACCTGCCCACTGAATGCTCCCTGACATTTTTCCAAATGAAAAAGAAAAACAACTCCCTTCCGCCAAGCAGCTTCTGGCCTGCACCAGGCAGGCCACTGCCACTGCTGCTCCATGTCCAGCACCCATACACCTACTGATATTGTGCATGTGCACCCACGTGACCCTGCCACCGAGAGCCACAGCAGGAACACAGCTGGTGGGCTGGTGGAGCAGGTTCCCAGCCTGCAGATGCAGCCCCAAGCCAGTTCACAAACAGCAGCAGCTGTGTGTCAGGCAGACGCAGGTGTACATGAGTAATTACAGGGCATGCCCACCTCGCCTCATTAATGAGGCCAGGAAAGGCCCAGTCTGGCAGGCTGCTGTCCCAAGCCTCGGTGACCCCGCCACCCGTCATGACCTGGCTCAAGAGCAGGTCTTGGCCCTCATGCAGGAGACGAGCCGGAGGGTGGCACGAGGTGCCTAGCGAGTCCCTCATACACAAACATACCCAGGTGGTGACCACAGAGAACAAGCTCTTGCCTGAGTAGCTTTTTCAAAATCTTTTGATTGGCACATACAAGAGCTGATCAAAATAGAATGCGTTTCAATAAAAAAAAATTTACTACGGCAAAAGACACATTGCTATTAGCACTGCCTCCCCAAAGTATTCCACCTCCACCTTGCTTCAAACACCCTGTCCCACTGTCACTGCCACTTTGTGCAGCAGCTCTGGAAGTCCTCTTTCCTGAGTGTCTTTATGAGGTATGATCAAAAATACACTGACAGAGCAGAGCGTGGTGGTGCGCACCTGTAATCCCAGAACTCAGAAGGCTGAGGCAGGAGGATCGTTGTGAGTTCGAGACCACCTGGGCTACAAAGTGAGCTCAAGGCCAGCCTGAACAGCATGGTGAGACCCTGTCCCAAAAGGACAAACAAAGAAAAGAAAAGACAGCGACCGCTGCTGCCCAGCGCCATCCAACAGGAATCAGGCTCCTCAAACCGCAGCGCTGTGCCCTCGTGCCCCTCAGGCGCCAGCCCTGCTGCTGTGTGACTTCTGCCACTTCCCCAAAGCCAAACTGACCGTGAAAAGGAAGGTTCTGAATCAGCTCAGGGCACTGAAGCAGCCGCTGTAACACAACTCATGACACTCGGGAGGGACCTCCAGAACTGCTTCAGGAAGGTCAGGAGGGGGGGCCGGTATGCTCAAGCAAGCAGGAGGGTCTGAGGGACCGATGCAGCTGTGTCTCTCCCTGTAGTGTAGTTTTAGGGTTAGACACACCGTACTGTCCACCTCCTCCTCTTCTGCACTTGGACGTATTTGGGGAACAGGGTGAAGTTTCGGTCACTGCGCCCCCCCATGATGACCACATCAGGGTATCGACATCCTCGTCACTGTCACCGTGAACTCCCCGTCCTTACCGTGGCGCCGTAGCTGCAGCCTTTCTGGCAGTTACCTCGGGTTCCCACAGTGCACCTCTCCAGGGACGAGGCTGCGTCTCCAGGCCAAGCCTCTGTGCGTGGGAGACCTGGGTGTAAGTCCTGGCTGTCCCTCACCCTGGGTCCCCTTGTCTGTGACTCGTGAAGGTTCTGGGCCCCACCTCTGTTTTCAGCGAGCTTCCAAGCACTTCTGATATGGTTGCTTGGGCTACTGTCCACATCAGGGCACTGTGAAGGGCCATAGTGATGTGGAGAGTGGCCAGGCTGGGCAGTCACACCCTGGGGGTCACACCCACGTGCTGAGAGTTGAGGTTGGGGTAGCCAGCCCACACAGGGAGGCCACCAGTGTGTCCCTGGAGGGACACGAGAGCAAGAGCGTCAGGAACTGACTCACACCCACCCTAAGGCTGCAAGAGGGCTGAGACACCTGTGGCTCAAAACAGCGGGAGGTGAGGGCAGCGTCCTCCTCCTGGGCCTCGCACTGTCTCCCAGCACGTGAGTTGGCTCCAGGGTCAAAGTTCATCACACTCCTTTTTATTGCTACCCTGTCTGCCTCCAAAAACGATTCAGAACAACAGATTGAGTCATCTTGAATCATCCCACGATACCATTCCTCCAGGTTCTTAGGGGCAGAATCCACACTCTCAGCAAAGACCGCGTGTTCGGTTTACCATGGGTTATCCAGAACACAGATGCTATTTCTCAGCTTCTCAAGCAGAAAACTGTGGATATGCCAGGTAGAATGAAAGTGAAATTGATCTATGCATCTCCCGGGACAAGTTCCTAAGAAAAGGAACACACAGTTTCTTGTTCTTCTTTTATCCTTGCTGGCTAGAATAGTAACCTAATGGCTGGCACTCTGGCAGCTCTTTTGGACTATGAAGTAACCTTGAGAAGCCCCACATGGCAAAACATTGGGCTTAAAGGGGCTGATTTCGCTGGTCACAGAAGTACACCACAACCATGGATGCTACGTTTCCAGGCTTCCTGACTGTGGAGTCTTCTATCCTCCTATGCTGTTTTTAGTTGTTGTTTTCCTTAACTAGCAGTCATAGCTAATTCTAGCAGACATGTCTCACCTATTGCTTCCTCTTCCAGCCAGTGTCAGGGAGGATAACAGGTGAGGGGCGCTGCTGAGAATGTGGGGAATCACAGGGGGCAAAAAGAGGGAGAGATCCACAGGCTGTTTCCCAGAATTCCCTTTCCTCTGCCACTGCTCCATTGCACACCGGGTGTCCTTTGGTGGGCACGCAGTCGCTGGAGGGCAGCGCTATGAACTGCAGAGCTTTCCACACGCACCTTGCTCGTTTCTGTGGGAGGAGGTGTGGGAGGAGCAGGAGCAGCGCTGCTCACCATTGGCAGGTGGGGATGAAGCTGGAGGTTGCCGTGCCCTGGGAGGGGCTGGAGCTGTGGGCCGTCTCAGCATCGTCCCTGGCCCCCTTTAGCCATGGTATCACTACACCATGCGTGACGTCAGTGTGGCGTGGGTGGAACCGTGGCCCTTGTCCACACCCGGGACCACCCATTCCTAAAGCCATCTGTGCCAACTCCCAGGTCCACCTCGCTAAGCACAGGCTGGCCAGCCCTGGCCAGTGACCGTGCAGAGGTGGGGACAGAGGGGATGTGGCTTCTCCACACAACAGGTCATGCTCAGCCTTTAAGAGGAGGAGACCCTAAAACACTCAGGACCAATCCTGACTGAGGAGAGATACCTCCACAGTGAGGACAACGGAACACTGGAGGAAAGAGATGGGGTCCCATGGGGGGAGACCTGTGGTGTTCATGCCCCAGGAAGTAAGGGCTTTAACTGGCAGTGTTGCCAGGTGCCATCCACTGGTTCAGTGCAGCTCCCACCATGACAGTGATATGGTTCCTCACAGAGCTGGGAAAAACGATCCTAAAATCCATACGGAAGCACGAAAGACCCAGAGTAACCTGAGCGGAAAGAGCCGGGTGGATGTACTGAAGCTCCTGGTTCCCTCCAAAGCCAGAGAGACAGAAGAGAGGGGCAGCCACAAGCCGAAGCCAGGGCCCTGGCAGGGGTCAGCAGCCTGCTCGCACAGAGGTGTTGAACATAAAAGGACTTTAGTAGACTTCAGAGGCCACAGCGCTCTTTAAACTTAAAAGCTCTTGTTGATAATGGGCTTTCAGAATGCAGGTTAATTCACAAAGCCAGAGGTGGCAGCTTGGACAGAAAGGCGGCTTTGGAGGCTTTAGAAACTTCCCCAAGGAAGGAGGAAGCTAGCGAGGCTCTGTGCTCCGGGAGCAGCTGGTGAGTGCTTAGTGCATGAGGGGCCTGGGGCGCAGCCCTGCTCCTGGTCCCACATAGGAGGATGAAGGCCACGGCCCTGCCCGCACTAGCAGGTGTCCCGCATGCATGGCAGAGGCAAAGCCCTGGCTCCCACGGAGTTTTTGTTTACCTGGGGAAGACCCCTAAAGGAGGGGAGGGAGGCCCCGCCATCCAGCCTGGGGACCTGAGGGGTGTGGGCTGCAGCGACCTTGGGTCTCTCCAGGCAGGTGGGAGGCACAATGATTCCCGCACTCTGCCAGTTGCTGCGCCCAGCAGGACACAGAGGGCTGAGTGGGGGATGCTGGGCACCAGCGTGCGGAGGGCCCAGTCTCCAAGAAACAGCCGCCTTGCTGACTGGTTCAGACAGGCGTCCAGGGACTATGAGAACCGAGGGTGCTTCCCACACCTGCCTGAGCCCTGGGCACGGAACAGAGGGACCTATCTGGAGGGAAAACTTAGAGAAGCCCAAGATCATGCCCTGGTGATGCCCAGGAGCTGAGTGGTGATCTCGCCTGGAGCCCAGGCAGAAGCCAGATGAGGAAAGTGTGGCCAGGAATCGAGGGCGGCCAGGGTGACACTGCGGCTCCAGCTGTGGGTCACACTCAGACGCAGGTGGAGCTGTTAAAACAATGTGGGTCAGTTGTGCAAGGGGTCAGGAGGGACAGGGCACCATGGGATTGGAAGCCTAAAGGAGAGGCCGCAGCATGCGGCACCTGGCTGGACAGGGAGTGTAGGGGAGCGGTGGGCAGTGAGGATAGAAGATGGGGTGGGGATCGAGCCAAGCTGGAGGGGCCACCCCATCCTACCAGCACCGGGGCCTTGGACACCTGGGGTGGGGGTTTCAAGTGACACTAGAAGCCTGCAAGCCTGTGGCCTTCTGGGCGGATGTCCCAGGCCTCGAGGGCTCTGAGAGCTGGGGGAGACGCACTCAGCACAGCTTCCCTCGCCCCAGGGTCGGAGCACCTGCTTTTCTGCAACCTGCTTTGTGTCTATAGAACTAGACTGCCTGACAAGCAGGAGTGGCCCCAGCCCCATCAACCTGCAGCCGCCGAACTGACCCTGCAGCCTCCGAACTGACCCTGCAGCCAGCCTGACCCCTTGCTCTTGGGCTGGCCTAGGAGAGAAGTGAGGAGCAGGGCAGCCCGGAACGCAATGCCCATCGACTATGTTTTGTTCTCATTCAAGTTCTACCAGGAACTTCACCTATAAGCAGGAAGGGAAAAATCAAGGACCCTCAGGGAAAAAATAATTAATTAACCAAGCAAATAAGAGAAATGCTAACTACAGCTAGCAAGTTCTTGTGACCCAGCTGTTCCCTGCTAGGTATCCTGAAGGAGCTAAAGGCACTGTATTACAGTGTCTGGTCTGATTTCTCAACTGTCCCCTCCCTTTCAGGCTGGGGCAGGTCTCACCCCCACCTGCCACTGGTCTCAGATGGGAGCAGCTCCGGGGCGGGGCGGAATTTGGTGGGGAGGTGGGCGGGGAACCGCATAGGAAAGAGGAATCATGAGAGTCTCCACCTGTCTTGGTTACTTGACACCCAAAATGAAGGAAGCAAAGGTTTATTCAGCTCACTGTCTGTGCAGGTTTCAGTCCATAGTCGGCTGGCTCCAGGGCAGGGTGGCATGGCACGGGGGCAACACTTCAAGGTGGCAGCCAGCAAAAGCGGCCAGAGCCAAAAGGGGGAACAGTCCTGTCTCCCTTACACTGTAAGCAGGCTGCCCCGCCCCCACGCCAGCGGGCCACACCCACTACCTCTGTGCCCTCCTCTCCCCAGGATGAGGGTGTTTACAGAGCAAGGCTCCCGGCTCCCTGCTGAGTCTCAGTGAAACTTCTAAACTTCTCAAGTTGACAAGTGTATCCACCATGAGAGCTTACCCACTAGAGGGGCCAGGGCCTGGGCATCTTCGGGACAGGAGGACAGCAGTGGAAGTAACGAGGACCCCGAGAAGAAAGGCCAGGTCTCCAGACAGCAAGTGGTCTACAAGCCCCCTCCCTCCGTGACCCCAGAGGGAACCCCGAGTCCTGGTCCTCAGCCTGGAACCATAGTTGGCTGAGGTCCACATTGTCCCCTGTAGATCCTCTGGGTTCCCTGTGTGGCCCCAGAGTCCTCCCCTTGGGTCAGCCACATTCCATGACCAAGGTGGGGTGACTCAGCAAGCTTTTGGGAGGCACCACCCTCCTGACACGGTGATTTACAAAAGTACTCAAGGCAGTGCACCTCAGGAGCTGGCACAGACAGGAAGAGCCAGGCTCCAGGGAGGACACTGCAGGAAGTGGGTTTGGGCCACATTATATCTCCTGTCTGTCTCTAGTGCCACACAGACAAACCTTGAGGCCACCAGCTCCCATCCCCAGACGAGAGGCAGAGGAGGAGGCCCAGAGGCCAAGGAAGGCTGCTTCACACTGTCTGCAAACTCGGGGTGCCAGGTACTGGGACGAGGGAGAGGGGGTAGCGACCCAAGCATGCTGGTCCCTGCTGGGGACAGGGGCTGGCACTGTATTCAGTGGGCTTCCCCAGGGGAGTCTCAGGGTGGTGCCTGTCTCCTTGCACGACCAACATGTACTCGACAGGAAGGAAGTCAGGATTGCACAACTCTGTCCTGAGAACGTGCGTTCCAATACACGTGAACTGGTGACCCTGGCCCCGGTACCGCCGGGCTGGAGCCTCTGACCTTTCCCCTGGATGCTAACGTGCCCCTGTGCAGCGGCCAGGAGACTCTGCTGACTGTGTTACGCGGTGAGAGGGCATTAACAAAGCTGTCACTGAAGACCAGACATAGTGGTGGGATTAATTTTTCCTTCATTAATAATATCCTAATTTGCATGATTAATATGTCACAGCCCATGAACGCAGGCAGCTATGGATAAAATCATTGAACGAAAATGCCACCTGCTGAGGAAAAAGAATAAGGCAAATAAATGACTTGACACAGCTACACGAGCTGAGAAGATGTTTCCCCGAGACAACACCAGCAATGCTTGAAATTTCTCCTCCGCCAAAACGACTGCCCAAGGAACAGGGCACCAGTGTTACAGGCAGCTCCCAGGATGGAGGAGCTGCCGACGGGCAAATCTGGGAATTCCTGACAAGGCCACCACTGATGGCCCATTCGCGGGGTTCCTTTGTACCTTCCCTGGCTTCCAAAGCTGATCCTGGGCCAAGAAGCAGGACTTTCCAGGCCACAGTGGTGCCACCTTGTCAGCCCAGCTCAGATTCTTCCTGTAGCTCAGACCTCAGCTGTTTGGACAGAGGCCTGGGGTAGGCACTGAGGGGACCATGCCAACAGCACCAGCTGCAGCTGTGAGCGCAGGGCAGGGGCTGAATCGGAACAGGAAACAGCCCAGGCAGCACAGGCTTCTAAGGAACCAAGGTGGGGCCTGGAGGGAGACGGGTGGGCAGGGGTCCTGGCCCCAGGGCACGGCCTGTGCCCTGGAAAATAAAGCTCCTCAGAGGGCCTCCAGGGAGCAGCAGCTGCAGCAGGAACTCTGTGTGACTCAGGGACTGTCCTGGACCTGCCATGGCCAGGGTGACAGCTGCTGGTCACATGTTGCTGTTCAGCACTCGACACGGCCAGCATGGCTGAGGAACTAGGTTTAAGAGTCATCTCATTTTCATGAACGTAACTGGAACCATCCTTTGAGGTCACTGGTGTGAGCGGGAGGGAGAGGAGCCGGTACCTGAGATGCACCTTCGGCCTCTGCATCCGTCCCTCATTCGGGGCCTGAGGGGCTGGGTTAGGACCTGGGGTCCAAGCTCCGCATCCCGCGTCCCGTGACCTGGGCATCTGCCTGCGGCTCTGTCTGTCTGCCTCATCTCAGAGCCCTCACTGCTCTGCTGCTGACCGAGAGCCCTGCCTGCCGCCTGCCCGCCTCTCCGGGGCTTCCGGCTGCCGTCTGCCCTGTATCTGCACTACAGGAGCAGACCTGGTACCTGACTGGTTCTCATCTGCGACCCGGAGCCCAGCCTGCCCCTCCCTCACACCTTGTCCCCTTCCTCTTCTTATCTCCCCACTCCAGTCAGGGAGGAACATCCCCCCCACCCCAAAACTCCCACTGTCTCCAAGCTTCTAGAACACCAGGCTAGGGACACTTGGTGCCGCTGACGACTGCTGAGCTGCCCTACTTCCCACTACCCACTCCCAGCAATGTCGCAATATTTTGGCCTCAGTGCAACCACTCTCCACCAGAGGGTAGGGTGTGGTCAGACAGGGGGCAGGGCATCTCCTCTCCTGCCAGCCCTTGCAGCACGCTGGGCAGTGACTGCTCCTCAGGGGCACGGGGTAACAGTTCCTTCCTTTCGGGGCTGCTCGAAGGTCAGTACATTTGAATCTGCTCATCTTTCCCTCTCCCCAGAGGAAGGCATACGTGGCTGCCCTGCTTTCTGCACTCCCCAGAGACAGCTCAGCAGTGGCTGGGAGAGACTCGGACACACCAGGCTCCTGGAGAGCCGGGAAGGTCACTTCCTCGCCCTGACCTTGCACAGTCTCCTCATGGAGTCACACTGCAGCCGCAAGTTCTAACCCTAAGGCCAGGCCGGTGTTCGCCCACCTCGGGATGTCTTTAGTGTCATGAGTTCCTTGGGCTGTCCTCCAGATCTGGACTGAGTGAGCCACAGATCCCACACTGGGGGTGACCACGGGCATGCCAATGAAAGGCAGGGTCCCGGGGGCCACTCTCATAGACATATGGAAGGTAAACCTGATTTTAAAGGAACCTCCCAGCCATTAACCCTGAGCCTCAGCAACGGCTCTTCCCTGGGACTCCTGCCAGCCTTGTCCCATGCTCTGTCTCTGCCGCTGCTCCAACTGAGCCGCTAGTCACCAGCAGATGCCCAGCCCCGCCTTCTGCCCAGCGGGCTCTGCTGCCAACCCAGCGCCATCCTGGGAAATGCAGCGTGGAGCTGCAGAGAGCAGCCTGGGGCACGGCGGCTACAGGGCTGGTGCATGGGGTTTCACCGCCCTTGGGCCACGGTCTAAGAAACGAGTCAGTGGCTGATTTATCGTTGTGCACACAGGACAGAGTGTACCTACGCCAGCTAGGACAGGGGAACACTGTCACATACACGGTTCATCTTTAACCAGCATGTAATTAGATAGCACAGGAGGGTGATGTGTTATCCTGGAAATGGCCAAGAGGGTACATTTTAGGGAGCCTTAAAACACACACGCACACACACATGCACACGCATGCGTGCACACAGAGTGATAGATGTGTTCCCTTGCTCAGCTGCAGTAATCACCTGGCTGCACAGGTACATAGATCCAAACATCACATAAAAATTTTTAAAATCCTGTAACAGGTTTAAAGATGTCCCAGGTTTAAAAACCTGACACATAAAATAAATCCGTCAACAACCATGTGCATGAGTTGAAATTATCCCACTGACTCATTTTTAGCAGTCAAAAGATGCCAAGTGTGGTGGCTTATGCCTGTAATTCCAGCCTCTTGGGAGGCCAAGGTAGGAGGATTAGGAGTTCAAGGCCAGCCTAAATAATTTAGCAAGACTTTTTCTCAGCACAAGAGGTCAAAAGAAAGGGATGGGGCCAGAGGCATAGCTCAGTAGCACAGCGCCTGCCCAGTAAGTGTGGGGTCCTGAGTTCAATTCCTGGTACCAAAAAAGTGCGGGTGGAGGGGAATGAAATTTACTTTTAGTATTATCTTATTTATCCAAGTATATCAAAAGTTACCACTGCATGTTACCAAAAATTTTAGTTACTTATAGGATATTTTTTCCATCTCAGTGTGCATTTCACAGTCCACAGACCCTCTCTGTGGGCCACATTTTGAACACACCAGTGCTGCATGTGGCTCAGGGACCACACTTAACCCACAGCTTCTGCCCGTGCTACTGGTTACCATGAGGTTTGCTCATCTGGTCAAAATTCATGCACAATCCCCCAAGGTGAGGGACTTGAAGACGGGCCTCTGGAAGGGGACCACAGCCAGGTGAGGTCCTGGTGCGGGGTCCTTCCTTCGGGATCAGTGTCTCTATAAGAGGAGACAAAAGAGGTCCTTCTGGCCTCTCCAGCAAGGAAGGCCCGAGCATGCAGGTGTCTGTCTTTGCACCCAAAAGGGATCTGTACTCACAGCCCGCAGAATAAACTTCTATTGTGTGAGACCCCGAGCTAGATGTTTTGTCTTGGTGGCCTGCATGGAGGTACTTGATGGTTCTGCATGGACTAAGTTCTGCCTGGGGGCTCGAGGCAAAGAGCAGCACGTGCAAAAGTTTGAAGGCCAAAAGCCTCAGACAACTACCAGGCTGGTCCTGGCTCACTGGGTCCCAAGGAAGCCACCGTGCTCGGCTTTGCAGGCAGAGAACTCTGTTTCCAGCTTCCGAGGTCACAAGGCTTGTGGCTTTGCAGGGAGACGAAATGGTAACTCTCTTCCATGTCTCCTGGTGCTGTGTAATCCATTTCCTGTTTGAGTGGGAAGTTGAGAAACCCAGGATGAGAAGACAAGGGCTCAGGAATCTGAGAAGCAAGCAGGATTGCTCTGGGATGCTGTGCAAAGAACCCTCCATTCTTACCAGCTGCCTTGGACAACTGGGGGGCCAGGGATTTCTGAAAGGACTGAATTGTGTCCAGGAGCTGGAAGCAAAATTCAGTGATACAGTGCTTGCCTCACAGCAGGCCCTGGGTGCCACCCCAACACCAAAAAACAAAAAATATGTCCAGTGGCCAAATGTGTCATTCTGGCTTCCGATAGTGCAAGGAGCTTGGTTTCACTTTTACCCATTGTTTGAAACTGTCCCTCACCCTGAGTTAATCTGTCCCGTATGTTCTCAGACAATACCTTTTCTGCTATTAAACATAAAAGAATTAAAGTGAAAAAACAAAGATACAAAGCCCTGGGATCATTAAAAATTCAGTTGCTCTGTATTGACCTAAACCATGGAAGAGTCCCTAGCTTCCTCAAGATTGGGACTTTGTGTAAAAAGAAAATTAAGGCATTTTTAAAACATTTGCCTCAAACTACCATCATTAGCCAGGACCTGTGGTCCTTACAGAGCAGATTAAGCCATTTCCAAACACCCCACCACTACCAGAGTTGTAGACCCAGAAAAATACAGAAACACGGCACCTTTGAGCCAGATGGCAAGGTCAGAGTACCAGGAAATGTCCTTGGGCAAAAACACAGGGCCCTGAGGTTAATCTGAGCATAATCTAAAATGTCTCATATGGAGTCTATGTGTTTTCCTTGGCAGGGGCAGTGGAGAACTCAATCCTGCAACCTGGCCGAAAGGACAGGACGCTAAGTCCAGCTGACTCCAAACACCTGGGCAAAGACACTGGAGGAAGAGGGTGCAAGCCTGCTGATGAAGGAGCAAATCCGCAAGAAGAAAATGTTCTGAGCTGTATAAAGGTCTCCAACTATGAGGCAAGGTGGCACCAAAGAAGGTGACCCAGGGACAGCTGCCAAGAGGCAGAACCACGGGGTCATCTGGTGAGAGCTGGCTGAGCTCTGGGCTGGTCACAAGCAGCAGAATCATCCAGTCCAACAGCTGCACAGGGACAGGGCTCCCGGAAGAGCCTCCCAGAAGCTTGCAGCCATGATTCCCCCAGCGCTGCACTGACTCCACTCTGCGGGCCCAGCTGGGCTGACCCAGAACTTTGCTGGCAGATGTGGGACTGACCATCCTCACACCGGCCAGAACCAGGAACAAGTCCCATGTGTCCCTCACATCCTCTTGCTGAAGCCCCACTCACAGCATGACCTCTTTGTCCAAGGCTGTCCACCTAGCCTTGCTGCATCTGCTCCAAAAAAGGACCTCCCTCAGGGCTGAGCCCCCATCACTCCTGTGCCACCCAAGCTTTGTCCCTATCCAGGGACTGCACACGCAGCTTCCCTGTGTCTCTGGTGTCTCCATAGCCTCAGCAGGTAGCTGCGTGTGGTGGGAGCTTTGTACATCTCTCATGGGATTTTTCATGGTTCTGCTCTCTATCAAGACTTCCGGAACCCAGGCCAACCCTCACAGTGTGAGGCCCAGGTCTCTGTAGGCCCATCAGGAGCTACTGTTTGGGAATAAGTGGACCTCAGGTTCTTCCCAGCCAAGATTAGGAGACTGGCCCTGCCTGGGTGCTGATCCAGTTGAGTGTAAAATTTGGGTAACTCAAGCTGAAAAATGTCCACCTCACTCATATAAACATTTCAACCGAAACTTTGTTTGGACCATAATTATTTGCTTCTGAGAAATAATGCAAAGGGATTTAAAGAAATTAAAGTAATTGATTTATAGGTAGTTCATTGTTTGGGGGAGTGTTTCAGTGCCCGAAGAAATACAGACTGAATCTACACAGACGTTCTTCTAGACCACTCTGTGCCTAAGTGTGTGTACATGCTGGTACACAGAGGGAGGTGTAGCAGGGCGTGCACAGTGTGAATTGCAGATGCAGAATTCCTATAGGGAAAGTGTTCCAATGGCCAACTGTCCAGTTCCAGTGGGGCTGGACATTGCTCAGTCAGAACCACTTCTGTGTTGCAGGCAGAAGGACAACAGAGTAGATGGGGACAAGGGGGACAGTGGGGTGGTGTCCTTCTCCTGTCTGAGGAATCCCTGGCAGTTCCTATTATAGTGCTGCATGCAAGTGCTTCTGAGATCTAAAATGCTGTCCTGGGCAACATCTGTTCCTGTGCCACCAATCTCACAAAAGGGTGACTGCAGCTTCCACCGTGCAGCCGTGGCCCAGTTAAGATGCAGGCCACCTGCAGGATCTCTCTCTATACACCCCCCGGTGCTGCTTCTAAGGAAGCGTCACTCAGTACATTTGCATACATGGAGTCACCCACTGGCCCGTGTCCCCAGCGGGTTCCAGGTCCCTGATGTCCTCTCTGCTGTCCTGCTAAGGCCCCTCTTTTCAGCTGTCAGCCAGACGTATGTGCATGTACTTGTGGAAGAGGGCTTGTTACACCATGTGGCGGTCAGCCTGTGCTTCACTGTCAGCCAGGGACAGGCAAGTGATTACCGGGCACACAGTACCTGGCCAGCAGGCAGCACCAAGGACACGGTCCCCATGGAGCCAGGCTGTAAGCCCAGACCTGTCCACTGTGTGGCCCCCAAGCAGTCAGAGCCCCGTCTGCTCTTCCAGCTCTGCCATCAGGAGCCACGGTCCAGAGGGAGGTCCAGCACAGAGAGGGCTCTGCCACGGAGAGCCGGGGCCCCAGCCTGGACAGCTGTCCAGGAGGGAACCCAGCTTAGCTTCACCCTAGCAGTCACACCACGCTGCGTCTGCACTCGCCACCTCACCTAAACCTCAAAGGAGACATCTAGAGAAACAGTAAAGGCATGGTCCTCCAAACCAGGACCCAAACCGGAAGTCTGTTGTCTTCCTGGGAATGCACAGTATTCACAAAGCCTGGCTGTGAGGCTTAGGGGTCCATGTGATGAAGCCCCATTTTCCTGGGCTCCTTCCTCCAGATTTGATGAGAAGATCCAGAGTTAACATGTGTCTTGTCCCTCTTCCTGGTGGACAGCCTGCCCTTTGCTCATCTGAGCAGGCCCGGGCCAGAGTTTCACCTGCAATCACATCACAACTGTGCAGAAAGCTTACCTGCTAGCCAGGTGTGGTAGTGCACGCCTGCAATCCCAGCACTCGGGAGGCTGAGACAGGAAGATTGCTGTGAGTTTGAGGCCAGCCTGGGATACACTGAGTTCAAGGCCAGCCTGAACTGCATAGCACCTGTCTCAAAAAGACAAGAAAAAAAAAGAAACCTCAGTTGCTCCCTCGGCGTGAACCCTGCTGCCAATCTCTGCTTCCCAGCTTCTGTGGAAAAGCAGGTCCCAGCCCAATTGCACACTTCTCGGGGGTTGGGAGCATCATATTCAGATCAGCTAACATTTAGCTTTGGTGCCACTCTGGGCAGTAGACAGCAGAAAGAACAAGGAGAGAGATTTTCTGCCCAGAGACTCACACGCTGACCGAAATGACAAGGAAGGGCAGCCAAGCCTGATGCTTGGAGCCCTTACAGGAGGGGACAGGCGTCTGGCACACACAACAGCCACGGGGACCTCTTCCTGGGTCCATCCTGGAGAGGCACACCCCAGACTCCAGGGAGGGACGGCACCGTGGGCAGGGATGGTGTGCAGCAGGGATCAGCAAGCCCAGATGTGAGCCTTGGGCTGCCGTCCTCATGGCCGCTCTGCTATGGGTCAGTGTTCTAAACACTGTGGAATCCACGCAGGCAGGAAGCTACGTGGTTATCGACACAGCCTCCTTCAAGTCTGGGGAAGCATGACTCAGGACAGCAGGGACAGCTCACAGGCAGACAATGCTGAGGCTGTGACCGCCAGCCCAGAGGGCAGAGGACAGAGCATCCGGCTAGAGTCCTTCTCATGCCTTCCCGTTTCTCAGGATTGTGAGCCTTCTTCCTGTTTCTCCCTGCAGACCGAAAATGTCTGCCCACACCTGCCTGCCTGTTTGGGAAGCAGGTAGCTTGCTTTCTGGAGAGCAGAATCCCTGTGAGGACACAGCCCAAGGGACAGGAGTATAGGGATGGAGGCAGATGTGGGATGGATGTCCCTAGGACCAACAGTCCCTCAGAGCGGCCCGTGGCATCGCCTTGGGAGAAGGGCCTGCCCAGGTTTGCCCCCACAGCCTCCCAGGCACAGCCTGCTGACACCCTCATTTCAGACTTGTGGTCCCCAGTACTGAAAGGGGATTCATTTCTGTCATTTTAAGCCATCTGGTCCATGGTGACCTTTTAACAGCAGCTCAAGAGAACTAATACGCCTAGCTTGGATAGGGGTTCAATGACTGTTCCTCAATATTACACAGAATTCCACGCACTTTGAAAGTAACACCACGTAATGAGACGAGGTCCTGACGCCTGGCTGCCCCTGGCTTTGACCAAACTGAGCACAAAACCCCAGCCGTCCCTCCCAGGGGCTGCTCTCTGGTGGCCTCCTTCCTGGGCTGACCCACACCTGGCCTCGGCCCGCTGCAGCCTCTGCAGCCCGGATGGATGTTCGTCATTCAGCTCTTCACACCCAGCACCTGCAGTCCTTCCCCCAAGCCCCTGAGAAGTGTCCAGGTCCAGCTGCAGTTGGCCAACTGAATGCACCCAGGCCAAGCAGCCTGAGAGGGCCCTGGGAAGCTGGTGTCTGCGTCTTTCCTGTGTACACTGGGGCACACTCCTCCTGGAAGCAGTATCGAGGGGACCTAGGGGACCAGAGATGTGCGCGCTCTTGTCCGTGCATGCAGATGCAGCCACGAGGGTGGGGGAGTTCTTGTGGGCCAGTCTTGACAGTCGCTGGCCTCAGCCTTCCACCCAGGTGAGTCTGGTCTCCGCCTCGACACCTCCGTCAGTGAACTGCACAATAGCCCTTTGACAAGCTCCTTTTTTGCTTCACTCAACCAGAGCCGTGCTCTGCTGACAACAAGGAAGAGCCTCTGGTGGAAAACTTGCTCCTGCCTGGTGGAGCACAGCCATCTAGATACTTCCATTCAAGTTAGGGACGAGGATGTTTCGGTGTGCGTGCTGGTGCACACCTGCAACTCCTGCACTCTGGCCAGCCGAGTCAGGAGGACTATGAGTTCAAACCCAGGCTGATTCTGAATTTCACTGGGTAAAATCTCAAATAAAAGCTGCTATTTCTGCTCACTCTTTGTTTAAGGAGACGCTGGAGAAGAGGCAAAGCTCGTCTTGTCATTCTGACATGGCTTTGAGGAGCTAGGGGAGAGGGCTGGGGAACACTGGATAACAAAAGCCCACGACTTTCCACTGACTTCTGCATCTGCTTGATTTTCGGTTCCACGTTGTTTTACTCACAACCTCATGCTTGCCAGGCAGGCACTGGTGCCATTGGGCTAAACCCCCAGGCCTTGGTTCCACAGATGCTTGACTCCCATACGATGGGGAGAGATGTTTTAGTAGATTTCTTAACAGGAACAAAACCAGCCTCACTAATGAAGAGAGCATTAAGATAAACTATCCCAAAGGCAATTTTAGGATACTTACCTTTCCAGTAAAGACTATAACTCTCTGTATCCCTCAATAAATATGAACATATTCATTCTAAAAGTTCAAAAGGACAAAATACAATAAATGTCACACCAGCTGAAACATCATCGGCAAAGGTTTCTGTCACTCACAGGATCCCAGGGTAGTTCATAGAAGGGTGACTAAGATTATTCCCCAAAGAGCAACAGTTTTCTGTAATATACGGATTTATTTAAACCCTTCTTGAATGTATTTTTTCACTTTATGCAACAAATCAAAAATGCAAGCTCTTCAGTGTAAAAAGGGCTTTTTCCTTTGCCCTAAAACCACTTTCAAGCTTATAAATATCCTCTCCTTTTTTTCAAAGAAAAAAGGCACCTTGCTTTGATGGCACTGATAAATCAGCAAATGTAAACTTTTCCTCCATTTTCTTTTTGCCCCACCCCCTTGTAACTGTGGATTTATCAGTACCACCTTTTTAAATGAGCACATATTAACTGTACTTACTAACGGGGCCCAACATGCTATTTCCACACATGCTTGCAATGTGCACGGATCAAACCCAGCCTCCCTTCTTTGTCTTCCGGACCCTCCTCAACTCCTAGCAATCACTGGACAACACTCAGGTTAACGCTTTTTTAGGCTTCCTTCTTGGTCTGTCTTGCCCCAGCATCCTCCAGTTCTATCCAATTTGCTGTCAAAGACAAGATTCCCTTCCTTATGGCTGAGTGCTGTGCCACTGTAGATATGCACCATGTTTTCCTTGGTAGATCTATCTCTATAAATCAGTTTGAAACATAAATATATTTAAAGTCCTTCCATGTACAGTGGCCCATACCCATAATGCCAGCACTCAGGAGGCTGAGGCAGGAGAATGCCTGTGAGTTCAGGCCAGCCTGGCTATACAGTGAGACCCTGTCTCAAAAAACAAAGCACAAAATACCAATAACAACAACAAAAATCCTATGTAACATCCATGGAAAAGTAACTCATAAAAAGAACGGGAACTTGGGATTAAGAAATTCCACTTTTCCATTTAAAGGAAACCCTGGGCAGCTTCTCTCTGGCACCTTGAATCTCTTGCCTTTGAGGCCATGGCAGAACGTGTAGCAGTACCCTGCAGGGTGGGTCTGCTAACCTAGGTGGCCCCGGTGCCCATGCCTGGTGGGAGGGTGGGGTGCAGTATGGATATGATATGCAAAGGGAGGGCTCTCGTCCTGGGGGTACAGAGCAGGACTGAGGGAGACTGTCACGTGATGCAGATCAATATCCCATTTAACATCTTCAGAGCTTAGGTGACTGAAGCGTGAGAAGTGAGTCCATGGGAGGAGGGATGGGTGTTTAGAGGAAGCCGACCTTTGCGCAGTGGAGCTGAAGTGGAACGGAGAAGACCTTCCCTGGCTCCCGGCTACTGCGCCCTGCACCTCAGGGCCCTCTGGGATGGAGACCGAGCCCCTGAAGGGCTGGGCTGCTCTGCGTGAGGACAGGGAAGGTGGAGCCCACGCTGGCAATGTGACACTGACCAGGGACAAAGGGTAGTGGGCCTCAGCGCGAGGGAAGGATGCCCAAAGGCCACCTCTCATGCTGTCCCGCCTTCTCAGCACAGTCCCTTTCCAACCTGTGTCCATCGCCTTCCATGCAGGCTCTTATCTCCTAAGGCTACTTTGAGAATGGAGGAGCAGTGGTTTTGCCTTGTTTGGCTGTGGTGTGGGGTGAGGGGCTTTCCTGCAGTGAGCAGCCCAGCAAGAGTGCTAGCACAGGTTTGTCTGCTGAGAAAGGACAAGAGCTTTGGGGGGGCGGGGACCCCAGCTGAAGGCTGCACCTCTCGAAGCCACCAAAGGAGGTCTGGGTTAGGTTCTTTGAGAATTTAAGAGAATAACAATACCAGGGCACGTGCCATTCTCACAGTTGGCATCATGCATGGTTTCACTGGGGCAAAAAACGATTTCCCAGATTTGCTTTTAAAAATGTAAACCTCTGGCTATTTCTTAATACAAAGTAGTGGACTAAGTCCCAGGAAAAAACTTATGTTGGCAGGAAGATGAAACACACATGCGCACTTAAAATCTAAAAGCGCCAGAGAGTTTGAGAAACCTGTTTTCTTTCCCTGGCAAACAGAAAACGTCAAGGTCAACAATGAAGTTTCTGTGTTGGTTTCCCTTCCTCCTCTTTCCTTGTTTTCTAATGGAAACAAACTTTTGAATTTGAAAAAAAGAATCTAGAATCAAGAGCAGACAGGAGAGCCGCCCCTGCCGCTGGGGTCTCACGAGCTTGGGGAAGTGGATCTAAACTTTGTTTTCTCAATCGGGGTGAAGATGTGAGTGCTCCTCACTAAAACGTCAACAGTACCTATGTTGCAACTCCTGGCACTGACGTCAAGCGCCATAGTGCAGTGCCCCTGCTTCCCGGCCCACTGGCCGCACTCCAGCCCGAATCAAAGACCTCTCTACTAGGAGTCCATCCACTACCACAGCAAAGACCCCAGCCCCAGCTGGCAGGTCTACGGGGAAAGCACAAGAGGAAAGCTGTCCTTCCTTGTTACTTTCCCGCCAGTTGGTCCCACCTGACACTGACATGGACTCTAAGCTCGGAAGGCTATGAGGCTTTGTTCCACACGGCTTCATTCCACGAGGTTCTGAGCGTCTCTTTATGCCAGGTGTCGTGGGGACCCTGAAGATGGCTCAGACATAAATCCTTTTTCCAGCTGACTCATTTGAGGGTACCACCCATATCACCAAGGCAAGTTCCTAAATGTGCCAACCAAAGACAGCAAGGAGGTGATGGTGACGGGGGACAGCCATCTCTCTCCAAGAGGCCCAGGGCAGGATGGGCAAGCTGAGCCATAGACAGTGGTAAGATTCTCAAGAGACCTATTTCTAGAAACTGGGTTTTAAATGCATAAATACAAACTGTACCTAAGAATCTATTCCAGTCCATAGCAGAGTGGGCACCAGCCTATGGTAACCTAATTAAGACCTCCTTGCAGGGGAACCCCTAAGTAGGTTCTGCAGGAGGGGACTGAAACTGGACTAGAATTGGCAACTCCCGCCCATCGTGGAACCCGGCCAGAAAGAGGGGTCCACGACTCGTTAACCTGCAGTTTACTTATGCGCTAGCATGGTTCACTATTGCTTTGTTCCATGATCCACAGGGTTTCTGACTTGCTAATTCCCAGGAGATTGTACGACAGGTAAAGATGGTACAGTCCTTTCCCAGTCGGTTCATCAGTGCGTGAAGAAAGCAGACCCGGGAAAAAGGACTTGAAACTGAGAGAAGACAGCGTCGCATATATTTGGGATGAATTTTTCCAGCGGGGAGCAGTGCTTGCTAATCTCATGCTCAATTTAGTGCAATGAAAGATAGTTAAAAGAAAGCACCTCAGGCATGGTGGTGCACACCTGTCACCCCAGCACAGGAGGTTTGAAAGTCCAAACACAACCTGGGCAGCCCAGCAACATAAGTGAGACCCAATCCAACATGGAAAATAAAAAGGAAGATGGGAGTGTGGCTCAGTGTGAAGATCTGGGTTCAAATTCCCAAAACTACAAAAAATAAATGAAACAAAAGATGCATGAAGTGCAGGCACCATCGGCAAGGACGATTGTAGGGATCTGCAAAAGGAGGCGGGAACCTGGCAGTGGGCAGCAGCTCATAGCTCCAGCAGCACTGGCTTAGAGCCGGCGTGCAGATCTTCTACCTTCCACCTTCCGGAAATGAGTTGGGTGACACCCACATCCCGCCTCTCCCCACATGCGTCCCATGCACCTGCCTAAAGGCCAGCTGTGTGGGCCTCGGCACACAGCACAGGAGCCCCGATCTCCAAGATGCAAGTGCTGGGCTGAGCACTTTCAGCTGGCAGCACGGAGTCTCCCTCCACTCCGAGGGGGACAGTGCAGATCAAACTGCTGACCAGTCCACAGGTGGAGACCAAAGGGAGGGCGGGAAAGGGAACCCTGCCGGCACAAGGCAGAAGAGCCTTTAATCTGAAATTTTTACCCAGCAGAAAGGCAGAGGACAAGCACGGTCCAGGGTCCCCAGGGCCACAGGCATGTTCCGCACCTGAACAAGGCCAGAGTGCTCCCAGGAGTTGATGTGGGTTGGTGCCCAGGGCAGACACGACCCCAAGAAAGCTAGGCAAAGGGTGAGGCATGAGGGGACCCAGCTGTGTCCAGCTGTGAAGGCATGCCGTGCGTCCTTACCCCACCATAAAATTAGGAACATATTTCTAATTTCATCATCTAAGTTTTCTTCACATGCTCTCCATAAGAATCATTTCATTTAGGTATCAGTTCTTCAAATCTTATATTCAAAAAATATATATATTATATCTTTTCCCCCCAGGAGTTTCTACAAAAATGTTTAAATTATCAAAGCCAAGAATAAGATGAAGATCACTCCTGGAGCTGGAAATAGATTTTTTTTTAAATTGTCCATGGATATTTATGGAAACTAAAGCTCAAAGGACTTTATGACTTACTCCAAGTCACAGGGTGAGTGGGATTAGTTAGAACCATAACCTAGAACCTCTGCCTCACAAATCTCACTTCCTGCTATATTACAATGTGAGCAAAATTGCCCCAGATAGCAGATCGCCACAGGGGAAAGGGCTTTTCTCCTGATGTGTAGGTGATTCCATGCAGACCTCCCCCATAATGGGAGCCAACAGGGCTCTGGCTTTCAGCACCTGCACCTGGGAACCGAACCCTGCTTTACAGATTTTGAAGTTCTGTTATTAGATGCCTACATGTTTTGGGCTGTCTGTGTGATTAAGCCGCCCTTGTTACTATGCAGGTCTTTCTTCAGCTCTGGAGATGCTCAGTTTTCAAGCATCTTCACCTGATGTTGACTTCCACCAGCTGTCTACAAATGGTTTCCTCGCTTTTCCTGGCAGCCCACCTGCATCTGCACATTTGAAGAGCCTCTCCTGTACACAGGGAACACCTCTGGGCCCCTGATTTTGTTGTTGTTTGTTTGTTTTTGAGACAGGATCTTGCTATGTAGCTCAGGCTGACCTTGAATTTACTATGTAGTCCAGGTTGGCTTTGAACTCTCAAGGACCCTCCTGCCTCAGCCTGCCAGTGCTGGGATTACAGACATGTGCCACCACACCCACCTCCCCTGTATTGTTATCCACTCTGCCCGTCTCCATCTTTCCTCAGCGGGTTTACCCTGCCATGCTTACCATACTTGTAGACATGGTTCAGAGCTGGCTGTCTTGCTGTGTGATGTTTAACTTTTTTTTTTGGCACCAGGTCCAAGCTCCGGACCACACACTTGCCAGGCAGGCACTGTGCCACTGAGCTAAATTCCTGACCCCTTGCTGTTTGTTTTGTTCAACCCTTGATCTTGTTGTTGTTATTCTTTTCCTCCTTTCCCGCCTTCCCTTGGCATGGCTGCTTTTTTATAATCATGTTTACATTTAACGGTTAGCTTTTCCTCTGTTGGCTCTTTAAACTGCATTTCGTAACCCATTTTCAGCCGCTAATAACATAATACCATGGACAGGGAAGTTAGGGAGGACAGTGGTTCATCTTGGCTCACAATTCTGGGGAAAGGTTGAGGGGCTGCAGGACAGCTTTTGAGCACCAAGCTCGGTGACACGAGAGACCAGGCAGCGATCTTGCACTGGGCTTTCACAGCAGGCCGTCCTCGAGGGAAGCCAGGAGCCCACCGTGGACTAATCCACTCTACGGACAGGGCTCTGGTCTCCTCCTAGAGCGGGGAAGCCGTTCTCAGGATGCTGCTTTCCATCTGGCCCAGTGGCAGTGAGCCTGTACCACGGGCCCACGTACTGTATCACAAAAGCTCTCAATGGTTTACTCTCACTGGTCTGAATGAATGAGCAGCTTTCCTGTGTTGGGCCTTTTGCCATATCATCTCCGTGTCTCAGCCACCAACCATAGACTAATAAACCTCTCCTCCTTTCAGCTACAGGCTTCGAGTATCCAGTCCCAGCAACAAGGGACATGACCAGGACACCCAGTGGTCATCGCCATTCCCAGCCTACTCATTTTCCAAACCTGCAGCCAGGCTCTGCCCTGTCGCCCTCTGCTCGCTTTGCAGCCCCAACACCTGGCCTTGCCACTTGGTGGACTTCACCACTTCCTGTGGTGCTTGCGTGTCTCCAGATACAGTTCTCTCCCAGGGCCCCCCAGGAACGGGGTGGGTCTGCGGTGAACTCAGCACACAGCAAAGCCACAGCCCCCGCTGCTCTGCACCAGGTCCTGCCCTGAGCCCCACCAGCTGGACAGGAGCTCACAGCAGACTCTGCTGAACACACGTCACCAAAGTGAAACTAACTCCTGGTCGGGCTTTCTGAGAAATCACGAGACAACAGACAAGTTTCCCAAACAGATCAGATTTGCAAAGCGCCCTGCCTTAATCCTTACATCCTTTAAGCTTTGCCCAAAGTACCCTAAGGCCATCTTATGCGAACCAGACAGTTACCTTCTTAGGGTTCTCCCTCCCTGGCCCCTTCCAAGGAAAGTCATTTGCATGGTCTGCTTTCATTTCTGCTTTTTCAGCACTTCTGTCTATAAATCCAGGCCCCCTGCTCAGCCCTCCAGAGTGATTACTGTTTAGGGAATGCAGGATTACCCAATCTTAGAGTAGTGACCAATGCTGGATGAGGTTGTTTGGTTAAGCTAAGTAATTACACCCTTTGACAGTGGACACTGTGATTTCCAGTTATGCTGTCCACCCCTCCTTCCACCTCAGTCACCAGCCATGACCCCGCACCCCTTGTACCACCGTCTTTTTATGCCAGCAGAAAGCAGCCCACTTAAGGGTGTCCTCCCTGGTCAGCCTTGCTCTGCAAGCCAGAGAGTGGTGCAGAAGAGCACGTCAGCCACCCTGCAGGCCCCTGGCCCCAGGGACTTGCCGCCACCTGTCCTGCCCACACCTGCTCCATCCCTGTCCTGAGAACAACCCAGCCCTGAGTCCCCTCTCACCCCAAGCCCCTGCCTCCCTTCCTCTCCCAGGGCTCAACCCACCCAGCCTCCTCAGCTCCAAGGGGGGTCAGTTTCTGCCACCAGTGCCTGCTCCCTCTTCTTTCCTCAACCCCCTTCTTTCCCGCAATCTCTCCTCAGCATTTGAAGCCATCCCTCCACGGCTTCTCCCAGCCTCGGGTATCTCCTTCCTACCACAGCCAGCCCTTCCAGGGCTGTCCACACTTGCGAAATCACCCTCCTGCCTTTGCTGGTCCCGGTGGCTTCTCCCCCTAGGACTCACACCGAGGTCCCCTGACCCCACATCACCAAGCCCTGGGACGTGACTTGATCTTCATCTCCACGGCCACCGGGGACAGCTTCTTCCTGGAGCCAGCCCCCAGGGTTTCCCTCCACGCTCTTCTTCCTACCTCAGCGGACCTTTCCCTTAGTGCCCTCAGAGCCTCTCCAGTGCTCACCCTGGGGCTGTCCAGGCTGTCCACCTCAGCCAACCATTCCCTCTAGTGGGTCAGCCACTGTGGCAGTGGACTCCACCGTGACCAGCCACCTTCTGTCATCGCAGCTGTGGTTTCCCTGCCTACCTTGCCTCTTTCCCTCCTGTTCCAGGTAAAGATGCAGGACTCGGCAGGGCTCCCACCTGGGGCCTCTTCCTGCAGCTTCCCTAGCTGACCACAAGCCCCTGCTAGAGGTACACTCTCAACGGCTGAGTGCCAGGATCGCTAAAAGGGAAGGGATGACAACCCGTTACAGAGGCGATGCAGAGACCACAGGAACTTTCATTTCCTCTTTGCCCCAAATCCACACAGATATGATGGGCATCTGCAGCCTGGATCATAGGCAGCCTGCAGATGCTTGCCTGTCTTACCCAGTTTCTCTCCTCTCCCCCTAGTTCCTGCAGCTGGCACCTACCACAGAGGCTCAGCTGAGACGCCCCATACACAAGACTACTATACTGCTGCTAACAGTGATGGCATGATCACACCTCCCAGGATGGGAAAATCAAAACGTCAAACAGTAACAAGTGTTGGCAAGGACCCTGGCACACTGATGGGGGGACTGTGAAATGGGGCGCCTGCTTTGGGAAGATCACCCCTCTGCTGATCACATATTGGGTTTCCACAGGACTCAGCAACTCCATACCCTGTCATCCCACCCGCAAGAAGGGACAACACACACAGAACTTGTGCACGTTTATCACAACATTATTCATGATAGTGAAAAAGTAAAAACAACTCAATGTCTGTCACCCTGAACTGTGGACTTTGTGGCATGTAAATTAGGTTCTGATAAAGACTTCACAATGGCACATGGGCTCAGAAGATGTTTGTGTCACCTAAGACTTGGTTCCATTACGTGTAAAGTGCGATCCTATTTAACAAAACAAGTACATTTTGTGCTGGGAAATATCTGGAAATACATACTCCGAATATCTACCTCTAGGCAGGACTATAGATGATTTTTTAAAATATGGTTTTCCATATTTGCTAAATGACTTATGAACATTTGATGCTTTTATATTAAACAAGTAACTATAAAGTCTAATAAAAAATGTATACACACTTCAGGAAAAGAAACATAGTGGGTTTTGGGGTTTTTTTTTTTTTATACTGGGAATCGAATTCACAACCTCGCACATGCCAGACAGGCGCTGTGCCACTGAGCTATACCCCCGGCCCAGTGTGATGTTTTTCAAAGATAGTGTCACCCTCCATATGGGGGGACCCTAGTAGATGCCATATATCACAGAAAACTCCTGGACTGCTGGTCTTTAGAGGAGAAATTGAAAATGCACGTGCAGCAATCTCAAAGACTAAGCAGCAGCTCACCGTCCTAATAAATACAGCACTGTGAGCACCTCTTGTAATTGCGGAGGCCAAAGGCAACTTGTATGAACCTTGTGAAGGCTCATTAAATTTAGTATTAAAATATTTATACAAGTATGTCTTTTCCTGAAGTATGTATACATTTTTGGCAGACTCAGTGTATTGTTATCAGATCTATTTTAAGAACAGTCATTATAAAGCATTGTTAAAGTCACAGTAGAAATAATGCAGGAGTAAGGATAGGGAGCAAGTGCTTTATTCACTGCAGGACAGCTCAAAGCCCTTGGGCAGGGGCCGGGGATTTAGCTCAGTGATGCAGCACCTGCCTTGCAAGCATGAGTTTGACTCCCAGTACCCCTTCCTCCAAATAAAGCCCTTGGGCCCCTGAGCACCCCATAACCAGAGGAGCTGTGGAGGTCGGGGTGCAATCCCACCAGCCTGCTTACTAGTGATCCGGAAAGGCCAGCCAAGTTCTTTGGTCATCACAAACCAAACATTTCCAAGTTCATAGCATACCTATAATGATTAACATAAAGCAGCGTGATCCAGAACAAAACGGAACCATCCTGAACACGTTTCCCCAAGCACTGAGCTCGGGGGACTAACCTAAGATTAGGAGTCCACAACAGTTCTCCAAAGACCTGAAGAACCAGATGCAGGCCTCCCTCCACATTCCCGCTGAACACCCTGGTCTGTCCTGGAACATCCGGCGTCTCTGTGCCTCTGTATTATGTAGTCACGTGTTACTATGACAAGACACACAGTGCTCAAGTTCAGGCACCCTCAAGTTCCAGGGCTGCTGTGGTCTCAGTGTGGATGAGAAGAGGAAAGCTGGGGAGCAAAAGGGGCTGTGCTGCACTGCATTGTTGCTGCCTGGGTAGGAAAAGGAGCGAACAGTTCTTAACAGAGCAATGAGCTAGAGGACTCAACACACCACTTTCCACACTAGACAGGAATGTACTAATCCATAGAGCCCATAATTCTGCACGGCCAAGTCAGAGCCAAGAAGAGCGGGGGTCCCCCCTATACACCTGCTATCCCACGAGGTGAGGGCCTGCGTTTGAGCGGCTGGACAGGTCCACTGGAAACTGCTGCCTCCACTTACTGCCTCTCTTTCACCCCTCAGGCACAGCCCAGGTGCTCCCCAAATCTGGGTGTATTACCAACCCAGCGTCAAGGCTGTATGCAGACACAACTTCCTGATTGGTATCAGTTTCCCAAAACAAGTGACAATGGGACTTGTGGCCAATGGTGGGGTGGGGCAGAGAGCACTGGTCCTGGAGCAGCTCTTAGTCTCACAGCCTCCCACCAGACAGCCTTGCCCCCATCTAGTCAGTCTCCTACCAGTCAGCATGCTGGGCAGCTCCGTTTTGTTTTTTACTGTTGTTGTACAGGGAATCGAACTCGGAACCTCGGGCTTGCCAAGCAGGCGTTGTGCCATTGAGCTATATCCCCTGACCTGGGTAGCTTCTTACATTCTGCTATTTTCAGTGCTACTATGACAAGACACACAGTGCTCAAGCTCAGGCGTGCCTCTGTATGAGTGTACAGTCTGTACTCACCAGGGCCCTGACCAGAGCAGTCCCTGAAGTCACAAGAGTTTTGACTCTCAGGGCACAAACTCACAACAGCTGGCAAGACTCAGGGACAGTGGGCAGAGCTGGACGCCTGCCTGGCCTGCACACAGGGCAAGGGACAAGGGACATGGATGCTCCATCCCCTGCTGGGTCACGTTCAGGAAATGGAACAGGCCAGACTCCCTCCCTGCCCCATGAACTTTGCGAAATATTGACAGCTCAGATGTCACTCTCTGTACTCAGGTGTCTTTTTGTTTGCTTTTTCCTTTTGGCACAGCGCCAGGGAACGTGACTCGATGACATTCTGAGCCGCCGGCAGGTCCCTTGCCCAGGTGCTTTCTGCCTCAGCCCCCGCAGAGGCTTCGTGGCCAGGCGCGGGCCTTCCAGGTCGCTCCTGATGGGCAGATGTCCCGAGTCTGGACGTGTCACCGCGGCTCAGGGACCCCAGAGGCAGCCTGCACACCAGCCCCGTGCCCTGGGTCGTTCGCCCAGGTGGCTGTCACAGCTGGCTGTGCCAGCGTGCGGAGGGAGCGGGGCGATCGCAAGACGGACGACGTGCATCGCCGCGCTGCGCCGGGGCCCTGATGTCACAGCGGTTTTGCCAGCTCGCGCGGGCCTCGCCAGGGCCCCAGCCTGGGAGGCGGGAACGCCCTGCGCCCGCGATCCCTCTATGCCCCGCCCCCAGCACGTTCCGATTCCGCCCAGAGCCCCAACTCCGCCCCTGGTCTCTCCCTCCCTCGCGCTGAGCGGCCCTGCGCGCTCCCGCCAGGCGCGTGAAGGCGCGCGCCGCGGTGGCGTGTGCGCACGTCATATCGGCCGCCCACCTCCCATTGGTCGCGGCTGCCTCACCAGACGCAGTGCGGACGGGCGCGCGGGAGGGGCGGAGCCATGAGGGGCCACGCCCCTGGGCGGTGCGCGCGAGCGGCGGGTAGGCCGGGCCAGGTCACGTGGTGCGGGGCCACGGCCCGCCATATAAGTGGAGCGTCCGTAGGGCACTGCGGCCGGGTGTGCTACCTCTTCCTCCTCTTCTTCGGGTGTTTACCTCCTCCCTACCTGTGCTCGCTCGCTCTCCAGCCGCGGGCGGGTGCCCCTCGGCAGGTACGCGGGTGCTGGTGGGAGGGCGGGGATTCCGGCTCGGTCCTGCCGAGGTGGGCTTTGGCACGCCTTTTCTGCTGCCCGCAGGACCCTCGGCGCGGCGCGCACCGATGCCCAGGTTGCACGACCACTTCTGGAGCTGTCCCTGCGCCGCGCGGCGCCCGAGCCCTCCGCGAGCCCGCGCCGCCCCGGCGCCAGGCATGCTGGTCACCCCCGCGCCCACCGCCTCCGGGGACCTGCACGCCGACCGCGTGCCCCAGAGCCCGCGGGTCAGCAGCTGGCACCACGACCTGGTGCAGAGGAGCCTCGTGCTCTTCTCTGTCGGAGTCGTCCTGGCTCTGGTGCTCAACCTGCTGCAGATCCAGAGGAATGTCACGCTCTTCCCGGACGAGGTGATTGCCACCATCTTCTCTTCGGCCTGGTGGGTGCCCCCGTGCTGCGGGACGGCCGCTGGTGAGTGCTCTGCGCGGGACCGGGAGGCGGCATCCCCTGCAAGACCCCTCCCAGCCCGGGAGCAGCGCGCGTTTGCAAAGGAGTGACAGCTGACATCGCAATGTCTGTGTCCAGAGAAGGGCCGACTAGGGGGGTGGGGAGCCCGCGCCGGCCACTCGCAGCCCCGAAGTTTGAGGAGCAGGGATGGAGATGAGGTCGGAGATAATTGGCTGTTTGAGCAAACCTGGGCCAGGCTAACGAGTCGCGTCCCTCTAGCGTCCGGATGACAGAGGCCCAACTGTCACCCAGGGCCCGCGCCCAGGGATTGGCCACCTGCAGAACTGGTGAGGGCAGGGCTGCACACCATTGGCTGTCGGCTCGAACATGCTACCCTGCGGGTAACTGAAAACAAACCGTCACGTGTGCGCCAAGCCGTTGCCAGGGCAGCAACTTGTTAGCACTTCCTTCTGCGGTGGTTAGGCCAAGTAGCCACCACCAACACCCCCAGAGCACTTCTCCTGAGGACTGGAGCAGAGGCCCCATCGTGAGAGGGTAGCTTGTAGCACACCTGACCTGTCTCAGAGAAGCACCAGAGCCCAAGAAGAAATAGTTAAAACTGTGGATTGGTGTGTTTTTTAATAGAATTTCTTGATTATAATTTAGCTAGATTATAAAACGTTGTATGGTTGTGGCCCAGTAAATTGTTAAATAGCCTAATGACCCAGAATTTGTTTATATAAGAAACATTTATCAGATGCTTTCTGCAGCCTCCACTCAAGAGCACTTGAAATATAAAACTAGGCAGGGCAAGCACCTGTGTGCTCTGCGGCGGACTTCCACTGGCAGCATGCATGCTTTATACACTTTGGTTTGTACCTTTATAGCTGTGCTTTACCCGGGCTCCATCTGGTTGGGATCAGATGTGGAAACTGAGGCACCGAGGTTAAGTGTAGCGTGCAGTGTTCCAGCCTCCACAGTGGTGAGTGCAGAGCTGCGACTGGCAACTCTGCAGTGTCGCCCTGCTGGAGGGCTGCTCCAGCCAGGCAGGGTGCTGCTGTTATTCTGCTGGGGCAGAAATTGCTCATCTTTGTTCTCAGAAAGATGGGACGCTGCTTTTTCTCTGAACCTTTTAAGGACATGGCTGTGCTAATGAAGAGTTCTTTTTTGAAAAGTGGAGCTAGATTTGAAATTGTACTTTTCAAGCACAATTTGGTATCATAGTTTATTTCTTTTAATCAAAAACAATCTGCAAAATGAGGTTATTTGTAACTGGAACGTCAATGAATTCCAAGAATGTACCATAGTTTCTCTGATTCTTAACTGAGTGCATGGCCAGCCCTGTTTTTCTGTTCACTGTTGAAGAACCTGAATGCCCGCCTCTCCTGCCAGACCAAGTAAAACCATTATCTGGCTTGAGCGCCTCCATCCGGGTGCACTTTACATGAGAACCCTGGGTCCCACTTGGGCTGCAGATGGCTTGTTCAGCCGCTGTACTTCTCTTTTGGAAGGCTTGCCATCCCACTGCTCACATGGTCTCTAGGGTTCTGTGTCTGTGGCACTTTCCTGACTGTGCAGATCGAGGGAGCTCTTCCGCCTCTGTCCACCAGTTACATAATCCTCTTCATGTCACACATGAGAAAACAAACACCAGGAGCCACGTCCACACAGGGCACACTGGGACTCGCAGCCCACTTTCCTCTGCCTGGCCCTTTTCAGGGCGAGGTGGCTTTGTCCACACCATGTGCACGCAGCAGTGCTCCGTGTCTCCTGGACCATAGCTGCAGCACCTGAGGGGTGGTCAGTGCCCCTCTGTGAGGTTGCTTGGACTGTTAATGATGACTATTCCAGAGCATGAATGGGAGAACTGTGGCTTTCAGCTGGTGTGTCCTAACAGTGTTGTCTTTTCCTTAAACAGCTGTTGTCGGCTTACTGTACCCCTGTATCGACAGTCATCTGGGAGAGCCCCACAAGTTCAAGAGAGAGTGGGCCAGCGTCATGCGCTGTATTGCAGTTTTTGTTGGCATTAACCACGCCAGTGCTGTATCCTTAACTCAATGTGCTGTGTCCCGAGGGTCCCTTAGGTCACTGTATTATTTCTGTTGAGCATCTGATATCATACCTCATCCATGTCTTTTAGAGTATATCACCTGCTTGACACCTAGCAGGAGTCTTAGGGTACAGTTCCTAGAGTCCCTTTACATTTGGGGACACTGTTAAAATAGTGCCAGAGCCAACCTGTGTTCCTTGTGCCCCTTTCTCAGTTATCTCTTGGAGATTATGGGAGAGTGCCTGCAGCTGCCCCTCATATCCAGGGTCAGTCACGGAAGACCCAGAACTTACGGCATCTGTGGGTAGAATTCCTCCTGTGCAGTATGCTTTGACTTAGTCCGTGGTGCCTTTTTAAGAATTTGTCGTTTGAAAGATGGAGATTTTCTTTGGAACAAGGTGTTTCAGTGGAATGGGCCAGTGTAACCCAAGCCGTTGTGTACAGCAAGGAAAGAATTGCCACGTGGTGCACCCAGGAGTAAGTGGTGAGCAGCTCCCTTTATTAAAGATCATGGGAAGTTGTGCTCAGGGCAAGTTCACACCATCAGGTAAGGCAGACAGGAAAAGTGGTGGGAAACGCTGCACTCAGCTCGAAGCACAGAAAGGTGGCATCAGCAGCAGAGCGGCAAGCACAGATAAAGTAGGCTTTCGGGATTTAAAGGAGGTACACCTCAGTGCGAGGGGCCTCCTGCTGAATTTCTAGGTGTGATTGACAGGTGCTGGGTCACAGTGGAGGCTCTCAGCACATATGCTTATACCGGAATTCACTCTGATCTTAATTCTATTATGACAAGGCAGGTAGTACGTATCAAGGCGTATCAGCGGTTTCCTGAGGTTTTGTTACTTTCTGCATCTTAAGACAATGAAAGTAGTAATAAGTAGGATGCTGTTTAGAATTAAGTGGAGAAAAGGGGTGACTCCCTCAGCTCAGTTGTTGCTAACTGTACTAAGATGAAGAGAAAGATATTCTTAGAGATCTTCAGCTTGCTTTCCCCCATGTTAATTTAATATATTCCTTTTGGGGGAGGCAGTAATTGGTCTCAGGGCCTTGCACTTGCCAGGCAGGTGCTGCACCGCTGAGCCGCGTCCCTGGCCCCTCCCCCATGTTAGCAGATGATTGCTCCAGCAAATTCGTTTTACCATCAGTTGAGCAGAGTTTGATGACACCCCTGAGTGTCTTGTTCTGGGGTACCTAGAGGTCATCATGCAGATTTGAAGAGACTGTTTGCTCACCTTAAGTCACCGAAAAGAAAAAAAGGAATAAGTGATTCCTTAGTGGCAAAATATGGCCCTGGAGGGTTACGTGTAACTTTGAGGGACTGCACTTAAGTCCCACTTTGACATGGTGACCGGGGCTAGGCCAGCTCCCTGCGCAGCCCTGTGGGTAGTGTCCGCTGTGCATTGACAACTCCTGTGAGCAGCACCTGTGGTTCAGTGTTTCTGATCCTAGGAAAAACTGTTGAGCTTTTCTTTAACTTCTGCATCACCAGAAATTGGATTTTGCCAATAATGTCCAGCTGTCCCTGACTTTGGCAGCCCTGTCCTTGGGCCTTTGGTGGACATTTGATCGCTCCAGAAGTGGTCTTGGGCTCGGGATCACCATTGCCTTCCTGGCGACGCTCATCACCCAGTTTCTCGTGTATAATGGTGTCTATCAGTAAGTGTGCACCTTCAAATGCTACTTAGCCTGTGCTCCCAGTGATGTAGGTTTAGTCATGAAATTCTCAAACTGCTCTTTCTCTGCTTGCAGCAAAAACCGAGTGGTAACAGTAAAACATGGCATTCAAACATCGACATTTTTGCAGCAGTTTGTGGTTACTTCGCATTTTGTAGACCCCATACTAGAAATCTTTGGCCCAGAAACACCCTGGTGAAATGGACTGCTAAGGCTTTTTCCTGTCTTTTCTTCCTCTAGGTATACCTCCCCAGATTTTCTCTATATTCGATCATGGCTCCCATGTATATTTTTCTCAGGAGGTGTCACAGTGGGAAACATAGGACGACAGTTGGCTATGGTAAGTGAAGTGACCACTGCACAGCACCCCCGTCCGATGGTTTATCTTGACAGAACTACCTCAGGCGCTGCGCTGTAATCTGCTTTGACACACGTCTAGTTCAGACAGAGAGGAGAGCATGCAGTGAAGAGGTAGTAGTACTCAGGTGATTGTTGGCCTCAGCTGGAAAGTCTACAGATTTCCAAACTCGTGGTCTATGCTAGAGGGCAGCTAAGGCTCCGGTGCAGCCCTTGCCCTCTGGGTGCGGCCCCAGCCTGTCTTGAGTTGGCAGATCTAATGATGCAAGCAACAGAGAGCAGCTCCTGAGCAGCTGAAGTGATGGCCTCCCTCGGTGTCAGGAACCCAGATTAGCAAGTAAAATGACACTCATTACCCAGCAGTGTTACATGGGAACAGAGGACACTGAAGACCCTGCTTTTCAGCCACAAGTGACTGCATTCTGGCCAGGACACAGCATGGGTCAGCAAGCAGGGCCCTTTTGGGGACACATGGCCATGTGTGCAAGGCAGGGTCCTCCTGAGAGTCACAGCACGTGGCTTTTTGACTCAGAGTGGGAGAGAAGGCAGTGCCACCTCCCAGGGCACAGCCACATCCTGAGGGGTGGAAGACAGAAGAAGAAGGGGATAGTGTCAGCAGTTCTGTTCCCTAGGTCAGAATGGACATTCGAGCACTTTGGTTTGAAAAGCAAATGCAGACATACAAATGTTACTTGCAGATGAGTTTGACTGAAGGGCTGAAGTAGAATGAATTTAGAAAGAAAACGAGAGCCTTTGCCCTCCGAAATAAGCTCCCAGCTTCCTCAGAAACTTACTTCAGCACTTCATGCTATTTTTATAGTGGTGCATTTATTTGCACCTGCTGAGTTGAATTCACCAGGAGTTGAATTCAAATGCCCCTTCAGTGTTGCTCAAAGTGAGAAGTCATTTCCAAAAGCTAGAATTTGTGAAGTGTTCTGCTAGTTTCTGAATCTTTAAGCATCTTTTTCATCTGCTCCTGTTAATTCCCTGCAGATTTGCTGCCAAAGCAAGAGTCTCTACTAAAAAAATTGTTTCTCATGCCCCTAACAGAGAAACGAAGGGTTTTGCTTTCTGCCTCCCTACTCCCTAGGCACTGATAACGAAGAGAAAGCAGAACGTTAAAAGCAGATGTTGAAAATCTACACGGTCAGTCTCCCCCGGAAGTGATGCGCTTCTGAGCGCACCGAGTCACTTGCTCCAGTTTCTCCAGAACAAGTAGCATGTCTTACTTGTTCTCAGGGAGAACTGAGGAACTCAAAGTTCTGTACTGCCGTGTGTGTGTGTGTGTGTGTGTGTGTGTGTGTGTGTGTGTGTGTGTGTGTGTTATCGGGTTGTTTTTGTGGTGCTGAAGATGGAACCCAGGAGCATGCTACCGCTGAGCTACCTCGTGTCCCTTCTCATCTGGAGCCAGGGTTTTACAGAGGCCCAGGCTGCTCCCAGACTTGCACCCGCCTGCCTCACCTCCTGAGTAGCTGATACTACAGTGGAAATCATAGTGCTAGGCTGCTTTAAGATTTTTGAGTGTTCTTTGGCAGAAGGTTTCTGTGAATTTTGGAATACAGTTAACCTCAGTCAGGTTCCCTAGTCATTAAGTTAAAGTGTGAGTAACACTGGGAGAGTTGGCTGTTGGGCTGTGATGTATCGGTGCTGTTGCACATTCACACTGAAGGCTTCTGATCAGTGTTAGAAAGTTCAGTGGGCATTGCTGCTCAGGTGGGGCAGAGATTTCACAGTATGTGCGAGTTCCCAATCCTGGAAGCGGCCAGAGGCCTGCGCCGGGAGCTGGGGTGAGTGCTGAGCTGCTGTTAGCTGACCCGCTGCCTCCTGCTCTTGTTCACTTGTGAGTTTTTGATGTCTCCTCTTCTCCCTGATCACTGTTGTCCTTACGGCCAGAGTTTCTGTCAGTTTGTGTGACTGAAGGGAATAACACAGGTCCCCAGCTGTCACTTATAGAAAGTGAAGCTGTTGTGCCTTAACGTCTCTTCTCGAATCTGGCTGCGGGCAAGGACAGCATTCAAGTGTGTGCCTGCTGCCTGTTGGCGGTTCAGTTTGGCGATTGACCCAGCTCAGCCACCGTTGATAGCAGCCGTATTCTGGCAGTTGTGGGCTCACACTGGTTGAGCTGTTGCTGCTGTCTGTGGGACATTCCTGGTTTGCTTTGGAGCCCCCATGGCGCAGCACTTTGAGGTGAAACTGTTGTTAGGTCATTCTAAATGGGGAGTGGCAATCACTTTGCCCAGGCAGGTGGAATATGAACCCCTCTTGCCTTCAGCACACCCCTGCCACCTTTACGTACAGCTCTTGCCTGTCACACAGCCTCCAAATAGTTTGCAGAAGTCTGTCAGCGGCCGTCTCACTGCCAGTGGTCAGTTGTGTTCTTGCGCAGTGCAGACCTAATGTGAGTGTACTGAGACTGTGCACTCTTAACGTTCTGCTTCCTCTTTGTCATCAGTGCTTAGGGAGTAGATAGGCAGCTCTGATGAGCAGTTTGTCTCCATGTAACTGGCAGAATGTGCCCATCGGTTGACACATGTGAGCCTTGCTTGTGTTTGTTTTGACTCTGCTTATTCCTACAAGTGACCCTAACTCAGGAAGTTGTGCTGGGTGTCGTTAGCATTCTAGAGCACCTAGTTGACTCTAGGTGCTAAGACTCTATCCCTTACCTGTCTGTTCAGAAAAGACAGCCTGTGGTTTCTGGCTGGCAGCCCCAGCACTCGGCATGCTCACCGCAAAGCTGACTGCCCAGGTGGAGGAAGTGGTGTGCAGAGGACACCGGCCTGGGGAAGGGAACGCCAAGCAGCTCAGTCTTCTGGGTCTGTGTGATCCTGCGTTGAGTGTCTCCTTAGCACAAGGCTCCTGTGAGGCTCATGGGGAAAGGACACAGAGCAGTGACGGAACTGCCAACTGCTGGCAGGCGAGGCGAGGGGCAGAGCCCTCCTTCACCTGACTGGCAGCTCCGGCTCACCAGTCGGAGCTTTCTGGTTCTTGCTCTGCCAAAAGGGCCACCACTGGGGCCACAGGGCAAGGCTCCCTCACACAAGTGCTTTGGGGACCAGCAGGGCAGCCAGTGAGCTGCTAGCACTCGGGCCCAGGTCCCGAGATCCGTCTCAGTCATTTGCTCCACTGCTTGGAAGTTGAATCCTTCAGAAGCCAATTAAAGTATTTATGCACTTAAAGTTAATCTTTTTTTTGTTTTGTTTTTTTGTTTTTGGTGCTGGGGATTGAAGTCATGATCTCATACTTGCCAAGCAACTAAATTTGCTTGTTTTTTCCTTTTCCACATAGGGTGTTCCTGAGAAGCCACATAGCGACTGAGCTTCCAAACCCACTGATTCTGGAGAATAAGAAACCAGATTCGGGAAGAGACTCGGGGACAGTGGGTTGAGATGAAGATGATCTTTCTCCTGAATACTCTTATTTAGATTGGGCTGACTGTACACATGACTCCAGAAGGAATGTCCACCTAGAAATGTCTAGACTAGCAAAGCGGAAACAGTGCTTACCTTGAAGTCTTAGTGACGAGCACACGGTGCCCACCAGTGCCCTGGAGTGCCCTGTGCCGGGCTGTGTGTGGGCACCCAGCCGCGGCAGTTTCCCAAGTATTAGATCACATTCATGTTATTAAAAACAAGTTGCCATATTTTAAAGCCTTGAACTAAAACTTAATTCCAACTCTCAGTTTTGTACTAGTGCCCAAAGGAAATAGGCTGATGGTGCTTAACAGTGAAGTATGGTATAATAGGAATATTTATCCAAAAGATTTTAAAAATAGGGTTGTGTAAAAAAAAACAAAGCAGGAGCAATGGTGAGTGTAAGAAGGTGGCACTCCAAGGGTGTCACGTAGCAGCTTATGGTCACACTTGCTATGGTGGCACTGTGCGCACCCAGGCAGTCACACACGCACATGTCACCAGGAGGCAGGCCACGGGTTGCGTTTGGCCCACGGAACTTTGTGTAGACAATCTGACAGGAGCAAAAGGCAGTGAGGAGTCATAATCCTACACTGTGATCTTGGAACGTTGACCTCAGTTTGTGACGTTTTATTCAAACTCTGTAATCATCTAACAGTGGATAACTGTCTGCCATGTATTTTAATCTCAGCGAGCCAAAATTGTTTGTCTTTGACTCCAGAGTAGAGAGGACTGTTTTTTCCACAGCCCTATGGAACTTGCAATCTGTGATTGCCGTGTAAAAAGAAGAGTGCGTCAGTCACTACGTTGCCCACGCGATGTTTCTAAGCACTCGACGATGGTGGTGAGCACAGTGTATTCATCTAATGGCATAGGCCATGTCGGACCTAATTTGCAGGCATTGGGTCTTAAACTTCAAGTGCAATGTACATGAAAACCAATCTGAGCCTTGTATCCTCTTCAATATTTATTTTTTTTAATGTCTGAGATGCTCCAGAGAAGGGTTCTCCATTCATTTCAGTGCCGCAGGGAGGCAGTTGAGCAATACTTCTCAGTCTTGAAGTCCCTTCCCGTCAGACCCTCCCCCCAGCCCAAGTCCTGTGACATACTCCAGTTTTGTGGGGATAGTACTTTTTACTTAGAAATTTACCCTTTTTTGTATTTTGCAACAGAAGTGTTTTTGGTTAATTTTAAATGAATGCAGAGACTGCAGAAGTCACCGGGCAGCAGGATGGGAGCACGGCCTGCCGCTGCCAGTGCCCCCGCGTGTGCTTTCATTCCAGGCGTGGCTTCCTGTGTTTCATCTGAGGAAAATGTCTTGGAGTAAATTTTAGGTTTCCGAAGTTAATTTGTTTTAGAGGAATTTTGTTTAAAAGCAGATGGGTTGTCCTGCACTTTGAGATGATCCCTCACGCATTTTCTTAAAATGACAACGATGATGAGTTATGTGAAAATACTCTTCGGTGAAAACGTTGGCCTTTTCTGAAGACCAGAGGCTGCTAGTTGAGAGCAGTACGTGAATCTTTCAGATATACTTGATCATGCACAAGCAGTGTGGGTTTTTTTTCTCTTAAACTGGAAGTAAATCTGTATTTGTTAGAACAATGTAGCCAAAAAATGTGAATCCGAAAAAAATTTTTGCCAATAGTTTGTAGCAGATATATTGAACCAAAGTGATTTGAGTTTGTAAAAATGTAAAATAATATGAGCAAAATTTGCACTATTCCAGATTTGAACATCTAGTGAGATTCACATTGATACTAAGTTTTCAACATTGTGTTCTTTTTGCATTCATTTTTTTTACTTTTATTAAAGGTTCAAAACCAACTGTTGTATTTATGGGTTTTTTTTTTAAACGGTCGGCATCATGGCATCCTCAGTTTAGGATGTTAGAATTTGTCATGGAAAGATGTGTCAGCGCTTCAGGTTTGATGGGTTTCTGCAGGGCCTGTGGGTGGCACCGGGAAGCTGGACAGAACTGAAGGGCACTTTGGCCGCTGGGCCCTGGTTAGAGCTCGGCTCCTGTTCATGGGGTCTCCCCTCCCTCCTCATGGACTCACTCCCTGACAAGCGGCCACGTGCATTCCCAGATCATCTGGCCACACTCAATACAGCTTTTAAACTTTTGTTTCAGTTTTGAAATTAGCGTTAAAATGCTAGCAGCGAAGGCTTTACCTATACAAAAGGCTTAGCCTGTATGCTTTGTAATGCATCCGGTCCAACAGGCTCCTGCACATTCACGCTTGTTTTTCCTTTCCTGGTGCCAGGAGTGGACCCAGGGCTGGTTCATGCGGTTAGGTAAGCACTCAGCACTAACCCACACCCCAGCCCTGGCTCTGCGCGTAGACAACATGGTGTTCACCCCTGGGCAGGCAGAGACTTGGGGCAAGAGGAGCTGCACACGCTCCCTCCACACGGCCCACTGCTGGCGTTCCAACAGCAAGGCTCACCCAGAACACACAAAGTCTTGTTGGGGAAGTTAGAAGCTGCCTGGAACTTGTGTTTGAGCAAATAATTGAATTATTCTGTTTCATTAAGGATGAGGTATGTGAGTCTCAAAAGATTTCCAGTTCTCTAGCTGCATAGGCAAGGCTGAGGAAATACACTCAAGATCAATGCAAGGGCAACTTTGTGTTGGTAAAGCCACCTGTGATTTTCCAGAAGGGACATTTTTGGCAAGTGTGAAAGACTGTGCCAAGCATTATCAAATCATGTTATGCCTGGCACCGCCCCACCCTGAAACCATGGTCATGGCCAGTGCGTTGGTGCAAAGAAATGTGAAGAGAGATATCTCTAATCCTTTCGTCCTACCACCACCACCACCCTTTGCCCTCCCTTCCCCCAGAAGGGACCATCTTAAATCCAAACTGGACAGAACTGAAGGGCACTTTTTTTCTGCTTATTTCACACGTTGGAATAGACAACTTGTGGCAAAGTGTCCAGTCCGGAGTTACAGGTTCTCTGCAGTGATCTAACAACATAGCAGATGGTGCCTTCGAGTGAATATTGTAAAATTGAACAGGCTGGGAGCTGACCTTCGTGGGCCATCTTGAGGGGCCTGTGGACAGTAAGGCAGCCATGAGAGGTTCTGTGCTGACACCAAATGCAAGCCCAGCATGGCAAGAGAGAAGGAAAGAGGGCTTCGAGGAGATCTGCCTTAGCGCCTTACTGGGGCTCTGGATCTCCTGTCAGTGTTCTAGACTCGTGCCCAGATTTCTTCAGGAATTTGTGAAAACTGATGGTGCCTGGCACAAGAGGAGTTCTTAGTAAATGTCGCTTTTCCTTTGTTCCCCCAGTTTTCTCTGGAAAGAATGTCTTGAGGTGATGCCACCTGGATAGCAGTCCCTCGCTAGATTTGTCACACTCAAATGGAAACGACAGCACAGTGTGAGCAGCGGCTTCCTCTTTGCAGTTTCCCGGTCTCCCGATGGCCCTTTGACTAACAGCTCTGCTGTCCAGGGATGTGCACATTCTCAGTTCTGGGGCATAATGCAAAGTGAGGATCCCACAGGACACTCCCCAGGGGGAGTTCAACCCCCTAGCCATGCTCTTCCTGTTTTCTCTCTCCTCTGGGCAAGCTTTTCATTTAAAATCCTGCAGTTGATTCCCATTTGCCCTCAGACTCTGGCCAGAATGCAGTTTCTTGCTCTTCACCAGGTCAAATGCCCACACCCACTTCTGCTTGAGGAGCTCTGTCCCAGCAGCCACTTGAGTTTGGTGGCCGTCTGAATGATGCTGCTGCAGGCTGCAACCCTAAGACAGAGGGGGCAGTGCCTTCCACTTGTCCCGTTCAGGGCCCAGCCATAGGGTCTGCTGCTGATCCCGTCGCAATGCTGTTGAAAGGGTTTGAACAAATGAACTCACCCATTTGTTCATCGACTTGCCCGTATGTCTGTGTGCCTACTGCATGACACAGCAGCGTGCCTGTCCACCACACTGTCTTGTGCCAGCAGCCTACTCACTCCCTTTTCATCGTAGGCATAGCCCCTACAATGAGGGATGAGACCGAGACCGAGTCCAAGTCGGCTGGCCTGCCAGGGCAGGTAGGTGTGGGCCACAGCTGAGCCGCTCCTCTGTCATGGACTGTCCTGTGCAGATGTCAGCACCCAGCAAGCACTGGGACCTATTTCCCTGGATCAGGGTCGAATTTGCTTTGGGCAGTCATGGTCTCCTGCCTTGCTGCCCAGGGCCAGCATCTGCTAGGCTGGTAGGCAGTGGGGGCCTCTTTTGTGGATGGAGGGCATCGTGCCCACCCAGTGCTGGCCATGGATGTCCTGAGAACCTCGTATTTCCCTTTGCCTTTGACACTGCTTGTTTTGACAGGCGATACCTTGCTGCCCTTTCACTAAATCCTCAAGTCCAGGGGCCCCCCACCCTGGGCCAGTTTGCACCTTGGCATCCTCTTGGACCCTGGTCCACATCAGTCATGGTGGGGTAGGGTGAGCCTGAGCAGGTCAGCTGTAAGCAAATGTAGGAGGGGAGGGAGACGGTGGCATGACACATCCTCCTCCTGGTGGGTTTTACACTGTGCCTGGGGCATGCTGGGCAGGCAGGCAGGCAGGTAGGTCTCACGTGCTAGGGCCACTCCATCCCACAGTGCTGTGCCTGTCCTTCCAGGAACAGCCAGCAGCCTCAGGAGTCATCTGAAAGGTCAGCATGCCAACAAATCAGCATCACAACGTGTCACCCAACCAGGGAACGGTGTGCTCCATCATTCCCGGATAGCAGTAGAAACAGGCGTTGGGTCCCCGGGAAACCCAGGCACATGGAAATGCCCTTCCCTGTGGCTGTTCGCCCTCGAGACTCTCGCTTCCTAAGCCATGTGCAATCATTCAGCTATTTGTTGAGAACACTGGGAAGATCACGCTATTGCACACTCAGGGGTACACGGAGTCTGCCAAATTGGTTCCTGGCTGGACAAGTGCTGAGGACCCACTTACTCACTGCATGGCAGGCAGTAATTAATATTAATAAGTTGGCACAAAATAAATTGAGAATCTGTCCGACTCCTACATGTCTTGTGATGAGGACCACCCCCGGCTTGAGGACAGATTAATCTTTAATTCAAGGAGCCATGGCCAGCAAACAGTCTGAAGTTCAGACACCTCAAGGCAAGGTAACAGGGCAGCTGAGGACTTGACTCCTACAAACTCATTCTAGCTCAGTGGTCGCAGTTAGCAGACAATCCGGTTACTAGTTAACCCTGATCTCTTCCTGTGTGCTTTTCCAAAAATGCATTGTTCCTCCATCCCTGAACCTTGACCGTGTCAGTGGTTCACCCCCACAGCCCGCCAGCACACCCCCAATCAAGCCGAGTACCTAATAAAGGTCAAGGACACTGGTGCCTTGTGTCCTAGCCCGTCACTGGACTTTGACCATCTGGTCCCCTATGTAACTAAAATATATGTTTTGTCTGTATTTTGTTCTGTCATCATAACTCTGAGCAGGAGATTGGTGGTCCTAGATCAGGGCCCCAACAAGAAAACCCACTTGGCCACCAGGGAGATGTACTCTGTGCCTCTGGAAACTGAGGTTTTTTAGGACACTGTTCTGTGGCATTTTAGTAAGGCCAATCCTTCCCTATAATAGATATTCAAAAGCAAGCTATGGATGAAGAAAGGGAAAAAAATAAAGGGAGAAAGGGGCTGCGTTAACTGTCAAATCCTCAGTGTTGCTACTGGTTACAAACACCAGTAGTTAGGTTAAAGTGGCCTGTAGTCTTCATCTAGTACCTGGGTTTGATAGTTGGTTGTCATCAAAGAGCATCGGAAATCCCCGAGGGCCTGGGTTCTTCCATGATGAAAATGGAAGCACTCAGGGAGTGTCCCTGGCCCATCGTAGCTGGCCTCTTACTTTTCATTCAAAGGCTAGGACTCTGCGTACCCAGAGCCATTTTTCTCTGAGAATCTCACTATTCTTCACCTCGTACTATGAGCTAAATTATGTTTTTCCCAAAAGAAGATAGGTTCGTGTCCTGTTATAGTTTATACCCAGATGTCCTCAAGAGCCTCATGTACTCCTAGGCTGGGCTTTGGGAAGGTGACTGGATGTCAGGAGGTGGGGTCTGGTGGGAAGAGGCATGTCACTGAAAGTATGACCTGGAAGGTTGTATGTGCCTCCCCAGGCCCTCTCTTTACTCCCACTGCTTCCTGGGTGCCATGAAATGAGCAACTTTCTCCTCCTCACCCTCTTCCACCATGCTGTTCTGCCTTGCAGTTGGCCAACTATAAAACCTCTGCACCATGACCCAAAAATAAACCTCTCCTTTAAATGGTGAGTGTTGGGTATTGTGTCCCAGCTATGAGGTAAATGACCAAGATAGATTCTGACACCAGAAGTCACTACTGTAATGCTACATGATCACGTGGTTCAGAAGCTTTGAAACAGGTTCACAGAGTTTGGAAAGGTTTGGAGATGCTAGCTAAAGAAGCCCTGCCCAGGAAAATGCCTGCATTGAGAGGAGCGAGCTGAAGGCCTGCACAGCAAACTCCACCTAGCCGTCAAGCTCAGCACCTCACTCAGAACCAGGTACGGCCCCTCCCAGCGCCCCCAAACAGCTAGGGGCCTGTGGTAGGTCGCTCAGGTCCTGGCTGGACCCACCCAGTGATTCCAAGTGGCACAGGAACCTCCTGTGCTGAGTGGCACAAGCTGAAGCCTGAATAGCAAACTCTACCTAGCTGTGCAACCTTGGTGATTCTCACAGAACCCAGTAGGCCCCACCCAGAGTCCCCAAACAGTTGGGGAGCTTTGCTGCACCACGTGGGATGAGCTGAAGGTCTGCACAACATACTCCATCTAGCTGTTCAGCCTTGGTACACCACTAAGAACCTGATAGAGTCCTACACAGCAACCTCAAGCAGCCAGGGAGCTTCAGAATGTGGGGTGTGCTGAAGGTCTGCCCAGTGTTCTCCCCCTCATTTTAGGAGTCTTCAAGTGCCACTAGGGACCTGATAAGGCCTGCCTAAAAACCCCCACTCAACTGGGGAAACTCCCTGCAATACAGACAGACATCCTCAACCCAGGAAGCAACTGAGACCTTGCATTTGGCTTCCCCAGGGGAATATAGGAAAATGACAAAATGAAAGCGCAAAATGCAGTCTCAAACCTCCAGCCCATTCCAAACAAGCCTAGGAAACATGGACATAGAAGAAAATCTAAGCCATATACTTGAAACTTCTGAAATGATAGCAACTGAAGTAAACAAACAACTCCATGAAGCTGTAAAGGAACTCAGATCAGAAATAATTTCCCAGGTAAAAGAAGAAATGATAAACATAAATAAAGAAATGCTGAGCACATCTAAGGAAGACACAGTTTAAAAAATTGAAGAGCACTGCAAAAAGATGGAAACCTTGCATAAACAATATGACAAAGCAATAGAATGCATGAAACAAATTCAAGGAGATATCCAGGAAATCAAAAATTCCATCAAAAGCTGGCAAAACTGCCTGAATGAATGTGAAGATAGACTTTCAGACCTCAAAGACAAGACTGCAGCGAGTGAAGAGGAAAGGCAAAACCTTTTAAAAATAACAAGGAATCAGAAAATAATAATTCAACAGCAGCAAGGTGATGCAAAGAAAAACAATATAAGATTGACATGTGTAAACAAAATAAGTGACAACACAAATGATATAAAAAGACTATTTATAGAAGTAATAGCCAAAAATTTCTCAAGCATGGGAAAGGAAACTGACATCAGATACATAAAGCATACAGAACTCCAATTAGCCATAACCAAAATAAATCTACACCCAGACATATAATAATCAACGTCCCAGAGATTCAATGTAAAAACAGAATATTAAAAACTGTTAGAGAAAAGAGACAGATTACCTACAAAGGAAAGCCCATCAGAATCACAGAAGACTTCTCAACACAAACAATGAAGTCAAAAAGAGCATGGAGTGAAGTATTTCAGATCCTAAAGGAAAACAACTTCCAACCCAGATTGATGTACCCTGCAAAACTGTCCTTCAAAATTGATGGAAAAATAAGATACTTCCATGACAAAGAACAACTGAAGAACTTCATGACTACCATACCAATCCTGCAAAGCATACTGAAAAATATTCTAGATAGACATAAAAATAACTACAACTCCAAGAACACCAACAGAAAAAAAAAAAACCACTAAGCAAAGAAAACAATTACACAATGGGGAAAGGTAAAGAACCAACAGCAGAAAGATAACAGGACAAAAATGAGCCAGTATATATCAGTTATAATCACTAATGTAAATGGCCTCAATTCACCAATTAAAAGAAATAGACTGGCAGAATGGATCAAGAAACAATATCCAAGTATATGCTGTATACAAGAAACCCATCTAACCCAAGAGGAAATTCATAGACTGAAAGTCAAAGAATAGAAAGCAATACTTCATGAAATAGGAGCTGGGGGAAAAAAAAAAGCAAGGGTAGCTATTCAGTTTGCAGACAATGTGAACTTCAAATAAGAATGATTAGAAGAAATAAAAAAGTCATACTTGTTAGGAGAAAACTTCAAAAGCAATAGATAGCAATCCTAAATATATGCACCAAGTATGGAAGCACCCAGCTATGTAAAACAAATATTAATAGAAATGAAAAATCAAATAAGCAATAAAACAATTATAATGGGAGACCTTAACACCCCATTGACACAAAGAAACAAATCAACTAGACAGAAAATCAACAAAGAAATAACAGAACTGAATCAAATTTGTGAACAAATGGACTTAATAGATGTGTACAGAGTGTTCCAACAAACAACATCAGGATATACATCATTCTTCTCATCTTCATATGGGACATTCTCTAAAATAGACCATATACTAGCCCATAGAACATTCTTAAGTGAATGCAAAAGAATTGAAATTAACCCATGCATACTATCTGATCATAGCGCCATGAAACTAGAAATTAATGACAAAAGAAACTGCAAAAACCCCACAAACACAAGGAAATTAAATAATACACCCCTGAGCAATCAATGCATCACAGAGGAAATTAAAGAATAAATTAAACAATATCTACAAACAAACAGAAATATAAATACAACTTACTGGAACCTGTGGGATACAATGAAAGCAATCCTTAGAGGGAAATTCATTGTGGTGAATTCCAACATCAGGAAAACAGAATGAACATAAATAAACAACCTGATGAAACACTTCAAACACCTAGAAAAAGAAGAGCAAGTCAAGCCCAAAGCAAAAGAAGGGAGGAAATTATAAAGATCAGAACAGAAATTAATGTAATAGAGACTAAGAAAACAATACAAAGAATTAACAAATCAAAGAGTTGGTTCTTTGAAAAAATAAATAAAGTTGATATCCCCAGCCAGCCTTATTTTAAAAAGGGAAAGAAAAAACTCAAATTCATGCAATAAGGAATGAAAAGGGCAAAATTACTATGTACCCTGTAGAAATACAGAAGGTCATCAATATCTACTTTGAAAACCTTTACTCATTGGTTTGATAACACAGAAGAAATGGACAGATTCCTAGAAACATGAAATACCAAAGCTGGATCAAGAACATATAAAACTGTTGAATAACCCAATTTCAGTTAATGAAGTTGAAAATGTAATTAGAATCCTACCAACAAAGAAAAGCCCAGGTCCTAATGGATTCACTGCTGAATGATACAAGAAATTCAAGGAAGACTTAATGCCAACACTTCCAAAACTCTTCAATGAAACAGAAAGGGAAACAATTCTCCCTAACACACTCCTGGAAGCAAGTATTAACCTAATACCAAAACCAGAGAAAGACCCAGCTGAAAAAGAGAATTACATGCCAATCTCCCTAATGAGAATAGATGCAAAAATCCTCAATAAAATACTGGCAAACAGAATGCAGTAAGTCATCAAGAAGATTATACACCATGACCAAATGAGATTCATCCCAGGAATGCAGGGATGGTTCAACATACATAAATCAATAAACATAATACACTGTATTAATAGAGCCAAAGACAAGAATCACATGATTATTTCAATAGATGCAGAAAAAGCTTTTGATTAATACCAACACTCATTCATGATAAGAACCCTACAGAAAATCAAAACAGATGGTCTTTACCTCAATCTGACAAAAGCCATCTATGATGGTTAAGTGTGTAAGATGAATGACCATATTATGGTTTTTGTTAGATCATGGATCAGAACTGTTAACAGTCTCACTGTTTTAATGTCTACTTTGTATGTTTTATTTTGTAACTTAAACATCTCCTAGATGACAGTATGTAAGTTATCAAGTAATGATTTCTTAGTGGTTTTTTTTTTTTGTTCTTTTCTTTTTTCCTTGGAATTCTGTAGTGTTGCTACCCTTTTTTCTGTTTTGTTTTTGGTTTGTTTTGTTTTCTCTTTAAATAAAATTTTTAAAAAGATATTTTTATGCAATGGACTACTACTCAGCTATGAAGGATGAACTGGAGACTTTTATAGGTAAATGGATGCAACTTGAGAACATACTAATTAGTGAAATAAAAAGACACACATATGTAAACACTGTACTGCTTCATTAGTGTGAGAAGCTGAAACACCATATGTATATGTATATATATATATATTATATATATGTATATAAAAGAGTTAAGATAGTTGTACTGCTGATTTCTCTGAGTTCACTAAAGAGAAATTGTGCTGATATGGTTTGGACAATTGAATGCAAGTGTCTTGTGCTCTGGGTGAATGATTTGGGGATGACAATGTGCAATGTATATACCACTGTTGCCCCCTGATTGAGATGTTTTGAAATTTTGTTGTAGTTTTTTTCTTCTGTTTCTTTTTTTAAAATGTTTAGCCTTGAAATAAAATGAATTGGGGAAAAAAAAGTCATCTATGACAAACCAACAGCCAGCATCATATTAAATGGTCAAAAACTAAAGCTTTCACTCTACAAAGAACAAACATTGTGAAAATGGCCATTTTCCAAAAATTGTTATACATATTTAATGCAATTCCAATCAAAATACCATTAACATACCTCACAGATCTAGAGAAATCATTCTGAAAATTCATCTGGAACCAGAAGAGACCTAGAATAGCAAAGGCAATTCTGGGCAACAAAGGCAAGGTAGGAGGCATCACAATCCCTGACTTGAAGTTGTACTACAAAGCTACTGTGATAAAATCAGCATGGTACTGGAATACTAACAGACTTAAAGATCAGTGGGATAGATTAGAAGATACAACTACAAACACATTCAGCTGTCTTATCTTTGATAAAGGGGCCAAACACATTCACTGGAAGAAAGTTGGACTCTTTAATAAGTGGTGGTGGAATAACTGGCTTTCCATATGCCAAAAATTAAACCTAGACCCATGCTTATCACCATGCGGTAAATGAAAGTCAAAATGAATCAAAGATTCAAATATTAAAACAGAAACATTAAATCTTCTGGAAGACTAAGTAGGTAGAAATCTTGAAGACGTAAAGGTAAGCAGAGAATTCATGAACAAAAATCAAACTGCATGGGAAATACTTCCCAGAATCAACAACTGGTATCTTGTCTTATTAAAAAGCTTTTGCATATCAACAGAAATCTCCAACAAAGTGAAAAGACAACCCATGAATTGGGAATGAATCTTACTCAACTGTCCCTCAGACAAAGGACTTCTGTCTAGAACATATAGAAAACTTTTTTTAAAAAATCAGGCCCCCTAAATTCAAAGATCCAATCCAAAAATGGGCATCTGAGATGAATACACACTTCTCAAATGAAGAAATACAAATGGTAAATGAATATATGAAAAGATGTTCAGCATCATTGGTCATTAGAGAAATACAAATTAAAACAACAGAGATTCTGTCTTGCTCCAGAAAGAATGGCCAGGATCAAGAATACCACCAATAACAAATGCTGGAGAGGCTGTGTGGGGAAAGGAACTCTTCTGCAGTGTTGGTGGGAGTATAGACTGGTGCAACCACTGTGGAAATCAGTGTGGAGATTCCTCAAAAAGCTGGAATTGGAAGACCCAATTGACCCAACTATTCCACTTCTGGGCATATTCCCAGAAGAATTGAAAACATCATACCACAGTGATATATGTGCACCCATTTTTATAGCAGCACAATTTGTAATAGCCAGATCTTGAAAACAATCCAAATGCCCATCCACCAAGGAATAGTTTAAAAAGATGTGGTATTTTTATACAATTGAATACCACTCAGCTATAAAGAAGGATCACTTTGAGGCTTTTATAGGTAAATGGATGTGACTTGAGACCATACTCATAAGTGAAATAAATCAAAATCACATATGTAAATACTGTATTGTCTCCCTAGTGTAAGAAACTAAAAGAGTAAATAAGATAGAAAATCTTCAATAAATATTGTGAAAGGGTAAGAAACTGCTCAAAGGGGGAAAAGTAACTCAGGGAAAAGGAGAAAAGAAGGAAGAGAAAAGAAAAAAGATATAAATTTATATACATACACTTAAGATAGGTAAGATGATTGTACTACTAATTCTATTAGTTCTTAGAACCAAACAGCTAACATTCATAGAATTGGATCAATTTTGCATGTTTATATTTGGTAATCTGAGTAACTCTTTTGAAGATAACTAAGCAAAATAACAATCTTAGTTATGTTCCTACCACCTTGTTTTGAATGCTTATATTGTTATTGTTTTGGGCTCTTCATTATTGTTATTTATTTGTCTTTTTGTTTGTTGTATTTTGTTTTGTTTTTCCGTTTAATACAGAAAAGATAGATGTACATGTATAGGTTTATATATGCCTAGATCGTCTCCTAAAGAGTTTACAAGAATTGATTTTATTATGTGTGATGGTATCAACAGCTACTTAGAAAAAATTAGACATTATGGTAGCCATTGCTGATTTCCTATCATATTTTGAAGTCCAATAATGCTTGTATTCTTGCTTTGATTGATTTTAGTCTGTTTTCCATTATTTGATTTAAATATATGTGAAAGGATGGACAGCTATTTTGAAGAAAACAAAAGACATTATGGTAGCCACTGTTGATTTCCTGTTGTCTTGTTTTGAAATTCTGTGTTGCTTGCATTGTTTTGTTCTGATCTGCTTTGTTTTGTTTTGTTTTGTTTTATCCTCTTTAAAATTAAGAAAAAAAAGCCTTGCAATGCTGTAAGCTGAATTTCATGGGAGATTCTGGTCAGAGTTTAGAATGCTGATAAAAAGGCAAATGGTAAAGGAGCTCAAGAGGTTTAAGTGGGGAATAAGAACTCCATTAACCTTTGGACTCCAGGCCATGTTGTTATGCTTTGGCATAAAATTTGTCTTCATTTCTCTTGTGTTCTGAAACTTTTCAGGAGACTGAGATTAACGGTGATGTACTAATTAATCTGGTTGAGGTAATTTCAAGGCAGCCTAATGTTGAGGCTGTGGCATAGGTACTATTGGCACCTGTAAACAGCTCTACATTGAGAAGCAAGAGCAAATGGCACCGCTGAATGATTCTGAAAGTTTGAGTTTGGCCAGAGAAGAAACTCAGGTAAAATTGGTACTACAAAGAAGGAGCAGAGGAAACATTGGTATCTGAAAAGATTAGCATTAAAAAGAAGCCAACTACTTACACTGGGACAATATAAAGAATGCTTTGAGGGCTAGGAGAAATCCAAAAGACTCAAGGGTAAAAACGGAAAGACTTTGAGAAGAGAGCCCCAGTGCACCCTGCTCAAGAAAGTTGCCCAGGCTTCTTGGGATTCTGTTCACAGTGTTCAACCATCTATAACACTCAGAGCCCCATGCAGCCATGATGAAAAGAACCTTGGTACTACTGGAGCCTGCAGCAGACCTTAGCATCATCCATGTGGTGCTGGTTTAACAGGCATGCAGAATGTAAGAGCAACAGGATCATAGAATCTTCCACCCATATTTCAGAAGAAGGTCTGGGAGGCTTGGCAGTGTGCCCCTGAGGGCAGGACAGTGTGCCTTGTGGGAAGCTGTGAGAGTGGAGTCGTGAGTGTAATGGAGACCTCAAGAAGTTGGGGAAATGAGGAATGTAGAATGTGTGAGAAAAGGTGCAGAGTGATCAAAATTCGCCTGAGAGGCCATAACAGCAAAATTGGCCCGATAGAGAGGCAGTGCCGTAGGTGATTGGCTATGCCCTTTAGTGTTTGCACTTTGACACAACTTGCCCCAGGTGCTGGACATGGATTAATGGATTTAAGGTTTGCCCTGCTAGGTTCTGATATTGCTTTGGTCCCATTCCTTGCTAACCCCTATCCCCCACTTTTGGAATGGGAATGTTTATCCCATACTTGTATATGTCAGCAGTTGTGGTGAACTGATAACTGGTAGTCGATTTGTAATACCAGCTGAACTGAATCAGCATGAGTGTGGGTTGCTCACCTGAGGATTGTTGCCAACATAAGAAGGAGACGTGGAGAGGAAGAGGTGATGTTGTTGGTTCCCCGTGGTAGTACTGTTTCTCCTATTGCTGTTGGTTCTCCTGGAGGAGCTGGTCGAACTTCTTTCCTGATATGAACTTGACTGTTCTCACTGTCAGAGGAACTCAGGACCTTGTCGTCACTGAGGATGGCTGTGGTTCACTTTGGGGGAGCTCTGGTCTTTACCTTACCACTTCCTGGCTCCAGAGGGGAAGACAGTATGCTGTATAATCTCCAGGAGAAGCTTGTCATGTTGGCTTCCTGATATGAGCTCAGCTGTTCTAATTATCAGAGGAGCTCAGGACCTCACCGCCACTGAGGATGGCTATGGCACTTTTCAGGGAAGCCTTGGTCTTTATTTTGAGTGCCACTTCCTGGCTCCAGTGCAGAACCCACAGCCTACTGGCACAGCTCCTTCATCCCACTAGCATAGACTTTCTAGCTTCCATTGCTGGCCTTGGGCCTTCTCAGCACAGATCTGTGAAACAGACTTGCACAAGACGTTGTCATGGGCTCTAGGTCTTCAGCTGGACTCATGCAGGGTACTGCCAAGAGATCCAGGACCTCACCTGGATTCTTTGGATCTTAGCGTGCGGACAGATTTCCTGTGCTCTTTCTTTTGTATTTGACTCTTTGGGTGAGCATTATAAAATAATACTATAAATTATGTGTCCTGTAATATAATTGTTTTCCTTGTAATCCCTGACTGAGACAGTGGTGTTTAATTTTCTTTTTGATTTTGACAGGGGCTCACATTTTCCCTTAATCCTTAGAGGAGGAAACTTTGGATCTGAACTTTTCAGCAATGCTGAAACTGTTGGGACTTCAGCGTCTCCTAGAGATGGACTAAATGCATTTTGCATAAAGGGATGTACGTGAGTCTTCTGGGGGCCAGGGCCAGAATGATGTGGTTTATATCTAGATGTCCCTGAACAGCCTCATGCTCGCATAGATGCGGTTTTTGGAAGTCGACTGGAACATGGGGGTTTAAACTGACTTGTTGTTAGGAGGTAGGGGCTACTTGGAAGAGGCAGTCCCTGTAGGCAAAACCGGGAGGGTTATGTTTCCCTTCCCAGCTCCTCCCTGGACTCTGTCTCTGTGTCTCTCTCTCTGCTTCCTGTCCACTGTGCTGTGAGCACCTCTTTTTCACCATGCCCCTTGGCCATGCTGTCCTGCCTTGGAGCTGACCGACAACCCGCATTACAGAGCTGGACCTAAACTTTTAAACCCTAAGCCAAAATAGCCGTTTCCTCCTTTAAGTTGTGGGTGTTAGGTATTGTGTTCAGGGACAAGGAAAGTAACTAAGACAAATCCAAACCCCCAGCACCTCAGAATGTGACCTTATCTCAAATAGCATTTTTGCAAACTTAAGTGTGGGCCCAAACCCAGCATGATTGATGCCCTTATGGGAAGGAAAAATTGGGACAAACACACACAGAGGGAAGATGATGTGAGGAGAGAGAGGGGATGGCCCTTGAGGGCAGGACTGAGGGCTGCTGCCACCGTCCTTGCCTCCGAGAGGGAGCTGGGCCTAGGCTCACCTTCACCTCCAACTCCTGGCCTCCCAAACTGGGAGAGGGGGAATCTGTGCTTCCTGAAGCCCACAGAGTGAGGCCCCTGCTACTGCAGACCCAGACACCAGCAAGAGCCATGACACCTCCGCAGCCTGATACCTGCTTGGCTCCCTAAAGAAAGAGCAGCTGTGACGCCATTCATTCAGAGTTCCGAGGTGGCTTGTGTGGAGCAGCTTCCAAAAGCACAGCCGAGCACCCAAACCTTCCTGAACTCGGGATTACACGGAAAGGGACAGATGGGACGGAGCACGTGGTCAGTGGGCTGAGGCAAGATGCTGCCACCTGAGAACCCCTGAGACCAGTGCAAAGAGGACCACCCTGAGGACAGAGTGACATCAGCTGTCATCCTGGGGATGAGGTCCCTAAGGGCCACCCTGCTTTGTCACCAAAGATGACAGAATGCTGCACATATTCTTCATTAATCAGGAAGAAAGATGCAAATCGTGTCAGCAAGATCTACTTAAAGATGTCCAAAATGTAAGGGTTCTACTGCTTGAAGTGAAAGCTTGTTTGTTCTGTTGTTGTTTTGAGAGCTTTAGTTCTTTGGAAAATTTCCTAGGCTGGAACTTCTAGGTTCTCAGCCAGGCAAGAGAGAAGGGTACAGGGCCGTGTCCCTTGGCAGGAGGCCTGGAGCTTTAGTAGCACAAACCTGACACCTGGGTAGAGGAAGCTGGTACCCAGAAGGCTCTTAAGTAAACCGGGAAAAGTTTACTAATCTTTGCATAGATATAAACAGTTCCACCTCAGATCAGTACTGACCAGGCAGAACTCAACACCCAGGGTCAAATTCTCCTGCTGGGAAGATCTGCTAATCCCCACCTTAGCAGGCCCTCTGGGCAACCTACTGGGCAAATCAGGGACACGGTGTGAGCCTAGGTGATCTCCTGCCCCTCACCCTTGGATGGGCACCCTGGCTTCCAGCCAGGTTGGCAGGCAGCCCTCCCAGCCACATAAAAGAGGCTGAGCCAGGGGGAGGTCAGAGACTGGAATTCTCTCCTCTTACTTGGAACCTGATCACTCGGAAAACATCCTAAGAACAGGTCTGCCCTGCCTGCTCTGGCTCCTGCGTCCAGCTCAGGCTGGAGCCAGCCCCCTCCCGGCCCCCCAGGCACTGACCTCTGGCAGGGCACTTCCCCCAGGTCCCTGAATTCTCTAAGACTTCCATTGCCAGTGGGATGTAGCTCTGGCCCAGAGCACATGCTGAGTGCCCAGAGCACATGCTGAGACCTCTGTGGGGTGTCTCTCTGTTCTTGCCTTTGAGACCTCAGAAGGTGACAGTTTTAGTCACTTTCCCATCACTGGGAAGAAATGCCTGATGCCTGCAGCTTAGAGGAGGACAGGCGTGTTTGCTTCACAGTGCAGTGGGTCCAGTCCTGTTCGGCTGGCTCCACGGCGGGGGCACACCGTGGAAGAGTCTGGTGAAGCAGAGTGGTTCATGTCGTGGTGGCCAGAAAACAGAAAATAAGGGGAATCTGAGAACAAGGATTATCCACGCCCCAGTGGCTACCTCTTCCAACCTCCCAACAGTGCATTCAGCTATGAACTCCCTGCCGAATGAATCCACCCATGAGCATAGCAGCCCCACAAGCCAATCACCTTCCACAAGTCCTACCTCTAAAGGCATGAGTCCTTGGGGGAACATTCTAGATGTAAACCATAGCATGACTCTGAAACAAGGGTCACCACAGATGTCACAAGTGAAGGTCAGGTCAGGCTGGGGTGCAGGGCCTCACTGCAATAGGCCCAGGGATCTTATAAGAAGAGAGGAGAGACACAAAGGAGGAAGGCACTAGAAGACACACAGTGGAAGACGTCTGTCTTAGTTACCTTTTACTCGTCGCTGAGACAAAATATGATGCCCAAAGTTAGGGAGGGAAAGGTTTATTTCTTGCAGTTATTGGAGGTTTCAGTCCATACTCAGCTGGCTCCAAGGCAGCATGGCATGCAGGGCTTCATGGCTGCTGCAAACAGCAAGGCGTGAACTCGCAAGAGAGAGAGACACACCTCCTTCCCACCATTGCGTCCTATGCTGGCTCCTCTCTTTGGCGGTGTGGCACTCACACCACCAAGCCAAGCGCTAGACAATGAACCAATCCCAACCACTAGATTTGGCCCAGTCTGTAACTGCATGAGGCTTGGGGGCCACTGACATAAACCATGACAACATCGGGATACAGAATCCCTCAGTGGGCCCTGTGGAATGGCAGGGCAACTGGCGGCAGGAAGCTGAGACACCGCCATGGCATCACTGCTCCCTAGGAGAAAACCTACCCCACTACACCTTGACCTTGGACTTCTGCCCCGCAGTTTTCTGCTGCATATGTAGGATTCCTTACTCAGCACAGGTAATGCACACACCCGACAAGTCTTCCTTTGGCTCTTTTGCTGTTTCTTCTCCCTTCCCCTCTGTCCGGGAAGTGCACTATGTTTGCTTAACTGCATTACCAAGGGCCTGTAGTGATTAGTGGTCCTGGTTCCCTTTAGGATGCTTCTGGGCTCCTGGTGACTAAGATGACATTGTTGGGCCCCCCTGCCATCTGGCTAGTGGGCAGTGACAGGCTGACCTTGCCAAAGGACTGCCAGACGCTGTGTCTCGGAACTCTTAGTGCATCAGACACAGCAGGGGCCTTCAGCTGCGCAGTTTCACAGGTGACATTTCAGGTGGGTTTGGAAGCTGAGCTTCGGCCCGGCGAGTAGATCATGCAGGACAACGATGGCCAGATGGAGACAGCAAACAAAGCTCGGCACCTCCCCTGGACACAAAGGGGGCAGAATGGGGTGCCTGCCACAGCCAACGGGGTAGTGGGTGCCCAGCTGCCCAGTGCAGAGATGAAAGGGCAGTTGTCGCAAAGGTCTTTCATTCCTCAAGAGGAAGGTCCCTAACAGACACAGACATGGTGTAATCCATCCACTCTTCAGGTCCTCTCTTCCTATGGAAGCTTCTGGGTCCATATCCTGGGCATGGCCAGACAGGGCAGCCCAGGACAGACTTCTCCCACCTTCCCCACCTCCCTAGCCACAGAGACCTCCAGATGGCGCCCGTGTGCAGCAGGCTGCCCTGGGATGAGAAGGCAGGCCCAGGCATTGTCACCTGTCCTCGCTGGGCACATAGGCTGCCCTTCCAGTGAGGGTCCATCCTGCCACCCTACTCGCAGCAACTGGGAGGCCCAGGCCCTCAGTGCTCCAGAAGGGTCACCCCTCCAGCCTGCGGGCTGTCCTGCCTCTCAGGGAAAGCAGTCCATCCCAGGTCCACCGGGCGCAGGCCAGGACACCAGCGTGGCATGAGTCCTCAGACACCACGGCTTCCAGCGGGTGCTGAAAGAGGCTGCTGACCTTGATTTGTTCTTGCTGTTTTAATTTTTGTTTTAGAAACAGACTGCACGTTATCAAATGTCCCCTGAATATCTACCAGAACTGTCCTCGTGGTCTGGGGTCCCCGGGTTTCCCTGGGACAGGCTGTACCCATGTCCCACCCTGTCAGCCTGGCGACTGTCCCCTGTGCCCTGCCAGGATATCGTTAAACTGGGGACTGCTACCTGGGCCTGGCGCGGTGGTGACTGCCCAACGGGCCCACATGAGACCAGAACCCGCCTGTTCGCAGCTGTGGGCCGTGGGCACAGGGTCAGCGGTCACACACACACACACACACACAGAGCTCCACTGCGAGTTTGTCAGACCCGCAGCGCCCCCTCGTGGCCACTGCGCCTCGGGCTCAGACAGCGCGCCCCGCCCAAGTGGGGATCGCCCAGGGCAAGGTATTTTGTAAAAGCCGAATCTCCATGGAGAAGCCAGTGCTGGAAACGTTGCGTGGAATCTGCTCTTTCCCATGGGCCCCACAAAATTCGGGGAATTGGTGCAATTTGCTCGCCAAAGCCTAGGATTCAGACAGCTAGGACGCGCGTGCGCACAGATGGCTGAATGCAGGCTGGAGACCAAAAGGTAAACCACTCTGAGGTCAGCGAACACGCCGCAGCAGCTGCAGCCCGCCTGGGCCCGCCCCGGTGCGGCACTCCCATCCATTCCCAGCTGATCTGCCTGCAGCCGAAGCCAGAAGGAAGGGGAGACGAGTATGCAAGATAACGTGAAGGCAGCCAGGTAGGAAGCTCTGCCCTTGGGGCCCAGGTAAAAATTACAGCAGCTGCTGCGCCTCTGCCAGCTCGGATTTGTACCCCAGTCACTTTGGCAACAGGAATGAAAAAAAAGGCGCTTTTTTCTCATTGGTGGGTTAACTGGAGGCTAGGGCAGGGGGCGGGGCATCTTCCTGAGGCGCACAGCGGCAGCCGCAGCACCTACTCGGGGAACAGCTTTTGCTCAAGCTCCGCGGCGCATGCTCTGTTCTTCGCAGCCAAGGACAGAGCTGCGCGCCGCAGGGCGCACAGGGTCAGCGCTGGACAATCCCCAGTAACAGTGAGAGCGTTCTTGGAGATGAGCAATAAGTGTCCCCAAACGCTGTCCACAGGTCGCTAAGGCCACCGAGGTGGGTCTCAGACCCGCCTTCCCTGCACACCTCTGCACGGGCTCACCAGGTATAGGAAAGACCCAAAGAGTCCCTAGTGGGCAGCTGGCCAGTGCAGGACTGTGTGGCCAGCCCTGCACAAGCTGCTTTGGGGCCACGTCGAGGCCAGAGCGAAGATTCGGGACACGTGATTTGAGGGCATCTTCCTCTCCCCAAAACACTTTCCCTGCCAGTCCACTGGGTGAACAGTGATCCCCACTCCTTTTCTGTGTGGGCTCCAGGCACAGAGCATCCTGCCCCCCACCAAAACACTGCCCGCTGACCTGGCTCTCAGCTCTCAGCTGCCAGACGCTCGCTTCTGGAGCAGCGAGCAACATCGGGAGCTGGTCAGGATGGGGACTGTACAATGGGCAGAGGCCAGGACACGGAGCAGTCTCACCAACACCCAGGATGGTCCCCGACATGTAGGCTGACCCCCAACACGACACTGCTTGTGCAAGGCTGCGGAAATGACTCCAACCTCTCTGTGTCTTGGAGCCCTGGTTGTTGAAATGTTGCCCATGAATACTGAGCGTGGGTGGACCCCCTCTTCAAAACCTTCCTGTATGTAATGGCTTTGTCTCATATTGCCAAAATAATCCTAACTTTTAAAGTAACATAGTTCCATCTGCTTAGAATGAAAAATAGACCTTCCCTGGCCACTCTGCACCCACTGGGCATTTCTGCACACACACACGCATACGTGCACACACACCCCTCACAAGCCATGTATGTCACTGTTAGTTCTGAATTTCTCCCATGCAGTGCAGCGGTTTAGCACTCTACTAACTCTCTCACCTTCCACCTCTTCTCTTCTGTGTCCTTTCCAACATGTAGACCACAATGCTTTATCCAGCGTATTCACTGGTTATATATATTATCATGGAACTATTGTTCATAGCTAAGCCTCTTCTTGTATTGATTTATTTTCTTTCTTTCTTTCTTTCTTTCTTTCTTTCTTTCTTTCTTTCTTTCTTTCTTTCTTTCTTTTTTGATAGGGTCTCCCATGTAGTTCAGGCAGGCCTTGAACTCACTATGTAGCCCAGGCTGCCTTGTAGCAATCCTCCTGCCTCAGCCTTCCCAGTGCTAGGATTACAGGTGTGTACCACCACGTTAGCCTGTGTTTCTTTTCTTGTGCAATTTGTTAACTGAAGTTAGTGACTGTCTTCCTGTTCTGCATTAATGCAATTCTTATATTCACCTCCTAGCCATTGTGTCCGGTTCCCTAGCAGGACCTTGAACCCTCCCCATTAAGTAAAACAGCTCAGAGGACCCAGCCCCTAAGGCCTGGCGACACCTGCCCCTTTGGCTTCCTGCTGAATCCCATCTGAACCTTAGTACATGGCTCTGGAGTGGGCTCTGACCACCAGGGGCCTCCTTTTTGACTCAAAGTTTTGGAGAAATTGCGTCCTGGTCTGCACCCTGGGGTTACTGTGACAGCCGTGTCCTCTTGAGTTCCTAGGGCAGACTTGAGGTGATCGGTCCTTGATATGTGAGTCTCGTTCTTCAGTGGGTGGACTTCCCCAGACTCCTGCTGCCACCCTATCCTGACCCTCAGAGGCACCTGGTCCCCACAAGGCCAGGGAATGCACAGCACTAATACTCTGGAAGTCAGCACACTGTCCTCTGCCAGGCCGGGGGGCAGAGCCGGACTCCAGGGGTGAACGACCCCAAAGGGCCATCAGAGAGCCCATGTTTCGGCCCACTCCGCTCTGAATTCCCTGGCTCCCTGGTTTCCCTGCTGGAGACCCGGACCCACCCATCAGCAGACACCCGCGTGGCAGCCCTCGGTGCTGTTCCCGGCATTGTTCCATCCTCTGGTTCTGCTCTGTTGCTCTGTTCTTGAATGTGGGGCTCTATATCTTTATTGCAATAAAAGATGCAGAGGAAACCCCTTGGGGTCCCCTCATCCTTCCCCTCTCCTTCCTTGATGCATCCTTTGCCATTTTATTGGGACCCCCAAGTTACTCTGTTGAAGTCCTGATCCCAGGACCTTAGCACATGGCCTCCTTTGGGGATGGCATCACTGAAGACATAACACAGCTGAGGTCACACTTGAGTAGGGTGGGCGCAGAGTCCAATGTGGTGATGTCCTGCTGGGCACTGCGACATATACAGGCATATAGGAAGAACCTACATGCGGATGGCACAGTGAAGCCGGAAGCCAGAGAGGCTGCGACAGGTACTTCCCTAGCATGTGGGAGGGAGTGTGTTGGACTTCCAGCCTCCAGACGGGAACAGTGAATGCTGCTATTTAAGCCACACAGTCTATATGGCACCTTGCGAAAGCCAGAAGCCCGTATACCTCACCTCCAGCTCACCGGTCCTCTGTCTGTCCTCTGCCCTCTGGTGTCTGTCCGTAGAGAGGTGGGAGGGGTATAGCAGAAGACCCACAGATGACACGGAGGGCGGGACACACAGACAGCAAGAGGCACTCACACCTCAGACCTGGGCACAGTGCCCCCCAAACCAGGCCCTCGGAGACAAGCTTGTCCTGCCTAGAGTCCCTTCCTTTCTTTCAGAACCGTAGAAGCCCCAGACCCCTCCGAGAAGGACCTTACTCTGCGAAGCTGAGGGACCTTGTGCTGGCTCCAGCTGCTCACAGCACAGTCCTGAGCAGCCCAGTGGCGGGTTGATAAGGCCACAGCCTGCCTGCACCAAGTGCTGCCCAAGGCAGTAGTGACTGTGACCACGGTGCCACAGATACTGGTGTCCAGCACCCTGGGCAGACTCAGTGCTGACACCCAGTTTGCCTGCTCGAGTCACAGCTGCAGGTCTCGGGAGAAAACCAAGGCCAGCCAGTGGTCACTCAGTCAGGATGTGGCTGAGATGAGACCAAATTTTGGCTCCACTGAGTTTTCCTGGATGCAGGGAGGCGGCAACAGGCCCGTCACCAGGCTGTCCCAGGAGGCAAAGGGCCCCACCACGGTTGCTACCAGGGTTTCGTGGGACAGGTATCAGCTGAGCCTCTTGGGAGGGCAATGCCTGACACTCCCCTGCATGGCTCACCCACACACAGCCTGCCACATCAATCTCCTGGCCAGGGAGGAACTTTGGGGGGCCTCACCCCAAAGCTAGGCCCCTCCTGCTTCCAGGAGCCCAGGGAAACTGCTGTGGAAAGTGGTGTTCAGTGCAACCTTGCACGGAAGAAAGGCCTGTGCATATGCAAGGGTGCGTGTTTGCTTGTGTGCGTGTGTGTGCGTGTGTGTGTGTGTGCTGGGATGTTGTGGAGCTGTCTTTTTCACATCAGTGACTGTGCATAAGCTTCTAGGGCAGCCCAGAGCTACAGCCACTCACTGTCAAGAGGGCATGAACACAGAGAAGCTGCAACATTGCCCTGTAGTTCGTCTCATGCCATTCTGCTGACCAGCACGGGAGGAACCGTCAGGACGTCCGAGGCACCGATCAGCACAGCATCTTAAGAACAAAGCAGTGGAGCTTGCAGAGACCCTACACACACACTGCACACAGTGCACGGCCAGCAGCCCAGCAGACAGGACCCAGGAAATGTGCCCAGACACAGGTCTGTAGCAGGAGGACAAGGCACCGGCCCTGGCTCCTCCAAGGTCAGGTCCCAAGGCCTTGGCTGTGGGAATCATCAAGAGCCTTCTGGAAACTTCCTTGCTCACCACTGTGGCACAGCTGGGGGTGGACATGATGTGGGCATGGTGCCCCGAGAGACCCAGAGGCTGCACCCTCATCCTAACAAAAGGGAGAGGACACAGATGCAGATGGCTTGGATGGGGCTACAATGCTCTAAGAGAGTGACAAATTTCCTCCAGAAGTCTGACCCCCTTGGTCTACAAGAAGGATATCTCAGGGGGTGATTCAACCCCCACCTTTTATTAGATTTTAATCAGGAGTGATCATGTTGAATATTTCAGATTGCCTTTTGAATGTGATATTTTAAAGAACCATGTGATGAAGGGGAAAACATGAGGAAGCATAAATTTTTAAAATTCATTCTCTCCGTATAATAATTCTGCCAGGCATTTACTGCTTCTCAGCTCTGCACACAGCCAGTCGGCAGCATCCTCCTGGTGGCTGATGTCTCCACCCTCCTGTCTGACCACGGACTGCCCTCACCAACACGGCCATTTGTGTGAACTCACGTGTTCTGACTGCGCCACTGAGAATTCGAGCACCAGGCTCTACGCCCTACTCCTACTCCGCCAATTGCTTCCCTTCCTGAGTCCAGCAGGTGGCCTGTGTTGGCACAGAAAGGCCTGGCTGAGCACATGAATGCACACATGGGCACACACTACACAACACATGAGCTGGATTGATCCCTGTCTCTCTCTCACACACACACACACACACACACACACACACACTTCTTTTGCACTCAGGCTGCTACTAGAAGATCCATCATGAGGGATCACTTGCTCCCGCCCTGCTTCCCACCACTCCTCCTGCTGGGAAGACATGGACCGCAGAGGCTCTGAGGGTCACACACAGCCTCACAAGGACAATGGCCAGGAATCGGCAGATCCATCCACCATGCATCAGGCCTTGTAGGCCCCACCTGTCCTGCCGCTAATGGGCTCCTCCCACACAAAAGGTGTCCCCACACCTGTTTCACATGCAGTCAGCCAGCTCTGAATCTCTACCAGGGTGGGAGCAGATATCTGAGATTTTTAAATTTTTGTGTACCAGGGATTGAACTCATGACCTCGTGCTTGCCAGGTAGGCACTTGTGCCAGTGAGCTAAATCCCCAGCCCATAGGCACTTGAGATTTTAAGTGACACAGATTCAGGCCAGGTTCCCAACAGGATGCCCCCAGCATGCAGAGTGGCTGTACATGTCTCTCAAGGAGCAGACAGGTTAGTGACAGGGGATTCTCATGGTGTAGGTAGCCCACCACCAGCCCACAGTGGGTACACAAGAGCGAGGTCCCTGCCGCTCACTACCTGCTGCCCCAAAGTAGCCAGCAGAGGGCACAGGAATATGTCCCCTCCTGGTGGTTGTTCCCCTCCAATGCATGATTCTGTGACCACCGAGACAGAAGTGTATCTAGAGGGATAAGAGCCAACCCTGACACACTACAGAAGAGCCTCTGGGCTCATTAGTTTCCAACACAGATTGAGGAGCCCCTGGAGAAATCCGCGCTCCTGGTGTGTGAGCTCCATCCAGAGACAACCGCTTCTGGCTGCCGGGAAGCTGAGCCCTAGCAGGAGCCACCGCTGGGGGAGGCCTGGCTCCGTGCCTGTGATGTAGATTAATAGCTGTCTCCGAAACTGCTGGGTGAACCAGGGTCCCTAGAGAGGCGGGGCCCAGAGTATGTGTGTCTGTGTATTTACACGTCTGCATGAGGCAGTTTTCCTTCTCTGGAACAAATTACTCCAGGTCTTACACCTAAAGGAAGAAACATTTAATCTGGATCACAGTTCAGGGAATTCAGTCCATGGTCAGCTGGCTCTGACGATCATGGTGGGACATCATGGTGAAAGGCCATGGTAGAGGAAAAGCTGCTCATGTCATGGGAAGCAGAGAAAGGAGGAGGCTGGCATAGAGATGCACCCTTCCAGTAACCCACCACCAACCAGGCTCCACTTCCTAACAGCAAGTCAGCTATGAACTCCTCATGGATTAATCCACTTTTGAGTCCAATGCCCCATGATCCAGTCACCTTCCAAAAGCCTCACTCTGAATGCATGAGATTTGGGGGGGGGGGATATTCGAGGTCTCAACCATGACTCCCTACACTGAGAGGAGGAAAGAGATTTGTTTAGGAAAGCAGCACACTGACTAGGCTGGCCAGGCTAAAATCTGAGGGCCATCTTGCTGGAGAGGCTGGAGAGAGAGGGTGACCAGCAGTGAGGCCCCTTCTGTCTTCATTTCTGGGAACCACTTTCATCTGGGTGAGCCCACCACATGTGAGGTCACTACTTCACGCCAGCATGAATGATGGGAATGGGATGGGGGCCACTGTAGCTACGAAGGAACTGCATGGCACATTGCTCATCCTAGCTACACTAGCCTCAATCCCATAATGACCATGGAGAGACAGCAGGGAGGTCCCACAGCAGCTCACTTCTCTCTACCTGCCCTCTGTGAGAAGCACCTGTCTCCTTGCCTTCTCCACTCTGCAGCTCCTGGCCAATGTTCACTTCCTACTCAGCTGGGGGATGCGGAGGGGTCTGTCCCTCTCTGTTGCCCAGAAACCCAGCCCCAGGACCACGTTGGTTTTGTGCATCAGTGTCTGTCCTCACCTGTAGCAGGACCCACCTCACCTGGTGGTAGTACTTAGCAAATGCTTATTAAGTAAATGAAGAGTTCCATGAACTGATAATGTTACCAGCCTCCTAGTATTCAAGATTCTGTAATGATGACCCACAGAATTGACCCAAGGTGTTATGGTTGATACTTTGTGTCAACTTGAGAAGTTTAGAACTTTAACTAAGAGACTCAGCAGGGAGCCAGGATCTTACTTTGTAAACATTCTCATCCTGTGCAAGCAGAGGGCACAGCGATTTTGTGAGTGCTATACTCACGGGGGGCGGGGGGGGGGGCTGTGTACAGTATAAGGAAGGAAAAGAAGCTTGTTTCCCCCTTTTGCTCTGGCTGCTGACTTGAAGTTGTCCCAGTGTCATGCCACCTTGCCTTGGCGTCAGCTGACTATGGACTAAAACCTCAAAAATCTGTAAGCTAAATAAACATTTTCTTCCTTCATTTTGGGCATGAGGTATTTTGTTTCAGCAATGAGAAAAAAGTAACTGAGACAGAATTTGGTACCAGGAGTAGGGTCATTGCTGTAACTATACCTGACCATGTGGTTCAAGAGCTTTTGGGACTGCTTTGTGGAAGAGTTTGGAAAGATTCAGAGATGTTTTCTGAAAGCACAGCCTTGGAGTGCCTTAAGCTGTTCTGTAGGGGAGATTTTGGTCAGAGCTCAGAGGATCAGAAGGCTGATAGAAATCCTGCTGGTAAAACCCAGGCTTAAAAGGTTTCTTCTGAGGAGAACTGCACTGGACGCTGGACTCCAGATGATGAGTGTCATGGTAGAAAGTTTGTCTGCATTTCATTCATGTCCAGAGACTTTTCCTGAGACTAAGATTAAGGGCAGCAGACTAATTAATCTGGCAAAAAAAATTTCAAGGCAGTCGAATGTTGAGGCAGTGGCATGGCTATTGGTGGGGGCTTTTAGTCAGATTTATGTTGTGAATCAAGACAAAGGAGCCCATCAGAGCACCTTAAAACACTGTGAGTTTGGTTAGAAAGCTGTGGACTGTAAAGATAGAGCTGAGACCACGATTGTTGAGAAAGAACAGGAAAAAAAAAAAAAGATGGGCTGCAAGCATCACAGGAAGAGGCAGCCAGTCTCCATCCTTTGCAGCCTCAGAACTGCAAAAGTGAAAGACTTTGCTTGGAGGAGAAAGCTGCAGAGTGCCATGCTCTAGAGGGATGGTGGAGGCCACACGAGATTCCAAGACAGCGGCAGCCACACGAGGTTCCAGAATGGAGGTGACATGGAAAGGCTGTTCCTCACAATCAGCTTCAGAGTGATCAGCGATCCAGGCACTTGACCCCTAAAGCCAAGAGAGAGGCAGTCTGGCTACTGCTCCAGCTGGTAGAGGGCCTTGGCACCATCCACGTGGCACTGGTTTTAGGCGTGTGCAGAACGCACAAGTTCTGAGGTTAAGGCAGCTTCCACTCTGACTTCAGAAGGCCTGGGAGGCCAGGCACTGTGCCCCTGAGAGGGCAGTGTGCGAAGCTGTGAGTGTAAAGCCAAAGTTGCAATGGAGAACTGAGAAGTTTGGAAAAGTCAGGAGCATGGATTGTCTGAGGAAACCTGCAAGGAGAGAGCAGAGCCAGCCCAAGAGCCAAGCCATGGGAGGTAGAACCACAAATGCCACAAGGGTGGAGCCACACAAGCCCTTTGGAGCTCATGATTTGCCACAGATTGCTTCAGATGCTGGAAGAGCAGCTATAGCTCTCAGGTGTTTGCCCTGCTGTATTTGGGACTTGCTTTTGCCCCAATTCTTTGTACCCTCCTGTTTGTACCTTTTGGTATGAAAATGTTTATTTTGTGCCTTTGCATGTTGGAAGTGTTTAACTTTATTTTCATTTGTACAGGGCCTTGCAGCTAAGAGTTTGCCTTCCAGCTTGGAGGAGATGGGACTTTCACTTTTCAGCAATGCTAAAACTGTTAGGACTTTGGAAACTCTTGCAGATGGACTAAATGCCTTTTGTATAAAGGGATATGCATGAGTCTCTGGGGCACCAAGAACAAAATGTTATGTTTCTAATGTAATATAATATTGATAGACTTAATGCAGGTTCTTAAGGATTGTTAAGCTATGTTATAGTGTTCAAGTTGCAAAATGTTAAGAATAAGCATACCTTTGCATCTGAAAATCGATGACAAGAAATCAATGAAAAGAAAAAAAGAAAAGAAATCGATGAAAAGAAAAGAAACTTGGCAACTGGTTGCCAAGTTGACAAGGGGTGGATTGTTATGGTTGATACATTGTGTCAACTTGAGCAGTTTAGAAGTTTAACTTAGAGACTCAGCAGGAAACCAGGATCCTTACTTTGTAAATATCCTCATCCTGGCAAGAGGAGGGCACAGAGATTTTGTGAGTGCTATACTCACCCTGGGGGGGATGGCCTGTGTGCAGTATAAGGGAGGAGAAGAGGCTTGTCCCCCTTTTGTTCTGGCTGCTGCCTTGAAGTGTTGCCCCAGCTCCATGCCACCCTCCCTTGAAGTCAGCTGATTATGGGTGGAAGTCTCCAAAACCTGTAAGCTAAATAAACCTTTTCTTCCTTCGTTTTTGGCATCAGGTATTTTGTCTCAGCAACGAAACAAAGTAACCAAGACACAAGGCAAATGGGGGGTGGTTCTATGCTTGATAGCAAGCAACCCTGAGGCCGGTAAACAGGATGAACAAAGAATTCTGACGCACAGAATGCAAGCAGTATCAGGTGCTTTCCTTATTGGCACATTGGTGCAAACAAGCTTCTGCATCTCTGCCATGAAAGAAAGCTAATTTGGAAGAGGGGGAAATAGCCCCCAATCAACACCAGACATCTGAGAAGGAGGGAAGAGAGAACTCTGACAGAAAAGAAGCTGGGGGAAAGGAGGGCTGTGGCACTAAGGACTTTCTTCTTTGCCATCATTGCCCAGGAGCTGCACATCTGGCCATGGATAAAGATTGCTCTATCTCCAGGTCACAAACTAAAACCCAAGTGCAGTGCTGATAGCTGCTGGGTCATTTCCCAGCACTGTGAGACAGACCTGTCCATGGAGTCTCAAAACACCAATCCCAGATTGCTATGAAACCCAACCCAGAGAGGACACTGCCTTTAATGCGCTCTCCTGCACATCGTGACCCCCAGTGGACTCACCAGTGCTGGTGTCCCACACACAGCCTCCCCTCTCTGTCCCCACAGCAAGACAGCAGCATCCCCCCTTGTGAGATCAATGCCCCCAGGTAACCCAGGCCGGGAGCCTCCAGGCCTCAGCCCACAGGAAGGGGCAGCTCCTTAGGGCCCTGGACCAGGAGGCTGGGTCTCTGTGTACTCGCAACAGCAAGGTCTGCGATACGCAGCAGATACAGGGCAAGTGTCCCTCTGTTCCCAGACCCTGCCTTCAGGAGGAAAAAAGGAGAAGGGAGGGAGGGGCACTGGCAGGAAGGCTGGAGAGGAACATGCCCTTGCCCCTCCTTGGTCACCTCTGTCCTGGAGCCCTCACAGACTCAGCTGGCCATGGGAATGGGGTGGGCACTCAGCATGTGAGGTCCCCTCCTGACTCCAGGCTGTGCTGTCACCGTGCAGGTGGACACCAGCTCTGCTCATTCACATGCTCCACACAGGTGTGCAGGGAACCCTGCTGCCCTGGAAGGGGGTCTGACTGGAGCTGAGTGCCCTTTCTCAAGGTCACCGGCACAGCAGTACACTGCAGGCAGATGGCAAACGTTGTCATGTCCTCGGGCACCGGGTGATGCTTGAGGACGCCTGTGGTCTCTGGGCCCGGGGTGCCAAGCTGGTGATGCTCACCAGCCGACCCGCCTTCTCATTCACCTCTTTCCCACTCACCCTCCCGAGAGTCTCGCTCCTGCCCTGTGTCCCAGAGTCCTGGGCACGCCCGGTGGCACTGAGTGGCCCTGTGACCTCAAGTGACCCTGGCTGTAACTCTGTAGTCTGCAGAACACAGAACTTGCTGAGAGCAATAACCTCTATGTGTGGGGTTTTAATCTTCTGCATATTACCGTATTTTGACATGTTAACTCCTCCTCCCCCTGATTTATTTCGTTTAACACTTTGGCTATAATAATTAAATCAGACACATCAGCTTAAATATGGCACACTTTCTTTTCTATAGGAAACTTGAAGTATAAATAAATTAAAATAAAAGATAGATGCTAGGAAACTGAGAGATAGATTTTTGCAAATGGAAGAGGACCAAGGGAAGAAAGGAAAGGGGGAGGGCAGGAGGGGGGAACGGGATGGAAAAGGGATTAAGGTGCGCAGTGCACAACACCAATTGTCTGTGAGGATTTCAATCATTATATACGGCAAACATGAGCTAGGAAAGCCCCTTCCTGGCTGGGGCGTGTCCTTTTGGTCCACTCCTACAGGGCTGCCTCTGCCTTCCTGGGTCAGCCCCCCAGCACACAGCAGCCCTTTGATACACGGCAGGTGCCGGCACACAGCAGCCCCTCTGAGCCAGGAATCCTGGGCCCCTCAAACCTGAAACTGCCTGGGTTCCCCAAACCTGATAAAGCACATGCCCGCTCCCTGTGGCCTTGGACGCCAGGTCTCCGCCCCATCGGTGTGACTGGCAGCCTCCGCACCTCCCGTCTCTGCTCCACCAACACAGAGGAGCGCTGGCTGAGCCCTCACTGAGAGGAGAGGTGGAGGCAGTGGCCATGCCTCGCATCCCAGCCTGGGGCCTTTGCACGGCCCCTTTCAGGGCAGATAGCCAAGGACAGCAGAGCGCCTCACGGCCCCCAGCCTCCCGACCTCCATTTGCCGTGCCTCCTCCGCAGCTGCAGTCTCCAGTACACTGAGTGTCCTGCAGCTGAACAGCAAAATCCACAGATGGCACTGAAATGACAGAAACCTATTCACCCTGGCCTGGGTCCCAAGCTGTGACCCCCTGGCCACACCAGCCCCAGGGTTGGTAGATATGTCCCTTGGACCCTTCCTCTGCTGTCACATGGCCTCATTCTTGGGCATCTCCTCTTATAAGGACACAAACCACTGCCCAGGGATGCATGCCACCCCGAGATGACCTCAGCTCAGCTCAGCAAGTCAGCTTGGCAATTCCAGAGAAGGTCCCTTCGTCAAGGTGTGGGAAGGACATGACCTGGTGGACGCTATGTACCCTAGGGCAAGCACGTTCCACGTCCTCTCTGAGGCCCCAGAGAAGGGGACAGGTAAGGAACCTTGATGTGAGGAGCTGTGATGTTATACAACAGGGAGATAGGACCCCAGCAGGAGTATGGTCTCTGCTCAGAGCCCAAAGGGGCCCAACACGGAGGGCCAAATGCAGCGGAGAGCTGGGGCTATGTCTGGACAGCACTACTCTGCCACATCTGGAGAGGGTCAGGTGAAGTGACATCTTTCCAGCTCCTAGGCTGGATCGTTTCTTCCCAGGGTGGAGGTGGCTGGCCAAGGTTCATACAGCAAATGCAACACAGCAGAAATAAAACCACTCCTTGGAACACAATATAACCAAACTAAACAGAGCAAGGAAAGCAATGTGGGTTTCAAATAATGATACAAGATTACCAGTGTCCTCTGCCTTCCCTGTTTACACAGTTCCTCCCCTTTCTCTTTCACTGGATGCTTTGTACATTTTGTATCCCACTAACTCCTTTAGTTTTTAGATTAGGGAAGCAACCTGCTATTTACCTAAGTGGTTCTGAACCTCTTTACCCCTGAGCTTAGTCTCAAGTTGTATCCATTTACCTACAAGAGCCTCAAGGTTTTCCTTTCTTATAGCTGAGTAATTCTCCTTTGTATGAAAGTGTTAGGTCTTTCCAACCAATCTGCAGCTGATGGGTGAGCTACCCCCACTTTTTTCTGGTTCCCTGTCACATAGAGCATTATTGTCTCATCTTTGACTTTCAGTTCATAAATCCTCTTTCAGGGTTAAATATATTTCTTATATAGAGCATCTTGATGGTCCCTATCTCCTGATCCACTCTGCCTGTGTTTCTTTTTGTTAGTGTATGGAGGTCATCCATGTTAGCCATTATGGCCAACCTTCTCTGCCTCATCTCTGCCATGCTATTTTTCTGCCATTGGTTGTCTACTTTTCCCCCTCATTCCCCTGTCTGCCCCATTCAGTGAGCCTCCTGTCACTGTTCTTGAAACCATGGTCTTTTTTTCTCTTTCTCTAGAATGTCCTTTGGTATTTTTTTGTAGGGCTGGATTGGTGGTCACAACTCCCCCAGTTCCTCTTTGTCATGGAAGCATCTTGTTTCTCCCTTAATTTTGAGAGAGAGTTTTGCAGGGTACATTTGTCTACTTGTACTAAATTTGAGGGCATGGACAGCTATTCCAAAGATAACAGGACATAATACAGTAACCATTTTTAATTTCCTGTTAACTTAATCTGAAACCCTGTATTGCTTTCACTGCCTTGTTTTGACTGATTTTATTTGAATCTGTCTTGTTCAATCGCTGCCTTGTCTTCACTGATTTTATTCGAATCTGTTATTTTTGATAGTATCAAGTCTGAGGTTATAGGCAACTACTTTGAAGACAATAAGATTTACTATGATACCCATTCTGGTTTGACTATTACCCTCTTTTGAAGTCCTATAATGTCTCCAATGTTTTGTTTTTATTGATTTTGTGTACTGCTATGTTCAATTTTATTGTACCTGATGATATGGGCAATTCTATTGAAGAGAACAAGAGACATCATGGTACCCATTGTAGATCACCTTGTATTATGGCTTTAAATTATGTACTATGTCCATCCTTTTGTCTTGAATGACCCCATGTTGGTTTTTGTTTTCTCATTTGGTTTTATTCTTTTCAAAAACAACAACAACAACAACAATACTCCTTCCAGATTCTTCAGCTGGAGAGGCCTCTGCTGGGCGGGGGGGGGGCCCCTAATGTGCGTGTGTCCCGCCTACCCTGAGTGCCTAGGGCTCATCTCTGTAGTGCGTGTTTCCACGCTCTGGACATGACCACAACTCAGCCATACTGGGTGTCTATGCAAGAAAGAAGTGAGCCAGGAGCCATGAATGAGCTTGTGGGGGAAGGAGAGGCTCCACTGGCCAGTCTCCACCTGAGACCCCAGCGCCTCAAATCCTCACTCCCCCAGGAAGTGGTTTGCAACATTGCACTGGGTGCAGCAGAGACACCCAGGGGAAGCCCTCCCATCAGGGAGCCAGGCTGGCTGGGAGTAAGGACATCGGAAAGAAAGGAGAGCTGAGTAAGGTCCTACGGATGACAAAGTAGCAAGCACAGCTGCCCCAGGAGCAAGAGAGATCAAGAGACAGTGAACTCTAGGTACCCCACTAGGCCCGTGGTGACGACTGTGCACACTGGGCACACTCACCTGGGGACACCAAGACTCTAGGAAACAGCTGCCCTGGGTCACACGGCTGTGAAGAGATCCTGATGGGTCCACATTCAGGCCTCCCTCAAGAACCGGGGTGCAGGGAGCTCCCGCCCGGTACCAAGGTCCAGCTGGTAGAACAGGGTGTAGGTAGGGACAGCGTCTCCACACAGGGAAAATGAGGGCTACCCAGGTTCAGGGGCCTGCTACCACCCATGTCCCCTGACAGCTCTCTGACCAGCCAGGCTGAGCATCAGTCCCCTGAGACCCTGGACCTAGTTACTGCTCGTGATCTGTGCTTCGTGCAAGGACATCAAGCCTGGTAGGGGAAATTCAGCCAAATTCACAAGGAAATGGTGCAAGAAGGACTCCACCCTGAGGCTCTGGACTGGAGCAGTTCACACCCCATGCCCAGGCCCAACCAACCAACCCTGGCCTGCTGAGGCTGCCTTTCCCAGCCAGGGACCTGCACCCTGTTATGATTTCTGCCCAGTGAAAACCCATTTACCACCTGCAAAGTAGCACCGGCCAGCTCCCGACTTGAAAGGCACCCTGCCCGCCCCACCCCACACTGCAGCTGCCTTTGCCTTCAGAGTGTTTCCTTTTTTAATTTAAACTTTAATTTTGCAAGTCCACAGGAAGTGAATGTCAAGAGTTTAGGATTTTATTTTCCCTGCTGAAAAGGTCAGTCTCCACCGGCAGGGTGGGAGGACCTCAGGAGGCTGTGTGGTGGGGGGCTGTATTAGCCTCAGATACCTCGGGGGTATAATTTGGGGATTATAGTCCCCTCAAAGCCCTCTGAGTCCTACCTGATTCTCCCACATGATCTCGTCCACCTTGGCCGGAACAAGCCAGCTTTCAGGACACCCGCCCACCTGACATAGCACTGTGTGAAGTACCCACTTCCTTCCTAATGATCCGGGCATGCTGTCAGGGCAGTAGTGGTCTCACCTCAGCGAGGAAGGCAGGAGGCTTCAGGAACACAGGTCACTTGCGGGACAGGTCTTTAAGCCAGGGACACCTAGAGGGGCTCACAGGCTGCCCCGGGAGAGGACAGAAACAGATATCTGGGTCACCAGGGGTGAAGACCCCTGCATAAGAGTCCCAGGAAGAGGAGAGGAGGCCAGGACATATGCACAGCTGCTGGGCGCTCCTCCTAGCCCAGCGCTGTGCTGGGGTCCAGGGGCAAGGCCTCGGGAGCCTCCACCTGCTGCTCACAGTTGCAGTAGAGAGACAGGAACGGCTTAGCAGCGACCGTAGTTCTAGCTCCTGCCGGTTAGAGCCCGGAGCCCCACGGACACTGGGCAGGGACTCAGTTTGAAGTCTTGCATGAGGGTAGCCTCTTTGGGAGGATAGGGCTGCCCTGCCAGGGCAGGACCCCTGCACGGCCCCAGTGTGCCCAAGGCAGTAACTGGCCCACAGCAACTGGGTAATAAATACTTGCCGATGCCTTGTGCTTCTGGGATACTCTCACCCTTTTTCAATCAGGAGTCCCGCTAGAGGTAGGAGGGGTTGGCTGATCGTTTTCATTTTCCAAGTGTGTAACCTCAAGGTAAAGGCACACAGCAAGCTCCAGGAGTCTCCAGCTAGGGAGGGCACAACCCAGAGTCCAGGTGGGCAAGGGCTGTATGCAGGTGCTGAAGGGCGCTGGGTCAGTGTTTTGCAGGAAGTTCTTGATCTGATTCTGTACCCTTAGTAGCTGCCTAAGGCATTTTCACAGTTTCCTCAGAGGCAAACTAAATACCGTGTACCTCTCTCACTGAGTCTTTGGAAGGATTAAATAACATCGCCATGTGAAGTCCCCAAAAGGGACCCAGAGTGTGAAGTCACTCTGTGTTTAGTCCGCATTCTCCATGCTGCTGCTGGGTCGTGTTCCTCAGCAACCCCGATACCTCCTGCACAGTGGCCAAGAGGCAAGCTCCTCCTAATACCACACCCACAACCTCCACCCAGCCCCGCTTTGCGTGGATGGCAATTTTTGCTAGAATTCTGCAATAATTCCTGTAGGCTCCAGCCAGGGCACAGGCTGGGGCCACAGCAAGATACAACCCTAGTGTGTAGGAACCCTTCCCACCCACAGGACCTCCGCTCAGCAGCCCACGCATCTGTAGAGGACCCAGTTTGTGTTTATAAGACCAGCGTGCAAGGACAACAAAGCAAGCCCAGCACAGAATAACAGTGCTTTAATCTGCTCCCCCGGCCTGGTTCCTTTTTCCAATGAACACAGCCTGCCATACAGGTGGGGCAGAGCAGTGCTCTCCCTCTGGGACAGGAGCCCAGGAGGACAGGACAGCTGGCAGCAGAGGTGCCAGGATTTTTTCCCTGAGAGCTGTCAAAGGCACCACGGGCTCCTCCTCAAGGTGACACCACTGCATCTGTGGCTCCAGCAGCTCTCCTGAAGTCTCATCACTCACTTTCCTGGCCTGACTGGGGCCAAAAGGCCTGCTGGAGGGCACTCTGGCTCACTGACTTTGAGCAGCAGCTTCTGGAGAACAAGGACGGTCAGATGGCTGGGGTTTGGGTCACACCTAGAGGTCAGTAAGCATCCACCAGCCCTCCCAGTTGATCACTTTGGATAAGGGAAAGACCGGTCAGGGTCTGGGCTTGGCAGAGACGTTAGGGAGATGGGTATAGGTGGCAAAGAAGCCAGCTGGCTCTTGGGTGCACCCTGGGAACTCAGCGCTGTCTTCCCATCCTGGGGCAGCGCTAGGCCTGGAGATGGCACATGCACTGACACCGAACTGAGCTGTCCACAGGCAGAGGCCCACTGAGGGGATCGCTCTTCAGGGGTGAGAAGCTAGACATGCCCCTAGCCCTGGGACCTAGGGGCCAGGGGGAGGCATCCCAGCATGCTGGCTCCCTGCCCACCCCGGGGCCATCTCAGTCAGTCTTGGGTTCAAAAGCCAGGATGAAATCCCCGGGGCTAAAACCAAACCAACCAACCTGGTGGTCACCGAGTGTGGCCATTTTAGCGGTTCCCTCTGAGTCATTTGCCTGAGAAGTTTGGGGAAAGGTCAGGAATCCCTGCCCATGGCGCCCCCTACCAGGGAGGGATTTACTCGTCACTCAGTCCCAGCACTGCCCTCACCTTTCCGGTGCATCAGCCCCCAAACGAAGTCTAGTTTTAGAGGAGGCTTTACGTTTCTGGATATCCGTACAAAAAACTGCAACTCCAGTGAAAGCACAAAAGGCCTCTGTGCTCCACCTTTCCTGTGCGCTGGGCACGTGAAGGACCTGCTCTCCTAAAAGGCCAGGGGTATCCTGCAAATGGACCAGAACTGGGGCCCGTTCCAAATTCGGTGGGGAGCCCCCCTCCCCAGCTTTCCGTTGGGCTCCAGGCACCCAGGCCAAGCCGCTCCTCCCTGGAAATCTCTGTTGCTGCTTTCCTTCCGGCAGACCTGGGTTAGGCGCTCGCACCGTCCCCTGGACCCAGCCTCGCTGGCCCACGCCCCCACACTTCTTTCTGAGGCTCGGGCTCAGCAAGCCTCCAGTGGCCCGAGCGCCCTCGCAGCCTCTTTGGCCCTCGGTCCGCACACTCCGCACTCACATGGATTCCCAGGCCAGGGTCCCTCGCTCAGCGTCCTCTCCGAATCTAAATTCGTTTGTTTATGTTTTTTTAATGTAGTAAACGGGCAGCTAAATGAATTGCAATTTGTAATTTTTATGGTTAATTTGAAATCTCGCTCTTGTTGGCTAATCCTGTTAGTTGGTGCAAAACAAGAAGAAACTCGTGTCCCAGCAGCAGTGATTCTAATAGGCATTTTATGTTAAATTACAGCTACCGGCCAGGACAAAAGGAGGGGCCGGGCCTCCTGGCCCTGTGGCCTGGGGACCCCAACGAAACGGGCTGGTCCGCAGACCCTGAACGCCCCTGGCCGCCCAGCCCACCCTGACTTCAAATGTAAAGGCCAAGTTCTGCACCCCGGTCGTGTTTGTGAATGCTGCCGGCGCCCTGAGTCCGTGCTCCGCGGAAGGCGACACTCCTGGGCCTTGCAAGTGTGGCCTCGCCTGGGCGCGCGGCTCAGGGGCGCAAGGGAGGGACGCATGCAGCTCCCCTCGTCTTCCTCCCTTCGTTCTTGGATCTTTCTTCCCTCTCTGCCGCCGCCCGCCCCCGCGAAAAGCCAACTGGGGAGCGCGACGTCCCTTAGATTCACTCCCCAGGCCCCAGCCCCCACTCCCCAGGGCGGAACCGGCTGCGCGGCTCGGTTTCCGAGCCACCTAGATTGCAGTGGGGGCTCGGGGGTCCCAGCCTCTCCAGGCCGCCCTGGAGACCGCAGGTGGGGGCTGTCGGCGCCCCGCGCGGGCTTCCAGATGCAGCTTCCCGCGCGCGTGCGGATAGCGGCTCCCGGGGCGCGCGGCTCCGCTGGCTCGCGCGCTGTGGCCGGCGCGGGGTTCCCAGTCCCCGAAGCTTGCTCGGTGCCGGCCCGGCGCGTTTGATGGAAACACGGCTGCAGGAAAGTGTGGCGCAGAGGACGTGGTGCGCAAGGCAGAGGGGCGAAGAAGGGACCCTGGAGAGGCCAGGGACTGCAGAGGCCCGTGGAGCCACCGCGCTGCGCTGCGCTGTGCGGCACGACTCGGGGACTGCTATTTTGAAAGGCGGTGGCTTCTCCTCCGGGGCGCAGGATGCGGGGGTCAAGTGTCACTTCCTCTGGCAGTCAATCTCCAATATTCCTTGTAATGTTTTTAAATGGACGAATTCATTACGGGAGGACGTGTGAATGGGGAGAGGCCGCGAGCGCGCTCGATCAATAGCGTCCACTAATGTTCATTTGGCACCGCCGAACCCGGGGCCGCGGGGCCGCAGGAGACCCGATCAATACGGTTTGCCCTCCCGCCGCCACGGGCTCCGAAAGGTCATTCCGGGACGGTGGAAAAGTTCAGGCACCCCGACAAACCCTAATTGTCCTCCTCTTCTCCCGCGACCCTCCACCCACAGCTGGGCTTCCAAACGCCGGCGGTGGCGGTAGCGCGGCTTCAAAGGAACCAGGGCTCCGGCCCAGGGCGCACACGCTGCCTTCCAAGCACGCGCGACGCGCCACGCCCCAGGCCCACGTGCGGGCGGCCGCGCGGAAACCCACATCCGAGTTTCAAACCTCATCGGGAGATGGGAAGATTCTTAAAAAGACACAGCCTTTGTTGCTGAGGGGCTGGTAACCGGTGGCGAGCTGGAGGTGGCAGGATCGCTGCCCACTTCCTCTGCGGCTTTAACAGGAGCTCCAGGAAACGTTAAAAAGGATAATCTCGCGTTCCTGCCGCCAGGCCAAGCAGCGCGGCCCTCAGCGGGACAAGGCTTGGCTTGCAGCGCTTTGCTAGGTCGGGGCAGTGGCGCGTCGCCGCCGCCGCCGCCGCCGAGGGAGAGATGAAAACGGTTACCCCAAACGCAGTGCCCAGAAAGAGGGCAGCTAGCCCTCCAAGGTGGTCCCACAGCTGCGCTCAGAAGGGGAATAAGGGGAAACACCCCAGGAAGTTTTTTCTCTTCGGTTTAAAATGATATTGGCTGCAGATTACACGGTCGGATGAATTAACTGGTGACCTTTATAAACCCCTGAGCTGAAAAGAAATGACCTGTTCTGCAAACTCCTGGGTCCGTCCCTCTCCCAAACCTAGAAAGGCTGTGTCTCTCTCCCTTTCTCCCCTATTCCCCTAGGAAGAGGAGGAAGAAGTGGTTACCAGGCTGCCAGGAGCATCTGGGTGGTTGGATTGTCTGCTGTGGTTACAGGGGGCTGCTGGCTCACCACACACACACACACACACACACACACACACACGTGCAGGGGCCCCTGAACAGAGACTCCCAGAGCCTTGTGAGCACCCGCCTCACCAGCAAAGTGCCCGGGCTGGTGCTTCCTCAAAGGTGTTCACATCCACGGTTACCACTAAGTTGGGGGAAGAGTCCCTGCTGTGAATCCTACCGTTTCCTAAGAGCAAAGCGTGGTTATGTCTGTCCTGGATTTCCCGCACCCAACACACCCCACATCCTGAAGTCCCATCTTTGCTTCTTTTGAATATGAAAAAATAAAGTATAGAAGAAATAAGGACTTACGAGTTAAAGCATAAATGTTTACTTGGTGATTGGGGTCGTTATGGGTTTCTCATCGCCCCAAATTCTAGATGTATCTCTTCCACAAGAGCTCGCTGTTGGTAAAAGCCAGAGCTAAAGGTTGCTGGTACCTGACAGAACGAATCACCTCCTGCTTCCTGTTTGGGAAGTTCATTTTTAGCTTCCGTTTGAGCAGGGTATTTAAAATGGTTTGTAGTTTGATTCACCCCAAAACACTCCTTTACGGAGAAAACATAGTAATCTCTGGGTCCGTTTCTAACAGAACGCAGGTCATAGTGAGGTTATTTGCATTCCTATTCTCATCATCTAGTTGCAATCAGAGCAGAAAAGAGCAGTTTGCTTATTTGCAGAGGTAAACACAGTCTGGGAAACATAAAATTCCACAGAAGTGAAACAGTACACAAATTATACCTTCAGTTCTTCCCAAAACTTCAAAAAGCTTCAGAAAGAACAACTATACTGGGGTCTTTCGCACCAGGATTTTCTGTAAAGCAAGTCTTTTTACAGTTTCCTCCAACGCACTTCCTCTTCCCTACATTTGCCCACAATCAAACTGTTGGAATACACTTGCTGTGTTATTTTCCTGCTCCCCTAGGCTCCCCAAAACATTCGCAGGCCAGCCACTGCTTTCTGTTTATACACATTAAAATTTCTCCTGCAAGTGAAGTTTTCAAAAACAGTGTGTCGGGTCAGAAAGGAATGTTTTAGGAGCAGTTTCTCATAACAAGCCCATTTCTGCAAGCACACCCAAGCAGAAAGAATCATTTCTGTTAGTTAACATTTTAGAGCCAGAAAATTAAAAACAAATATTTAACTTCTCAATTTGGATTTCGGGCAGTGACTGCCAAACTTTTACAATGCATACTCAATGAATTAAACACAATCTTGCCTAGCCAAATAAAACTGCTTTCCTGTGGTTCAGAAATAAGTTTGAATAAACTGGCGGGTAAATAAAATGCCTGAGCATGCCTGGAAGGCAGCTGACTCCACGGACTTGGCCCAGAGGCTGCTTTTCGACTCTCCTCAATGCGGGGTTTTGAGACACCTAATGGAGCTATATTTAGAGAAGGCAAACATTACACAAATATGTATACCTACAAATATAGGTAATCTTTGCTTTGTTATCTTCCAAACCTGCTCTTACAGGAGATTATTGACAATGGATTCCTCGCTCCCCTTCTCATCCCAAATGTGGTAGACTTGTGAAGCTTCCCATTTCTCTCTTTTTTCTCGGGGTGGGGGCTACCTGGTAAAGGGCTGTGTGGGCTTTTATCTCATTTCCCCCAAAGGGGCTGGCAGCGGGCAGTGAGAGCTGGAATTGCACGCTCCTCATCGGGCTGCCAGGGCACTTGGTGCATCCGCCCACCCTACAGCCCACCCTACAGCGCTGGAAAGAAAGATTTCTAACACGGGCTGGAGTGCTGACCCCGAGACCTGGCATGACGTCCCTTCTTGTCTCAGGACAGAGGTTGGGTTTCCTAAGATCCAGCTCATTTGGCCTTCTTGGCCCTGAAGCTGAACTCTTGCCAAGATACCTCAAAATATTTCACCTACACTTTGCCAGCACAATTCACATCGCCAAAACTCCTCTGTCTAACAAAAAGCAATCTACAAAAAACCCCAGGACCAGGCACTCTCTCAGGCCTGCTCTACCTCAAGGCCACAGGAGCCGAGCAGTCCTCGACACTGTGGGCTGGGCAGGCTGGGCTCCTGATGCTGCAGCCGCCACCCTGTGCCCTCCAGCAGCCTGGCCATTGCAGCTCGTGGTCCAAGCCCCGGCCCTGTATCATTAGAGCTCAGGTCTCAGGGTGGAGGTCGCCAGTGCCCAGGCCCACAAAAACACATACAGATCAGCCTGGGCACACTGGCCTCTGCTTTGGCTGGTTGGGGGAGGGAGGCAGAGCCCTGGAATAGAAGGGAAGGAAAGGCAGCTTCTGGGGTTTCTCTAGCCTTGCCCTAGATTTGCTAAACAAAACACCACCCCTTTCTCCTCTCCCTCCTTTTCCCCAGTGCCGGGAGAACAGAGTGGTGTTCTGGTCAACAGCTCCTCTGGGTTTCAGGGTCTCTGCCTGTGGTCTTGCAGTCTGATTCACCTTCGCCTAATCTCTGACTAAATGAGATCTGCCAGGAATAGAAACAGAACAACAGGACCCTCTGACACTGCCACTGCTGGTACCAAGGAGCCTGGGCAGGGCAGACCCAGGTAAGGTGCCATGATGTCCACATTTGTTCCGCTGGCACTACCGGAACCTCCTCCCCACGGCTGGCGGTCTTTTTTTTTTAAACTGGGATATTTTTTAGTGTTCTCCAGTCTCGAGGGCTTCTCACCAGACTGCCTTCAGGGTCCAACAAAATAAGCCAGAGGAGAGGATGTGGTAGAGATGGGAGGACCCAGATGTGCACAGCTGGAAAACTGAGACCCTTTGGGACAGACAGGAAGCGCCAGGTGGTTCTTGTATATTAAAGACGAGGAAGACCAGGCATACAGGGCGAGCTCTCCAGGCCTCAGGACCCTCAGGGTCTAATGGAAGCAGGTGACTTGTGAACATAAGATATGAAGTGACCAGAAAGGGGCTCAGGCCAGGGAAGTTGTGAGTCTTATCCCACTTCTGAGAGAACAGCAGCCTTAGCAGTGAACTAGATTATTGATTAGCTTTAAAGAGCACCCATGCATGAACTCACAAACCAAGTCATTAAAACATACAATCAGCAAGATTTGCCTTTGTTCATTACTTCTGATATACATGCACATCTACATTAAATATAGAAAAGAGGAAGAAATTTGAAAGATAAACAAAACCCTGGCTTCCATTTTCCCAGATTAATCAAAATGGAATTATGGGTTTCTCGAGTTTACCTAAAGGGAGCATCCAGAGAAAACTATGGAAATTCTGCACCCAGGAATTCTGTGGCTTCTTTACAAAAAGGCCTGGGCCAAAGTGAAATAAGGCAGGTGAAGACCACCCCCAGATTTAACAAACCTCTGCGTCTGTTTCTGCAACAGGACCAAAGAGTGCGAGTTGATAGACGCCCTCCCAGTCCTACAGCTGCTGCTACTTCCCCGGAAGTTGGATCTGGAATGTCCTTTTGGGGACACCTGTCTCCATTTAGAAAGAAATGGCACTCCCAGCCAGTGCCCTGCCACCTCACTGTGCGCAGTCTGAGAGGAAGCTGAAGTCCCCAGCTGCCCTTTCTCAGCGGTCCCCACCAGGGGAAACTTTGATCAAACGCAGCTTTCCTTTCCTTTGGCCCTGGCTTCCGCAAGCACACACTTCCCTCTCGGCCAGAACAGCAAAACCATTTGGGTCGCTCATCCCCTCTGGCTTTCTGTCTGCAGCTCAGCCTGGAACCGTCTTGAGCGATGCCACAGACAGTCAGACTCAATAACTTCCAAACGGCCCCAGAACCGTCCCCAGCTACCCAGGGAGCCTCAGCCCTCTGCCCTCAAAGTTAATTGCTAAATGATCTGCTAACTTAAACAATTAGAAATTCCCTCTCACCTCCCCCCAAGAAATGGTGTTAATCTGTGCCACACACAAGAGCAGCCCGATTCACAAATGGATTCCATTTACATGTGGCAAAACAAAATACGCATTTCTAGAATAATACAAACAGCAGATTTTCACCAGTTTTCTCCCCCGGTGGTTTGATGATCTGTGATTCCTGTTCATAAGTTTTTAAACACTCAACTTTGCCTGGGTGTTGAAAAAGCAAATCAATTTGTAGTCATCCCTGCGGTTGCCTGTGGGAAGGAGCATCGAGCTGGCAGACACCTCAGCAGGCAAGTGGGGTGTCCTTCCATCAAAGCGACGCCAGGGGGCAAGAAGCGTTAACAAAGGCCAGCAGCTTCGGCTCCCTCTTTATCTACCCGTGCGTGTCACCCTTTACAGAGCGAAATGTCATTTTGCAAGGTTATACATTTCCAATTCCAGCCACAGCCTTATCGCTCTTCATCTACCTCTTGGGCACAAACAAGCGGCTTCTTTAAATAAAACCAGGGAAGGGAACCGCAGACCTCTGTACAATTAAAAATCGCAGAAGAAAGCCAAAATGTACTGAACCTGGCTGCTAATCCGACTTACCTTGCTGATACTTTGGCCTAATCCTATTTTCTCCTTGCATTAGGATGATTCTGCAAGGCCACGTTTTGTTCCTGGGGGGAGGGGTTACCTGGCCTAGGGTGGCAGTGCTGGGGGGCTCCCTGGCCACCTAAGGTGGGGACAGGACGGGGTTGCCTGCTGCAGGCCCAGGCTCGCAGGAGGTCCGAGTGCAGAGCTGGCTCCATGGCAGACAGAAAGCAAACGAAATCACTCAAGGGAAACTTCGCTAGAGACAAAACACATTCAATTTCCTGGCGACTCCGCTTTCTCTGCCAAATTATTTGCTTTTGCAGAGGTACGTTAAACAAATGAAACGCAAAAAAAACAGAACTTCGTTTGCTTCCTGGCCCAAAAAGGCAGTTTCGCTTTTTTAAAGGCTATGGTAATAATAGTAAAAGTGAAAGAAAACAATAACACCCCCCCCTCTTTAAAACAAACTCATTTTGGCACCCTGAGTCCTCCTGGCAAATTCTTATCTTGCAGGGCCTGGCCCTCGAGGGACCCGGTGCTGATGGCACGGCGCCATTCCTGGCCCGAGGTCCAGGCAGCTTCCTGGGGTTTATTTGGGCACCTTGCTCACCTTCACCTTCCAAACCGCAGCCTCTGGTGAGGGATGCTGGCTCCCCGGCCCGGTTCCCTTCCAGACGGAGCTGGAAGGAGGATTTGTTGGGAGGATTATGGGGCACAGTGGGAAGGAGTCAAATATTGCTATCTTTGCATTTTGGGATTTTATTTCTCCTGCACACCCCTCAATCTGATCCCCTGCTCACCCCCCTCCCGGTATCATTTCTCTTTGAAATGTCATGAACTTGGCGCTTTCAGACCAAATCGCCAGGCTCAGGCCCGAGACAATGGAATTGTCAGAGGGCCAGCGCAGTGCTTTTTCTGCATGTTCACGGAGCGTTAAGCCTTTATCCCACAAAACGGCTCTGTCTGACCGGGTCAGACAAAAGCCAACTTCCATCTTCTGCTTCCAGGGGACCTGGGGCAAAGCCTGGGGTAGAGTAGTGCGGTGCCCAGTGGAGAGGGGATGCCGGTTGGGCAGGCCGGGTAGCCCAGGTCATCATCATACCCCTTGGGGTCCCTGTCTCTGCGTGCTGGGGGCCTGGGCCTCATGCAGCCCCACAGGCTTCAGTCCCTGCTAGTTCTTGACATCTGGGGATCTTTGGACTGTGCCCCCTCGCTACCCACCCTGAGCACCCAGACTGTCTCCCAGCTCTCAGAACCCAGTGTGCAAGAGCACAAGCATACAAGTGCTTTTGTAAGCCTGGTCACTGTCCCTAGAGGACAGATGGGACCCAGCTCTGGGCCCTGGCCGCACAGTGAGTGTCCATGAGTGCTAGTCACCGGTCCAGGGAGGTTCCGAGTGGGACCTCGTCCCCAGGATGCCCCATTCCACTCAGGATTAGAGACTGGAGCTCTCTCTGGCTGCTGAATTGTTCTGCACTCTCCAGCCTAGGTGGCCATGAATGGACACAGGTGTTCCTGTCTGGTGTTAGACCTGGTGAGTGGCTGTGGATGGGGACTCTGGGCAGCAGGTAAGGGCTCCAGGGACCACCTTCTGGGAGAAGGGAGGCGGGGGGTGTTCTCCCCCCCCCCGTGATTGCATTCTGGTTGCAGAAGGAGGGGGCAAGGGTAGCCTGGGGCTGAGGCTCCCTTCCAAAGAAAGGTTTCCTAGCACAGACTCTGGGGCTGGTGGTGGGGCCTGACTGGGAGTGGCCTGGTGTGCAGGGGCTGTTTCCATCTCTAGGGTCAATGACACCTTTGGAACCCCTCTTTTTCTTACCCTCTCTCCCTTCTTCCTTCCTTCCTTCTTTCCTTGTTTCTCTATTTTTCTCTCCTCCTCCCTCCTTCTTTCTTTCTCTCCTTTTTTCTTTCTATCTTCCCTCCCTCCCTCTTTTCTGTCTTCCCTCCTTCCTTCTTTCCTACTCTTTTTCTTCCTCTGTCCTTCCATCCCTCCCTCTCTCTCCCTTCTCCCTCTTTCTTTCTTTCTTTCTTTCTTTCTCTTTCTTTCTCTCTGCTTGCTCCTGATCAAGCTCATTTTGTTCCTTGGATAGGTGAGATATCCAGTACCTTTCCACCCAGGGCCAATGCTTCTTTGCGTGGGGAGAGAGAAAGAAAGAAAATAACATAAGAGGCAACTTACATTTTTTAAATGACCCAAGGACCTTAAATTAAAGCAAAACTATTTCTCTAAGTGAAACAAAACTAAGGACACTTACACTGCACTTACACTGGAGAGGAAGCTGAGAGGCTGTTGAGGGCTCTCTGGGTGGCTGTGGCCTGCTCCTGGCCAGGTCCAGGCACATGAAGAGAGGTTAGGCTGAGGAGTTTCACATCTTGATGAAAATATGGGTGCATAAGTTGTGATTTTTAAAAAAATACAGTGAATGTTTATATTTTCAAAAAATTTATTATGGTAAAATCTACACTGCCTTAAACCCCCCTGAGAGTGCTCCCTTCCCTTCACGCACTGATCCCACCATCTTGCCCCTTTCTGCAGCAGCTCTGGGGTCCTCTTTTGTGAGGGTCGGTAGTTGCACTGTCTTGGCTGCCTCGATGTCCTGAATCAGTTCAGAATGTTTCTCTTCCGCGGCGAATGAGGTTCGTGAGGACGCAGTGTCGTGTTTTATGGGCCTGCCTTTCTGTTGGATGGTGTTTGGCAGTAGCACTCACTGCATTTTTCGTCACTCCTCACGAAGACACTCAGGAAGGAGGACTCCAGAGCTGCTGCAGAAAGTGGCAGGAGTGATGCATGAGAGTGTTGGAAGTGAGAGGGGATATTTTGAGGGAAATTGATGGCAATGTCTCTTTTACTGTAATAAACATTTTAAAAATTCAAACACTCACTGTACTGAGTTTAGCTCAGCGATTTAAGCACCTGCCTGGCAAGCACAAGGCTGTGAGTTTGATTCCCAGTACAACAAAACAAAACAAAAAAAAACACTCGCCGTATATTTTGATCATGCCTCATTTTGTTCAGGCTCTGCCACGAAGAAATTGGGTGCAGTCTGGAAGGCTGGGCTGGCTTGCCCAGTCTGGGAACAGAGGGGGACACAGTAGGGCCAGCCAGCCTATGGTGGACACAGCACCAGATGGTTCCAACCCTTCTGCAGTGTACACACAGGAGTGACAGGGTAGGCCACAGCGACAAGGACTCAGGTCCCCTGCCTCCTGGGAAAGAAGGCACATGCAGGCTTGGGTCCCTGTTCTCCCCAGTCTCCCACTCTCTGTAGAGTGGGTGCTGCCTGGCTGCTGGACTAGCCTCCTCCAATGCTGTGGTCCCTAGGGATGACCTGGCACCAGTGTTTCCTGCCTGTGCAGCCTGGGGCTGCAGCACCAGATGGCACAGCGAGAGAAGCAGCTCTCCCCTGCCCCAGGGTTCAGGGACACGAGTGTGAGGAGGACCTGCCTCTCTTCCCAGGCTCCTTAGCTGAGAGCTGCAGCATCACGAGGCCCCAGCATCTGGCACATTTTCCTTCCCTGCACGTCTGTGCGTAGCGGCACCCTGGACACCTTCCGCCTGCTTTTCCGAGAGAGGCTGGGGTCCTGGGGCCTTGGGATGCTGTCGAGAGGCTTGGTTCCTCCCAGGGCCACTGCTCCCCTGCGTTGAGCCAGGACAAATACACCGAACCACAGCTTAGAGACTTCCAGCTCCAGCCCGGTTCCTGAGGACACCAGCTCCTCCCCAAGGCCTCCTGAGAGCAAGCGGTCACAGGAACCCAGGACTGCACACCTGAGCAACAGCTCCACTGACTGTTTGCTGCTCAGTGCCAATCAAGCATCCTGTCCCTGATCAGGCAGTGGAGGAGCGGGCACCACGCTGACCAGTGTCAGACCTCGTGCCCAGCTCTCATGTGGACAAGATTCAGGAGCCAGCTTGGCCTTCGTGAATCGGCTTTTTCTACAGACAGGAAAGCCGTGCTCCATCCTGAGCTCTCACCGGGGCTGAGGACCACACTGGTGCAGGGACATCGAGCCTGCTCCATGGACAAAACCGAGCCCCTGGACCCCACTGCTTCCTAGTCCCGGAGTGATTCTATTGGCATCAGAGGTAGAACCCACTGATGTAGCTGGGGGCCACCAGGCCAGAAACTACCCTGACTTCAGGAGACCAACTCCCCTCAACGCCTAGGTGGTCTCAGACATCTAGGGACAGGGAGACAGCCAGCTACAAGTCACCCCTCACACACACACCGCTTCCATAGTCTCTGTGAGTTTGTTTTCTAAGTACCCAAAGCCATAAAAGCTAAGCTTCTTTTCTGGGAGCCGGGCTCCCTGAGCTGCCTTTCCGCCCCTCCCCAGCCTCCCCCAAGCACAGGCTGGGGCAGTGCCCACCCTAGAGAGCCTGGTCCTGGACCACGCCAAGCAGCTTTTCCTGTCGCACCCTCTACCCACCTTGCCTGAGGCCTCTGGCAGACGAGGCCTCTGATAGGGCCGCACACAGTAGGTGTTTAAAGAAGGGAGTGACTCGTCCCTGGCCATATGTCCCTCCACAGCACAAAGGGGACCCAACCTGGGCTTTGTAGTAAGTTCCAGAACTTCCAGATTAGAAGACCCTGTCTCAAACAATAAAAACAGGAACAGAAATCTTGCTGCAGAGTGGAAGGAGATGTGAATCGGTTCCAGATTTCCAGTTGGTACATGTGAGGGCCATGTCCTGTGTGGGGGTGGTGCAGGGGAACAAGTGGACGCCTGGCTGGGTCACCGAGCTCACCTCTGAGCGGGCAGGTGACCTCATGCTCACTGGTGGAGGTCAGCCCCGCCCCGTGTGCTTGCACTTCAGACTGGGGCACCTACCTTGGAGCAGGGAGCCCCACCTCCCACCAGCCTTGCTAGGCTTTCTCCACCTTAGAGAAAGCAGATACTCTTTCCTGCCCCGCCGGACCCTCGTGCTGTGACCTGGCATGGGTGGGACACTACGCCTGGTTTTATGCAGGCTCACTACAGGCCAGACACACAGCTGAACAAAAGGCGTGGCGCTGTAACCGTGCAAAGCCACAGGCCCGAGCACTCGGCCACCTACCCTTTCCCTGCCCCTCACCTCATCCTCAGGGAAGTGGGGTCTTGCTATCACCAGCAGGAAAGGGGTGGCTGGAGCCCCAGGTCCATATCTGGATCTGCTATGCTGTTGCTGGGGGCCAGAGACTGTCACAAGCCAAGACCAGGGTTTTGGTTTCTGGGGGGGGGGGTGGCCACCTCTGCCCTGTCCTAGCCCTGTGGGACCATGTGTGGCAGGTTCCTGGGCAGTGTGCACGCGGTGGGAGCACCCATGCTGTCCTCAGCAGCAGGCACCCTTCGGAGCTCAGGAGCTGGCTGAGTGGCACGGGCCGGCAGGGCCGGAGGTGGGCATCTTGCTGCTCACGTGTCCTCTCAGGCAGGCCTTTCATCAGGGAAGAGGACAGACGCTGCTTGGGGCTCGAGCCAGGCTGTCGGATGGGGTCAAACACCAGCTCGTTCCAAGGCTGCCCCGCTCAGAGAAGCTGGCCTGCTCTGTCTGTTGCTGAGCCGGTACCTTCTGTTGTGACCAGAGGAGCCGATTCAATTCCAATTCATCTGGTTATCCTCACTGCAACCCCTCTCGTCTACACCACAGTGCCTACCTACAGCAGATGCACTGAGATTGTAGAAAAGCCTTTTAATCTGAGATTCTTGTGGTCAAGTGGCCATAGGATGAGAAAGTGTTAGTCTGTCTCAATAACGAAGTAAGATTCTATAAAGACAAAGATGGGCCAGCCTTGCTCAGCAGGAGCTCAAATCCAAGGAAAATTGGGAATCTTATGAGGGCCTGCTCTGTGGCTCCAGGGATAAAGTCAGACACTCGTCAACACAGTTTCCAGCAGATGAGACCAAGGTCACCGGTGGTCCGGGGCGTTAGGGAAGTGTGCTGCTCTCACCCTTCTGACTGATCTTATCAATCCACAAGCCGTGTGGTGAGTCCTGCTGGAAAGATCGCCCCTCCCCAGGTCCTCCAGGTCCCTGTCAGTAGCAGCAGTGGCAGCTTCAGTGTTTCCCGCACAGGGGATGAACTGCTGCCCTGCTGCGTGGAGGGCAGAAGCCAAGCACCGTCTGCAACAGGGTTCTCAACCCCTGTCCCAGCTGAGTCTCCTTCTAGCTGCATCTGTGGGCAGGACCACCGTGTGCCCTGTGTCCTGACAGGGACAGTAGCACCCTGGAGGACGCAGCTGACCAGGTAGACCATGGGGTGAGGGGCAGGGGAGGAGCCTGGGGCCCTGGTTCGGATGGGAGATACCTGACACACAGGACACAACTCTTTCCTCATTTTACGTGGGGAGCTGAGGCCCAGGAAGGAAGTCACTTGCCCAGGTCACCTACTAGAAGGGCACAGGCCAGAATTAGGTGCAGCTTCCTCCTCTGTGCTCTCCCCCATGCTGCTTCTGCCTTGGAAGAAGGCATGGTTGGAGCTAACCATGGACTGAACTCACAGAATTATAGGCCAAATAAATGTTTTGTTCAGGTCGCGGGTGTCAGGTATATAGCCTAGAAACACAAGAGTGACAAAGACAGATGCCAGGCCTAGGGCCTCCATTGGCACGGTGAATTCAGTCTCCTTCGATGAACACACAGGGCCCACACATAGGCTCCCTCATAAACACATAGCAGGCCCCACAACATAGACAACACCGAGCCCCACATACAGCCTCCTACATAGACACGTGCCAGGCCCACATAGACCCTCATTCATGGAATGTGCCAGACACACAGAAAGCCACTTTCAAAGAGCAGCCTCCTCCACAGAGCACACCATGCCCAAATACAGGCTCTCTCATAGGACACACCAGGCCCACTTACAGACTCCAACACAGCACACCAAAGCCCACGCATGGCCTCCATCATAGGACACGCCAGGCCAACATACGGCCTTCCTTGCAGAGCGAGCCAACCCTTCTGAGCCCTCCACTAACCCAGCTCGGTGCCCAGCTTGCAGACTTGTGTCCAGGTGCAAGGTGAGCATTACACTATTGAAGCTGGGGACTCAGAGTACCAACCTACTGGCACCTGTGGGAAACCTCATCATCTCGGGGTGACCTAGTCTAGTCTGGGGTGGTACCCACAACATAGTACTCTGGGGCCACCTCTTGGCCTGGGAGGGCCCTGGAACCCTCCACTGGTGACCTTTGGGATGGAAGCCTGGCCAGTGGGTTAGTATTCAAGCCATTTGGAGCTGGGCCTTGCTCCAAAGACAGCCAGTTGCCCGCAATTTGAAGTCACAAGACTGCAAGAGATGGTCACACCCCAAAGAAGAAGAGCTCTAGATAGGGAGGGCGGTGGGAGGACTCTGTGGGAAGAGAACCAGTGACAGTGACCCTGGGCCAGTACTGCCAGCAGCAGTCACCACTTGAGCCCAGGGAACAGCTACAGGCAGGAGCGAGAACCACCTATGCATACGCTGCTCCCTCCTTGGTTTCCCCCATGGTGATGCCCAACCAGAACTTGAAAGTCTAGAGAAGTCCTTGCTTCCTCCCAAATGGTTCAGTCTCCCAGGGTGCAGAGCAGTGGAGAAGTGAGGCACAGGGGTGAGGGGAAGGTACTTGAGTAGGGGCCTCACCTCCCCCCCAAGCTGAGGAAGACCCATGGAGGTTGGAGATTGGGCCTGGGGCTCCCTGTTTGCCATGAGCACAGCTGTTCTGCTCACTGAGAGGGAAGAGACACCCAGGGGCACATCTGGCTGGGCCTTCTGTCCCCACAGCTTCTCATGTCCTGCCTGGTCTCTGCTTCACGGTCTCTGTGGCCTCTCTGGTGCCGAGCAAACGGCAGGGTGCTCTGGTAGGTTGCAGCGCCCTTGCTGGGACTCCATGGCCCTTTCCACCTGAAATGAAGCACCCAGGCAAGACACCCACTCCCTCCTCCCCTAGAGGTGCCCTGCAGAGGGGGCGGCAGAGGGACGGGCAGGTGTGCCCTGCATGCTCCTGGAACCGAGGGAGGGGGATCATCAGACTCTAAGTTACGTGGTGGTGTTTATATTGCGGAGGAGGACGGGCAGCCTCGCCAGAAGGATTCCTGGGCCTAGAGCTGAGGGAAGCACTCGACTGTCAGCAGGAACTGCTTCGATGGACAGGGACACAGGATGGCCAGAAGGAAACCAGCACACTTCCCTAGTGACACCAGAAGGCCACTCTTTGCGTGATGGGCCAAGGGAGTTTTCTGGTTCCTGGTAGCTATGAAAGACATTTAAATTCAAACAGATCCCACATTCCTTCCTGAGAACAGTGTATCTTCATAAATTGTGTATGTTTGAGCAGGAAAATGATTAACCCGTAAAAACTCCCAGTCTGGCGTCTCTTGGGAAATATCCCCAAATGAAAAGCACAAAGCATAGCGCTTGCGATTTCATTAAAATATGACTGTGACACCCTGCGCAAGAGATGGACGCGCTGACCTCCTGCCAGCGGGGCTGCGAGTCCGCCGTCCTCAGTCCTCAGCGGAGCTCCAGATCCTGCCTCCTTTGAATCCTGACCCTGCCCAAATGCATCTCGAAAACCTCGGCAAACTCATCTCAACACGTGCAGCCTGGGATGTAAGATTAATGACCGCCCTTCGCAGCCACAGGCTCTCCAGGCGGTGAGGGTGCGGAGCTAATGCGGGCAGCAGCCAGGCCGGGAGCGGCCTGAAATCAAAACTCTAGGTGCCTGAGCTCAGAGAGGGGGTGGCTGAGGTTCATGCCTGGGTGCAGACACCGGGCACTTCCCGCTCTGGGTTGGTATTGGGGCTGCGAGTACAGTGAAGGAGTTAAGGAAACCTGGGGTTTTTTTAAGCCATTTTTAATCCATAGACACCAGGAGGCCCCGAATCCTCAGCTGCTGTAAATCTGTTCCCTCTGCCCGTGGCTGTCCTAAGGTCCTGGCTGGGACACCCAGTGGCTGGTCCAGCTAAGTCAGAGGCATCAGGGGCACAGGGCAGGGAGATGCCAGGAGCCCCTGGGGGTGGGGACAAGATGCCCAGAGTCGTGGCATCTCCTCGACACAGCCTCCTGACACCACGCCCAGCCCCGTGAGGCTCCCTTGTCTCGGGCCCTGGGTTCAGCAGTTTAGACCTACAGTCAGAGCAGGCATGGAAGTCTGACCTCTTTCAAAAAGGAAACTCTGAACAAGAAGTTAGGGCCCTGTAATCCTATAAGGCTTTTGGAAATTTCCACCCTGGAGTTTAGGAAGAAGTGCACAGTGTTAAAGGAGGGACACTGTTCACCACCACTCTGGAGAAACAACATAAAATACGTACGCTTGTTTCCCACAGATGGGATGGGAAACAGAAACCTAGCTATGAGTAACTAAAGCAGAAGGAGCTGGGCCAGCCTCAGAGAGATTTGAATGCAATTGTAAATTCACAGTGCTTTCAAGGGGCTCTCTTTCGGCACCCGGAATCCCAGCAGCACAAGATCAGCTTTTCCGTTGATGTCAGACAAACAGCTTCCCTGGGCTCTCAGCTGCCACCCTGGAAGGAGAGGGACTGGCCCACCTCGCCACCAGCCCAGCAGCACTACTCCCCTGTCAAGCGCCACTTCGCCCTTTCCAGCTAAAGCACCCAGCGGCACAGGGAATGTATCTGGACTCTGGCAGCTGCTTCCTCCTTAGATGGCCTGGGGTGAGGAGAGGCAGGGGCAGGACCGGCGTGACTTGCACAGGGCCAGACAAAGAGGACATCACCGCATCTGCTCTGCTGCACTTACCCATCCCCGTCTCTCTTCCCAAAGCCTGCACGTCACTTTCCTGGGCGCCATTGCTCCCCCGGCCGTGCCTCTAAACTTACAATACTTCATCCTAGCCCACAGCAGAAGGCAATCCCACTGAAGGATGTTGGATGCTTGGCGGGTCATGTTGCGGCTCAGGCAGGCAGTGAAGGGTCCCTTTCAGGCCCAGGCCTGGGCCCAGTGAGACTTGTACCTGGGTGCACCCTGGCTCCATGTCCCGGCACTTGTGACCACTGGGCTTGGCAGGGCACGGTTTGACTTCACACATAGCCGTGTGCTGTCCCCCAACAAAGGGCCAGCAGCCAACGACACAAAGCCTTGTCGGAGGCAGAACCAAACACTCACCCTTTTACTGCCTCCCCAAACCGTCCCACCACCACCACCACGGAAGCAAAAGAGGTCAGAAGTGGTACTGGCCCGGACGTGGGCTGTGTCCAGCCTCCCCAGGAGCAGGGAGCCTTCTCCCAGAGAACAAGCAATTTTTGAGGGTCAAAGGCAGGGTATCCAGCCCAGCAGGGATGAACACAAGTGGGCTTTCATTTGCAGAATGGAGCCTGGTCTCTGCCTTTTGTAACTCCAGATGCCAGGCCACTTCCACGAGGGTCCATTTCTTCACATATGAGTCAGGGTGAGCCAAAAAGAGGTATTATATTCAGCAACGTAACACTCTCAAAGAGTCAGCCGGGTGGTGACACACTCCAGAAGTGTCACCTTGCTGTTTTTGCATAGATTGTAAGGTTTAGCTCTCCCACTCACAAGGTCACAAGGCTGGCTGAGTACCTACTACGGGCACTCACAAGACAACATGGACACAGCAGTGTGTGGTGGGATCCTGTGGTCCCGTCTCAGAAAAGCTAATCTACCACACATACGGGGTGGAGCACAGGGACAGGTGACAAGCCTGTGTGACGGAGGTGGTCCCTGCGTGTGGTGCCTGAGGTGGGAAGGGTGGCATCATGGCGAATGTCTTTCACTCCTCGGGGCTGGCTTGTGCCCAGGCAAGCCAGGGGAGGCCAGCAAGGCTGATCAGGATCGGGAGATGGTTATTCCAGGCAAGAATGCTTGGTGACCAGTGTTGGGCAGCAGACGAGGAAGGACACTAGAAGGACTGTGACGAGCCAGGTGTTTGAGTCCAGGAGACCAAGTGACCTGCAGTACAGTTCAGTCTCGTTTTTCTGAGCTACATCCCTAGGCTTTTTAGTTTTGAGACAGGATCTCACTACAGTTTTCCTAGCTGGCCTGAAACTTGAAATCCTCCTGCCTCAGCCTCCTGAGTAGCTAGAATTATAGGTATGTATGTCCCACCTACCTCCAGCATCAGTTTTGGGCTTCATGTTCTTCAAAGAATGTTGCATTGCCTATGGGACTGGCCGACCCTCAGTTGGTATTGTTGCTGTTTGGCTGAGGTGCATGTGAGACTTGCACACGTTTAGTAATTGGCCCACAATCAAAGGAACAGGCATGGGCCCATGGTCAAGGAACCAGAAACAAGCCTGCTATTTGGATGATCCATGCTCGTTTCCTAGTCCCCAGAAAATGTTGAGGCAACTCTGCCAGGAGACATGTCCCCCTCCACTCCCTTAGGGACAGCTTCCCTCTGTGTCCCAAGGGTGTCAGGCTGGGCTTCTGGGGAGGGGTACTTGGCTGAGGGCCCCTGGTCTTATGCAGTGTGGCTCTTTCTTCCTCGGTGCCCCAGCCCCAGAGGTCCAGCACACGAGCTTCTCAGCCCACAGATGCAGTCCAGCAACCTCAGGCTAAAATGACATCAATCCCTGCAGCAACACAGCTGTCTCGGGCTGCCCAGAGTGCTAGGCGACGCTGACTGAAAACTAGAAGCATTCACTTCTACATTCAACGGAAAAATAAAACGCCACACGGAAGACACAGTCATTCTCCTATCCACAGCGCACAGCCGAACCCTGAGGGTGCCTGAGACCCCAGGAAGCACCAGACCCCACCTCACGTCCCTGAGGTGAAGTTCCAGGTCACTTTTAATCAAGCACAAGTACTGCAGTACCAGGACTGCAGTGTGGTAAAGGAGATGCTACGGAACCCTGGCAGTGGTGGAGACAAGGGGACAAGTCACTTCCTAGGGAGGACGGAGTGCAGTGGCTTGAGATTTCACACGATACTCAGAATGGTGTGGGATTTAAAATTTAATGAGGAATTGGTCCTTTCTGGAATTTTCCTTTTAATATTTCAGACTAGGGTTGGCTATGGGTAGCCAAAACCAAGGAAAACAGAGGGGGGACAGCTGTGCTTTAAGGAGGGCCCAGGGGAGTGGACAGGTCAGGACAGGAGTCACAGGGCCTGAGCCTCCCTTTCTCCTGACTCCATCTTGACACCCTCGCCTCCTGTCCAGCCTGGCCCGGCCACTCTGTTTCCTGGACTCCAGGCCATGCCGGCCTCACTCTAGAACCAGCATCTCTCTCCAGGGTGGCTGCCGGGCATGGACTGGTGGGTGCATCTGAAGATGGGGGTTCTTTGTTTAGCTGTCAGTCACCATTCAAAAAGTCCTTCCATCAGGCCCAAGGTACAGTAATAGCTCAGCAAACCTGGCATGGATTGCAGCTGGTGGAGAGGAGAAGGAGGCTGCCCAAAGCTCTGGTGACCCCCGAGCTGAGCTCACTGCATCTGCACACATGCACTCTGAAGCCCCAGGGCCTGGACTGCAGGTGGCAGTGACAGCAGTGGCCATCACCTAGGACGAGATCCGGACATAAAGGAACTCAGGGCAAGCGCTCCCTGTGTGCACTGCGGGCAGTCCTTCTGGGTGACAGACAGAGAAACTGGGGCTCAGGGAGGTGGGATTGTCAGGCATGAGGGCCCCGTGGAGCTCAGGCCTTGGACACACTGTCCAGAGCTCAGCCTGCACGTGACAGCTCAGCACACAGAGGCCAGAGGTGGTCATGGTGACACGGTTCAAACATCGCGGAGCCAGACTTGAGCCCCGACCCCTCCCACGGTGCCCAGATCCCCAGGGGCACTTTTGACTCTCACCCCTTGTGGGCTCCTTAGGGTCCTGACATGGTGCAGGCGTAGACAAAGCAAGTGAATGCCCTGCTGACCCAGGGTGGCACACCTGCTGCCTGAGAGTCGCCTGCCTTCTGAAGCCCGGCATGCCTGTTTTCCTGGAGGATCCTTTCCTCCTGGAGATGCATTTTTGAGACAGGGTCCACTATGTAACATAGCCCAGCTCCCAGATATCCTCCCACCTCAGCCTCCAAAGTGCTGGGATTACAGATATGCACCACCATGTCCACCCAAGACAAGTATTTCCACTGTTAAGCCTAAGACTGATGACAAGTAATATTTTGCTGTTGTAATTTCTTGAAGTCTTACTTCTGAAAAGCCTTTATGTGGGGCTGCTGGTGGCCACTGTGAATATATGGCATCCAGTGACAGGGACAGGTGGGTAACAGAAGGACCCATACCCTTGCTGGGTGCATGACTCTGTCGGCCTTGAGCTGCCACTGTCGGCAAGCAGACAACACCTGGTTCCAACATCCCAGAATTTCAAACAGACCAGGCTCCCCTCTCGCGTCAGAGTGAATCCGAGTTGACCTCCCGCTCAGCTCCTTGAAGCAGTTTCAGTCACACGGGTGTGACTGCTGCTTGCCGAAGGCACTGCTGTGTGAGCCGCAAAGAAATCAAAGTTTTCCACTTTGCCAGCCCAGAAACACAGCCAGGTGCCAGCTTATGGCACTTCCGTCAGGAACCCAGCTGCCATGAAAGCGGGTTTTAATCCGGCCTGGAGTGGCCTCCTGCATTCAGAAATCCTTTGCCTGGCTGCGGAAGTCTAAATTGGGCCACTTTTTCCTGGCAGGGAGAGGAGCAGGGTGGAGATATTGAGGAGCCAGCCTCGTTCTAAAGAAGAGAGCTCCATTAGAGCACCCTTAGAGTATAAAGGGCACACTCCCACAACCACTGCCACCACACCAGGCACCCCAGCCTTACGGCTGCAGTGACAGGCTGGGGTGCAGGGGCCTCTGAAACTGGCAGTGCGGGCAGTGCTGAACCTGCTCTCTGCAGGGCGGCTGGGGCTGAGATAGAGAGGGATCAAAACTGAGCGAGTTTCTCTGCGTGCTTTCCTTCCCCCAGTTTTCCAGTAGCCCATGGAGCCTTGGCAGATAAATCCCCACCATGTCACTGTGGGGCCTCCCTTGCTGTAGAATAAAGTCCAGCTGCCTTTGTTAGGTTTTTCCTTCCAACAAAATATTCTTTAAAGAAATGAGGGTGACCGTCAGGATTTAGAGTGGTAGAGTTAGGCAGGTGGAGGACAGAAACAGGGTCCCACAGTCTATCAGACTGCTACTGTTGCATTGAGGCTGTGTAACAAATGGCCCCAATGGGGAAGCGGATCCTCATTGAAAAGATTTGTCTTGCTTTTGAGTGTTTTTGGGATTCAAACTCATGACCTCGTGCTTGCCAGGCAAGTGCTTACGCTGCTAAGTAAATCCCTGGCCTGCTTTTGAGTCTATAGTGCACCAGAGGCAGCTCTATCTTAGGCCACTAAGCAGGTACAAGCTGTTCCACATTGCTCTCGTGGTGGGTGGCAGAAACAGACAAGGCATGTCAGTTCAATCCTTAGTGTCTCTCTCGGATGTGGTGCCGTAACCCCTGCTCTTACTCTATTGGCCACAGGCAGCTGCCCAGTGAGGGGACTATGATCTCTGATAGCAAGAGTGGACAGGAAGTGGTGAGGGGCTCAGAATGGGGGCCCAGGCCACATACACATGGTGGTGTCATTTCTTTGGGCTGCCTCAAAAGACACCATGGTGACTCTAACCACATGCATTTATTTTTCCACAGTCCTGGAGACTGCACGTCCCCTGCACAGTCAGCTTTCCCAGTGCTGGAACAGAGCACCTGACACCAGCAATGCAGAGGAGGAGACATTTATTTTGGCTTACTGTTCCATGGGGTTCAGTCCTTGGTCAGCTGGCTCCAAGACAGGAACATCACGGCAGAGAGGTATAGCAGAGGAGAGCTGCTCAACTCGTGGAAACTAGGAAGCAGAGAACAGGGCAAGAGATAGAGAGGAAGGACTAAGGGCTGGTAACGTCCTCAGGTCAAGTCCTCATGCCCACCCCTCCCAGCAGCCCACCCCCTCACAGCCCATTATCAACAAATGCATTCAGGGGTCAACCCACTGATGAGGGTGGAGCCCTCGTGGCACAATCACCTCTCCAAGAGCCACTGAATCTACTCAAAGTTACAACTAAGATTAGCTAGGGATCCTAATCAAGGTGTCTCAGCGCTGGGATCTCTGGGTCTCTAGGGCTGGGTCCTTCCCTACCTGTCCCAGCTTGGTGCTATGGTGGTCCTGGACTCTCCTGCCTGATGGCCACATCAGTCCTGTCTTCCTGTGTCCTGGGAGTCCTCTGGTCTCCCACAACAACTCCAAATATGCTCCACTCTAAACTCAAGCTGATTACAATTTGAGATCCATAACTTATATCTGCAAAAACCTATTCCAAAGAAAGCCACATTCTGAGGTTCTGGGAGGATGTGAATCGGAAGGGACACCGGCCACCTGACTTGTGATGGTTCATTTATGTCAACCTGAGTAGCAGGCTGTCATTGTGGGCGTGTCTGAAGTGTTTCAGAAAGAAGTCACAGCCTTTGAACGTTGGGCAGTTCACATAGGTGATGTCTCTGTCCCTAGTTTGGAACCTGACATGAGTTGTTTGAAGCCCTATCACTTTTGGTCTAGTTAAGACTCCCCCACCATTGGATTTTATGGGGTTCCGTCACCTAAACCGACCCAAAGACCAGCACACCCACAGCTGGGGACCTTGGGAAAAGCCAGTATCAGGGTAGTTCCCACACATCCCTGCATCAGCCTTCTTCTTTATATTCAGGAATCCACAGAGCCCAAGAACGAGCATCAGGGTAACACATGGTCAGTCTCCAGGTCACGCCTCTGTCCTGACCCACAACTGAGCTGCTACCCAGGCCTCCTATCTGCTCCTGTGGGCATCCTAGCCTCTCTGAGCCATGGGAATAGTATATTTCACGTCCCTATCGTGTCTCTCCTGTGCCCATCAGGGCCAGTGACGGAAAGCTGAGGAATACACATCCGTAAGAAGCCTGACGCTAGGGATCCTTGAGTCTGCCAGGGCTGCGTGGAGCAAAGTGGTGAGTAAACCTTAGTTCCCTTTGGGCCTGGTTTAGGGCAGGTATGCAGGCTGCTTGCCCAGTGTCCTGAGGGCAGGTTCCCACACTTGGCCTGGAATCTGCACTGTCACCTCTCCAGCCCGCAGGCCTTGGGACCTCACAGGGGCAGATGCAGCCCTGGCACCGTGAGTCAGTCTCTTATGATACGTCATCCAAGCATCTAGTTGGGCCTCTGTTTCTGGAGAGCCCTGGCTGGTGCCCACTGCAGGGCACTGTGGAGTGGGTGTGCTGCTTGAGCAGGGTCACAAGGTTGACAGGGCTTGTGGCCCTGCATAGCCCCGTCCCTGTCCCTCCGGTCACTTTGCACATGCCTTGGGCAGCAGAGGAGTAGGGTAAGAACCAGATGCCTGGGTTAGGCATCCACAGATGACACACCTGCTCGCTGGGGAAGGAGCCCCACTGTGCCTCCTGGACAGATGAGAGGGTGAGGCCCCTGGGTGAGGCCCCGGTGAGGCCAGGCTCTGGGCTGCATCAGCATGGCCCAGCATCTGGTCACAATAGTATCCATCGCCTCTCTCTGTTCCCAGCCACGTGACCCCAGACATCCATGCCTTTTCTGCATTTTGTGAAATTTTGTTTGGTGATGTCCCCTCCTGCCGAGCTGTACAGGTAGCACCTGCCTCAAGGACCCTGGAAGAACCCTCATCCCGGCCAGGGGTGCAGAGATGGCCATACCTGTGACTGGTGTGCATAGCTGTCACGGGCCACTGGATGTTCTCTTATGGCTGGTTCACAGAGGGTCAGGAGCAGGGCAGAGGTCCTTGAGCGTCCAGAGGGACAGGTGACGCCAAGAACAGGAACAGCAGGGGAGGGGTGCAGGCCCTGCTCTGGGAGCTGCTCCAGGGTCAGCTGGTCCTCACCCTGGCTGAGATTGCCTGGCCAAACTCTGCCGACAGAGGTGACAGCACTGGCCATTTATCATGTGCCACATCCATGTTTACCACCCTGTCACACCCCACCAGGGACCTGCCATCACGAGCCAGGCGCGGGGGCTGGGAAGCGCTCTGTTTTGAAGATGTCAGCACACAGGTGGATCAAAGTCCAGCCGGAGGCTGCTGTCAGCTCCAGGCGCATAGCTTGGTGTGGGGCTGCTGAGGAGCCAGGGACAGCTGGGGACAGCCAGGTCAGGGGCCCTGCAGGTGGGGATGCTGTGCTGGTCCAGCCAGGCCCGGGTGGGGACTGCAGGTTCAGGGTGCAGCACCGTGCGCCCCTCTGTTCCGTGACTCTGTGCTGGGCCATGCTGCCAGGAGCCTGGGACCTGGCAGAGGTGTAGGGTCCCGCCAGCCACTCCAAAGACCATGGCAGGCCCCATGGCAGGCCCTCAGTGCCCAAGATGTATCCCGGCTGCCTCGAGTCTGAGTTCGTTTATCCACCACTTCCCGGTTGCAGGTGCTGACTCCAGCAGGACCCTTGTGCTTCTCACCTACATCTGTCTTTTGCAGGTGCTGACTCCAGCAGGACCCTTGTGCTTCTCACCTACATCTGTCTTTTGCAGGGGGCTCCTGGCCGGGCAGCCTGCACACTGCCGCAGGAGGACTGTGACTCAGGTCCCCCTTGGTTCTAATCTGGAGAAGACGGTGTCAATTTTTTTTTTTTTTTTTTTTTGTGGTGGTACTGGGAATTGAACTCGGGGCCTTGGGCATGCTAGGAAAGCACTCTGCCACTGAGCTACCTCTCCATCCTCTATTAGTTAGTTTTCAAAGGAAAACATTAAGAATCTATTAAAAAGAGAAGCAGGCTTCTCTGAGTTCACTGGATGCTACCACAGAGGGAGTTGGGCTCAGGTGAACCGGGCCAAAGTCTTCTTAGCTTTTCTGCTGTTCTCACATCTCAGAACCACCTGGATTCCTGGTCCAAAAGCCTTTTCCCCCCGGAGGCCTCAACATGATGCTTGCCAGATACCCAGGAACAGGGTAGGGCTCCAAGGTGGGGTGTAGCCTTGCTGGAAGGAGATGGGAGCCCCCAAGCTCCTGATACATGTCAAGGGCTTAGTCCTACTCCCAGGACTCCAGGCCCCACCCTCACTCTGCCTGCTGTGCTCAGGCCCCTGGGGATACTCTGAGGCTTACTGTCTGCATCTGTCCTTTGCCTCTGGGACTTCAGTAAGTCCCTACTAGTGGCACCCAGGTTGTACAACCTCTGCCCCCTGCTCCCCAGTTGCCTTCCCAGTTACTCCTTACTTGTCCCAAGCTGGGGACCGTCTGCAGGAGCCCACACTCCAGCTCACCCACGCACACATGGGTCCTGTGTCTGAGATGTCCCCCAGTGCAACAGGCCTCGAGGCCCTGAGGCCCAGAGGCAACGATGGGCAGGATGGCCTGGTGTGCACCATCCCTGGAGTGCCCGCAGGACATGTCTGAGCCCTGATGTCCACAGCTGCTGGGTGACAGCACACGCATGGGACTCATGAGGCACATTCGTGCCTACTGCCATCACTGGCCAACACTGCCACCTGCCACCGCACTGCAGGGCTGCACACGAGCCCACGTGGGGCCCTGACTCTGTCCTCTCTGAGGGACAGGATCTAGCCCGGCCCTCAGTCCCTGTCCTGGGAGGCCCCAGAAGCCCTGGCTTCACCCGTGCCCTGCTTCTGAGATGATCCCAGAAGGAAGGGTAGCCACGGCCAGTGGAGTCCAAGGAATCGTTTGTGTGGAGAATTCCCAGCTTCAGGCACAGAGAGAGGTCTGAAGGGTCACTCTGAACCCCTGAGGTCCCAATGGTCTATCTGCCTCATTTACCAACTTACTCAGAGGGTTTGCCCTTGCCTAGCACCCTGCTAAGTGACCCACAGACACTGACTCATTTGATTTAGTCCTCAAAACCACCTCACCGACCCAGCTATTCCACTTCTGGGCATGTTCCCAGAAGAACTGAAAACGTCATACCACAGTGATATATGTGCACCCATGTTTATAGCAGCACAATTTGTAATAGCCAGATCCTGGAAACAAGTGCCATCAACTGAGGAAGGGATAAAAAAGATGTGGCATTTTTATACAATAGAGTACTACTCAGTTATAAAGAATGATCACATTGAGATATTTATAAATAAATGGACACGACTTGAGATCATTCTCTTAAGCGAAATAAACCAAACTCACAAGTGTAAATACCGTATAGTCTCCCTAGTATGAGAGTTAAGAGTATATAAGATTTTATGGTAAGCATGAGTCCCCATCTCATAGCTTTGAAGCCTTTCAATGTTTTCAGTCATCAGTTGGAATGGTTTTATTCTGTTTTGTTTGACTATATCATGCGTGATGATATGAACAGCTGTTTTGAAGAAAACAAAACATTATGACAGCTATTGCTGATTTAATATCATCCTTCTTAGAAGTCCTACCATGCTTCTATTCTTCTACTACCATTGGTTCTATCTATCACATTGTGTCTTATTGGGATTTGAATA
>PVJX010000757.1:0-112844 GCA_004027295.1 Dolichotis patagonum | reverse complement strand
CCTGTTATTCGGTTCAGAAAGCCCTGTAATTCTTTCACTCTTTGCATGGCTTTATACTATTTTGTTATGTTTGATATTATTGTATTTGAAACTATGCTCAACTATAGCAGAGAAAGACATATAGTGATAACTACTGTTAATGTCCGGTTGTCTTAATGTAAAGTGCTGTGTTGCCTATGTTGTCCTGTTCTGATCTGCTCTGTACTGCCCTCTTTTGTTTTATTCTCTTTAAAATAAAATTAAAAAAAAAAAAAAAAAAAAACACCTCACCGGCACAGAAACAGGGCTCGGTAGTGAGCACTTGCTAACATGCACTAGGGTCCTGGGTTCCATCCCCAGCACCACAAGAAAAGAAAACAAGACAAAACAGAACGAGGCACTCCACCGAGCAGGACCTGCAATCATGCCCTTTGGAAAAATGGGGAAACTGTGGTCCAGAGAAGTTAAGGCTCTCCCTCTAGGTTGCTCAGCTGGAGAACTCCAGGGGACACTTCGGAGACACTCAGGCAGGCAGAGAATGCCCTGTGTTCCACATGAGGCAGCCACCTTCAAGGACCCTGTGTCCCCGCTGCCCCATTCTTGGAGAAAACCCCATGTGGCCACCTCCCTGCGCTGTGTAGCCTCTGTGCACCACCCGTGACTTAGGGCAGATTTCCTGTGACTAGAAGACCCAGGGATCCATCATGTCCTCTGTTCCAACCAGAGGGCCTGTAGCAGGAAAGGGGGGCCCCAGGCGGCTGCATGTGCATCCAGGGCCCCTCCAAGTCTGGACAGCTTGGCCTCAGCACTCAGGCACTTTCTGGGAGAAGGGACAGGGTGCAGGGGTGTGAGCCTGCAGGATGCAGGGGAGGTGGCATCTCGGCTTCTCTTGGGGCCCCTGCCTCTGCCAGCCCTCCCCCAACTTCTCCCTCAGGAGCCAACAGCCATCCACTTGGTGGAGAAGATTTCGATCCCTCATACCTCCTCAGAGGAAGAGAAAATGGCCGGAGGAATGAGTCTCTAAGACAGCTGGGGAATGAGTCTCTAAGAGTGAAATTCCAGGCCCAGCGGCACCCGGGGAGGGAAGTACTTGAGGCAGAGAGGGTTTTCTCACTGGCCTTTGCTTGGCCCCTAGTGCCACTTTGTGGAAGGTGAAGACTGCCCAGTCCAAAGCAGTCTGTGGCACAGCCTGGCATTCTAGTTACACCAAGGCCGGAGTATGGGCTGCCAAGGGCGGGGAGCCTGCCAGGCTGGGCTTGGTCAGGTCTGGGTTGGGGTGTGTGTGTGTCTCAGGTCTCTAAGGTGTGAAGCTCACCGTATCCATCCTGCCTCGGGAGGGAAGGGGGACAGCCATCGTCAGGAGAGTGGCTCTGTGAGGGGACAAGGATGTGTGACCCCTGAGCGTGAAGATACCACCTCCACCCGGACATGGCCATGCTTGGGCAGCCTCTGACCCTGTTTCACACTGAGGGATAATGCCCCAGACTGTGTGCCACAGTGGGACCAAGCCTCTACCTGTCTCCCCCGCCCTCTGAGAACCCTGCCTTCCAGACCTCGGCAGATACTGCCCGGAGAGTGGGTGGTGACAGGAACCCAGGCCAGGAACAAACAGATGTGTTCCCACTCTTGAGTGACTACCAGGCCCAGAGGGAGCGCACGGAGTGTTGACAGCCTCCGGTCACCATGACCCAACACCTAAGAGCAGCAACACGGGGAGGAGAGGTTTGGATCACAGTTTCATGGTGTTCAGTCCATGGTCGGCTGGTGCCATCGCCTTGGGCCTGAGGCGAGGAAGGACATGCAGAGGGCAGGCGCTGGCTTCATAGCAGTCAGGAGGCAGGTGAGCCAGAGAAGAGGGGAATGAGGGCAAAATGCAGTCCCCAGGGTCACAGCCCTGTGACTCCCCCTCCAGTCAGGCCCTCTCCTAGGCATACATCTCCTGTAATGAAGCCATCAAGCCACGGTCTCATCAGCGGGTTAATCTCAGATGGAGTCAGAGCCCTCTCGACCCAGTCACCTCCAAAGACCCGCTTGGGAATGCTGCTGCACTAGAGACCACGCCCCCAAGCCACCAGCCTTTGGGGATCACTTTAGATCCAAAGCACAGTCAGAGGGACTTGCCTGAAGCTACAGAGCCTGATTCTGTCCTTCCTGCTCCCCCTACCATGTCACCTGACCCTGAGTCACCTGTGCTGTGTCACAGAGGAAATTGCTCTGATAACATCTCTGCACAGGGAGCCTCAAAGGGTCACAGCACCCCCTCCATCCGGAGGAAGAGGACTAACTACTACCGTGAGCATGCATAGCGACAAGGGGCCCTGCCTGCCAGCCCGTGTGATGGCATGCTAGAAAGCCGTGCCTGGCATGATGCCCAAACAAGTCACTCATTGCATCAGTTTCCTGTGGCTGCCGGGCCAAGGAGCCAACAACACAGCCATGCGTGGAGTCGGTGTCCGGGGCTCACAGCTAGGGCAGGCTCCTCCTGGGTCCCAGCAGAGGCTCCAGCTCTGGCTTTGCAGCTTCTAAGGTTACCTATGTCTCCTAGCTCATGATCCCTTACTCCATCTTCAGAGCAGAAGCTGTGTCCCTGTGACTCTCTCCCTGGTGGCAGCTCCCTCTGACCACAGCCCACTTATCCACTTCGGGACCCTGTGATCAGAAGCTGTCTTGGTTTGGGATGGGCTAGGTGTTGAGGGCTGGCTTCCTAGACAGCAGTGTTATTGGAGGTTAGGGACCTTTAAGAGGCAGTCCCCAGGGGAAGGCTTCAGGTCACTGAGGGTGGGCATGGCATAGGGAACTGCAATTCACCCCCTTCTCCACTGACTAAACCCCTGAAACCATGAACAGAGGCAAATCTCCTCTCTTGGTAAGGTGACACTTCAGGTGTCTATTACGAAGACAGAAAGCTGGCTGGGGAAGAACCGGAGGGATGAGCCTGGACTCCCCCCCCCCAAGGTGTCGAGTGGCATCCACAAAGTCATTTTGCCCCTTGTGGTGCCAAGTCTGCAGCCCTGGGGCTCAGCTGACACCCTAGGCCTGGTTCTACTGACCTTGCCTAATGGGGGAGCGGCTTCCTTCCCCACAGTGTCTGGTGAGAGGCCGCTGGGTTCACCACTTCCTCACCAGTCACAGGAGCCAGGGTCCCCTCACTGGAGCCACACCTGAGCCCCAGGCCCCCGCCACCTGCCCCTGCTTCTCTGCAGAGCTGGGGCTTCCTCCAGGCCAAGAGGGGACCTGCCCCTCTCTTCTCTGCCCCTCTTGGTCCCAGGGTCAGTGAAGAACTGCAGAGTCCAGTCTCAGTATGACCCCTGCCCAGCCACCACCTCAGTGCCTGCCACTGCAGACTGCAGCCCAGATGGGTGTCCAGGTGCTCTACTCCTCCATTATTCAGCAGCCTTCGGCACAGACCCCAAACCTAACCAGCACCCCAACCATTGCCCTGCAGGGCCACTAAGGGGAGGGTGACACAAGGGAGCCACCATCTATCTCTCAGGGTTTTCTCATCTGTGAAATGAGGGCGATGCTAAGAACATCTCTGCAAAGCTCCCTGGAGACTAAGCGTAGCCAGGTGCATGTCGGGAAGTCGGCCGTGGAGACGTCCCCACACTCTCAGTGTTAGAGAACACGCAGGGACTGCAGGCACCAGGCAGCAGGGTAGAAGAAGGCGCTAGACCTAAGTCCGCTTTGGGGAAGAGCCAGAAGTTGCGTGGTGCCAGGTCTCTTGAACAAGGTGAAGAAGGCACAGAGCCAGGTTTCTAGGGGTCTGCCTTTCCACTGGATGACACGCAGTGATGGTAGTCACTGTATTTTTGATTCCGCCTTATTAAAGAGTCTCGCTGGAAGATGAGGATGCTCAAAGGGAGGCAGAGTCTTTTGGAGAAGATCCGTGACAATGTGCCTTCTACTTTAACACATTGAACAATTTAGGCTTTCTCTGTATATTCCAGTCACGATGGGCACTTAGCGAGAACCCATCATGTACCAAACACTGACCCTCAGGAAGCAAGACAGTGGGGTCTCCTCCCCTACTGGAGACCAAATGATCACAGGTGAGCACACAACGGCGCTATGTCAGGTTTAAACACTTAGTCATCATCCACTCACTCAGGAGCACTGGGGCCTCCAACGCTCTGGGCAGTCAACCAACCAGACAAAATTCTGCTCTTAGAGAGTCTAAATTGCCATGATTAAGATACATAAAAATAAGCAGCTTTCTCTTGACAAATTTTTCAGAGCATCCACAAGGTAGTAATCTAATCACAGGTCTGCCCGACATACCCAGGAAAGGGCGGATGCCAAACTGACTGCCAAATGAGGTCTGCAGAGTAACAGCAGCCACGGGTGACAAAGTCTAAAACAAGACACAAATCCTTAGAAATCATGGAGAAAGAGTCTGTTCTCCCTCTTTCTAGTGGCCCCCAAAAGTTTGTTTTTGAAGAAACAAGAATGTTTTTTGAGCTCCAAAAGTGTGATTTCAGTGTTAACCACGAAGTATGCTACAGTACATGGAAGTCCTCATTCTCACCAGTGATGTAGCATCCCCTGCAGTGCGTGGACAGAGGAGAGCCAGCCGAGGTGCGAAGAGGAGATCAAGGGCCAGTGCCTCGGACCTGCGGAGCCCAAGTCACTTCCCAAAAGGAAGGACTCGCTCCACACCCTGGCCCTGCCCAGGGCAGCTCCCTGCTGAGTTCTTCCCATGTCCACCAGCCTCCTCCTGACCAGGTCATGCTGAGCCCCAGTGGGGACATGGACAGCAGCTCACCTACTCTTGGGACACAGAGGGTTCTACCTTCTCCAGGGACCAGCACATTCTCCTGCCACCTCATCCTTCCTGCGGCAACGGGGCCACTCCGTGTTCTCTGCCACACTCTTTCCTCCTCCCTCTGAGGCTTCTCCAGGCAGCAAGCTTGGGGGTCAGCACATCCCCTGACCCTGGGCACGGGCACTGCGCAGTCGCTGGATCCCTCCCCGCCTTTCTGTCTGCTGTGAACCCTGCATTCTGCCCTTTCCTACACTGCCTAGAGATGCTGTGGAGTGGGCTCCAAGTCCACCCAGCTGAAAAACTGCTCCAAATGTGCTGCGCTCCAGGCTCTGCTCTTCCTCAAGCTGCCATGGGCCCAGGGGCCAGGAAATTCCCTCCATTCACTGCAGCATCCATCCCCTCCCCGGGGACTGCGAGGCCAGGAGCTCACCCAGAGCAGAGGGAGGACCACAGCAGGGAGAGCCTGGTGAGACTGCCACAGACCTGTCCCACCTGGCAGGAGAGCGGGCCTTGGGGCTGGGCGGAGGCTCCTCTGACTCCCCTCCTGCCAGCATCAAGCCTGCTCTGGGCACAGCAGGCGGAACCAACCCAGCAAGGCCCTGCTCACCATCCTCTGGCAGTGCCAACTGGCCCGTCCCCATCTCAGCGGAAGACTGGGCCACCAGCGCCAGGCGCAGGGAGACGGGAGCGGAGGCGGCTATTCCCATATGGACCCGTGGTGCAGGGCTTCCTGATCCCAGCACCATGAATCAGACCTACATGAGAGGACCTCCCTGTTCTGGCGAGAGGGACAGATGAGGGTGACCTGGGTCCCACGCCGTGTGGACACACAGGTATACATGCATGTACACAGACACCCTTCATCAGTGTGTGTGATGTATAGTGTACACGTGCCCATGTGCACAGACATAACAGTGCATCACTGCATACACACACACACACACACACACACACACACACACACGAGCTTTAAGCCCTAAACAGAGCAAAGAAACCAAGCAAGAGTTTATGGCACCATGCAGTCCCTGGAGCTGGAGGGGTGGGGTTGGGCCAGGAGGATCTCATGGCCGCAGGGGCCTTAGATCTAAGAAGCCAGCAAAGCAAGATGGGATAGTTTTAAAGGAATTCTATTGTGTTTTTAAAAGACACCTTTTACCTGTAAAGTCTCCAGTTTAATAAATATCCAGGGCTTACCCTTAAATTCACCGAGGCTCAGAGCTAAGGACTTATGACAGATTTGCCACTCAGCTGAGAAGTGGCCTGGATCCTGGTTGTTAGAGCTGATAGATTTATCAAAGCCACCCTGGGCTCAGGACGTGGGCTCCGGAGCAGGAGCAGAGAAGCTGGGGCGAGGGACAAGGAGCTTTAGCTGAGGAGATAGAGAATGTGCTGCGGGGAAAATGGGCCAACCGAAGGGCTTAAAAGCAAATCTTCCCGGATGGAAAGGGATGGAAAGTACCTCCTCAACCAATGGAGAGGTCCAGGGCTTGTCTTCATCTGCTCCGAAGCTGCCTCCTGGGCACCAGCAGTGGCTCCTGCCCACAGCCTCCTGAGAGGCCAGGGGGCGGCAGCGCTGGCCTCTGATAAGGCTGCTTCCCCTGTTCCGTATTCCAGTCTCTGGATGTGTGTATGTGTCTGCGACTTTTGTTGGAGACAGCTGATAGAAGAAAAGAGAAGCATGACTCTGTCTGGTGAAGAAACAGAGGTCCCTGCAGTTTGGGCTATGGGACTCTGATTTGGGGAAGTGACCCAGTAGTAAATTAGGTGGACCAAGAAATATCAGCAGAAGCTCTCAAGTCCCAGGTGCTGCCCTGGTGCTAGTTGTCCTGCGCCTTCTGCTTCCCACCGAGCTTTCTTATGAATTGTAGGCTAGTTCAATCCACGTGTGAACTTGCTGGGGTATCGGAGACCCCAAGGGCTGATTACACATTCTGAGGGTGCTTTGTGGGTGGATCTTGGGTACATGGGCACTGGAATCCAAGGACAGAGTTTCCAGATGTCCGTGGACCTGGACAGAACCTAAAGTTGGGGCATGAGAAAATCCACTTTCCCTCCCTCCCTGGCTCCTGGAGCTGGGACATCACCTTCCGCCTTCTGACCAGGCTTCACTGCCAGCCTCTAGGTCCTCTCTATCTACTCACATGACACCACTTCCTCATGCTGAGTGACACCCATGCACACAGACTGCTTCTGATTCCTGGAGAACCCCAACAATCATGTGAGTCCCAGTAGGAAAAGCAAAGGATTTCAAACTCATTGATAAGGGGAAACTGAGTCCACATCTCTGAGTGGGGGTCCAGCCCCCTGGTCTTTGGCCTACTCCAGGGTGCCCATCACGCTGTGCCTTCTGCCCAGGTCTTCTCTTCTTGCTAGCTGCTCCTGCAACAGCCCCACTTCCCAGGATACGGCTGCTGTTTGAAGCTGCCCAGTTTTCGAATCTAGGGAACCAAAATAGATTTGCTGAGGATCGTCGGTGGAACACACGTAATACACGACTACCCAGACCCAGCCTGGAAGGTGACAGCTTCTCACTGGGGCCAGGACCCAGTGCTGTCTGCAGTGCTGCAACCAGATGGTGTATAAAGAACATTTACCCTAGCTGGGCACCATGGCACATGTCCATAATCCCAGCACTCAGGAGGCTGAGGCAGGAGGATTGCTGTGAGTTCAAGGGCCAGCCTGAACTGCATGGCAAGGCCCTATCTGAAAAAGAGAAGAAGAGGGAGAAGAGGGAGAAGAAGAAGAGGAGGAGGAGAAGGAGGAAGAGGAAGAGGACGAGGAGGAGGAAGAAGAAGAAGAAGAGGAGAAGGAGGAGGAGGAGGAGGAAGAAGAAGTGGAAGAAAAAGAAGATTTTCCCATCCTTGTCAAGGTCTAGGAAGGTTCATATTTGTAATCCCAAGGAAGTTATTGGAATTCTAGTGAGTTAATTCCAATCTACCACTTCAGTGCGACCCAAGGTGAGAATAAAGACAAGACATATATACAGTTATAGAGAGCCAAGGGGTCCTCAGTCCAGCCAAGATGCTGGGTCACCTGAACAGAGGCCACACCCAGGCCCTAACCCGGGTTTTATTGCTTCTCCATGAGGGGAGTGGCTTGGGATGAGTGACAGAGTGCTAGGAAGTACATGACTGCCAGGACCGGCTGTGAGCTGGGCTGGGCTGGAGCTCCGAGATCCCCTCTGCGATGTGCAGAGGGCAGGAAACGCAGAGAGTAACCTGCACAGCACAGCTGAGGGAGGATCTGATAGTTTGGGGTCGTGCTTCAGTTCTGATGTGCCGTCCTGTTTGCCCTGGGAAGTCACAGCCTCTTTCTCGAGGCCCAGTCCCAGCCGACAAGCGTGGAGCAGGGCTGTCCATCCCACCCGGCCCAGCCACACATTTGGGGAGTCAGTGGGAGGGGTTGCATTGACCTGTCACTTTGCTTCAGAGATCACACATCAGCTCCTCAGCCAGCCCACCTTACACTGCTTAAAACCAACTGAAGGGATAAAGAATAGGCTGGCCGGCGCTGTGCCTACCAGTACATGGAGACAGGGCCAAGCTTACCCAAAAGGCAGATGCTTTTTTTTTTCAAGGAGAGTCATCGCGACAGTTCCCCAGAATGGTGTAGGAGCACCCTGCCCACCCTTGGAGAAGACTGTCCTGTTTATCTGGGGTTCAGGTTTCCTGGAGGAGCAATTGGTGCTGGAAATCTACAGCCTTCACCTTGCCTCAGGGTCCACCTGCAACTCTCTCGATTCCAAGGATTCATCACTTCCAGCCACTGCCCAGCCCCATCCCTGTACCCCCGCCACTGGCCAGAGCCACAGGGACCCTGGATCCTCCAGAATCCTCCATACTTCCCGCTGTCCACTCCACCCTTTGTCTGTGTATTTGTGATACTCGTTGAAGTCATATCACACCTAACCAGTAGGTGCCTCTGTGCCCCAAAATGGAACATTAATTAAGTTTAAGGCTTCAGGTTATGCAAAATGAATTAAGTCTCTACTTCATCAATTTAAGTCTCCAAACCTTGGCAGTAACTTTATTTAGGATGTAACATCTTTGGGTAAAATAGCACAGACCTTAGAAAACAGAAACCGTGTATGTATAGAGATTGCATAAACCGATTCAACTTGAGGAACTAGGTCAAAAATAAGGTTTTTACTCTATGCACGGGAACTCTATGGCTGTTGAATTATTCATACAAATGTGTGCTGCACTGTTTTAAACTAGACAATTGAACACTGGTTTGGAAGGTCATTAACACCCAGAAAAAATGCAAATGGCTTTTCCTCTTTCTTAATTGTCATAGCCTGAGACTCGCTCCCACATGGAAATGAAATAGAAGCAGGTTCCATCCTCAGTGGGGCGATTAGGCCCCCCTACCCATGGCTTCTCTCAAATAGAGATGGGCACGAGTTCCCACGGGCCACAGCTTCTCCACAGAGACCCCACTCAGTGGGTGGGAGGCAAATGGAGGTACTATTTAAAGCGTGTTCTAATAAGTGCATAATAAGGAGTTTCCTTCCAGGAGATCAGAATTGGGGGCAAAGCTCAATTAGCCTAGAAAACGTGCCCTCAGCCTGACCACTGCCAGGGCTGCCATCCCAGTGGAATCACTGTCAGGGACTCTTTCCCAAGCCCTTCAGTCTGAAACCATGAGCCAAAATAAGCTTCTCTTCCTCTCAATTGTGAACGTCAGGTATCTGGTCCAGCGCTCGAAAGCGGCTGATGTACACGCCAACACTCGGATGGACTGCAAAGTTCAGTGGGCCAGTATCTTCCAAATCACCAATGAGTGACATCACAAGCGCAAGAGAGTATAATGGATCTTGACATGACACGGTAGGATGGGTTTACCTTCTGTCTGAGGATGTTTGACATAACATTAAAGATGAGTTTCACAATTATCCAGCAAGGCCAAGAACTCTTTCCGACTGCAGATCTGTGAGAGGCTGGATTTTCCTCCTACACATGAAGCAACATAATGTGTTGTACAAGCAGAAATGAGAATCCAACTGTCTTCTCTCAAGCAAGTGAAAGGTGTGCAAAAGTGGAAAACACTGCTTCCACTCTCGGGTTGAACTTTTGTTGTTCTTTTAGGGCATACAGTGTATGCTCATTAAAATATGTTAAGTAACTATGAACTGTGTTTTTACTATCATTGCAAATGAAATAATGAATCAATATATTTAATACATTTCCCCCTCAGTTTCTAATAGAAGAAATACTGATAAATGGATTCTAAATAGTTATTTGGGGTCCTGGTTACTTTTAAGGGTGGTGGGCAGTGCTGAGACCACAGTTTGTGGGCACTGACTTAATGCTTCCACAGGAACCAGAGTGATGTTTTGGAGAAAACCAGCCCTTACTCTCCTCAAAGACAGAGCCAGAAAATAAGCAAGAACACCTTCGTCACTTGGAGGATCATGGTACCACCAAGATGGTAGCTGATGAGGTGGCTCCTTTAGATCACAGGGTCTTCTCTGGGGCCAAAGACCCAAAGAACACTGCAGATGAAGGAGAAGCAGGCCTGAAAACCTGCCATTTGGAAGCGTGTGGAGATCTTGGCCTGGTGAGGTCAGAATGCTGGGCTTACTGCCAAGCCATATTTGTAAGCCAGGGGAGGGAGATAGAGCCCAGTCTGACTTACCCAGGAAGAGTAGTGTGCATTCTCAGTGTGATGAAAGCATGTAGTCTGGTTTACTTTTTGAAAGCTCACAGTACCCAAGCATGGCGGTGCATGCCTATAATCCCAGCACTCTGGGAGGCCCAGGACGGGGGATGGCAAATCTGGGCAACTTAGTGATTTAGCAAGATCCTGTCTCAGAATAAAAAATAAAATGGCTGGGGATGTGTGGAGGTCCTGGGTTCAGTCCCCAGTATTGCAAACCACAAATGACAGCAACAACATCAAAAGAACAAACCTTTACCTGTGATGTGCCTAAAGGTAGGCAGAGGGGACCCAGGCAGGCTGGAACATTAGGAGCCAGCTGAGGTCCTCTGGAGGGAGAAGAGGAGAAAGGGCTTGGGTGCTAAGGGGAGGCAGGAGGCTGCTGGGGCAGGTGGCTGGGAGGACGTCCTTGTCTAGCTACTGCACAGGGTGCAACCAGGGAAAGAAAGGGACCAGTCCAGGTGTGCCCTAGGGTACTGGCCAGAGCGGAGTGAGTGAGGGTCACTCAGAAAGTGACTGGGAGGTCAGTAGGACAGGAGTCAGATGCTGATGGGGCCTCACATTTCAGATGTCCACTGGACCACCCAGCAGAGGCCACAGGAGCCCTTCAGAGCTAGGGAAAGGCTGGCAGCCACAGCACCAGGCGAGGCCTATCCTTCCTCCACCGGCTCCGTGGTAGTAGTAGAGGCCCATCATTCCACTGGGGGAAGTGGGGGCTGGGGTCAAGTGCAGGAGGAAGCATTCTGTGCGGGTTCTGTCTGTCCTGGACCCCTTAGCATCTGAGCCCCTCCTGGGGCCCAGGAAGTGAGCAGGACAAATCCATACACCAGAGCTCGTGCTGCAGCCTGGGAGGACACAGCAGAGCAGGACTTCCTCACCTCTGCCCCACAGTCCCCTGGGGGGAAGCCACCCCGATTTCCCGTGGGCACAGCTGGGGCTGAGCATACAGGCGGCATGGAGAGAAGCCAGCTTTCTGCTCTTGGGTGTGCCCTCCCCAGCCCTCCTCCCTGAGCCCAGGATCCCCCTCCCACAGCCATCTGCTCCCTTCCGCCTGAGATTCACCCTGCATCTGCATGGGGTGCCTAGGCCTTCCCCAAGCGGTAGGGCTTTTTTTATATGAGATGTCCGGATTCCTTGCTACAGCGACTTCCTCCAGGGCCTCTAAGGATGAGAAGGGTCACAGAGCCCAGTCATAATCCTTCCTAACCTCTGACCTCTCTCCCTACCCTGCCCTGCGGCACCTCCTCCTCTCCCCTCCTCCCTTTCCAAAGTCCTCTGAACAAACAGCACCCACATTTAAAACGCGGGGTTGGGCTCACGGGTGGGGGGGGGGGGTGCTTAGGAAACCCTGACCTCGAGGGAGAAGTTCCTAGCAGCGGGAGTGGGGCTGGAAGATGCTACCCGCACCTGCATAGCCCGGAGGGGAGGCCAAGCCTGCGCTCTTGCCCGGGTCGATATTTGTAGATCGATTTTTCTCTGAAGATTGGACCCAGGGCATCTGCTGTGGGGGTGGTGGAGAGGCGGTGTCTGCCCCCTGGGCACCCGTGGGTGTCCACTCCTATGCCCTCCCTCAGCATCAAGGAGTCAATGATTTTAATTGTAAAAGGTGGGGAGCTGGTGAGATAGGGGTGGCCGGAAGGCGAGGCGTGGAGACCCTGGCCGCCGGGAAGTAACCGGATTAGTCGTCCCCAGGGTCACGCGGAGAGGAGGATGCAGAGGACAGAGGAGGGCAGCACAGGGGACAGCAGCGGGGTCACGGCACTGAGTCCCACTGCCTTTTGCACCTTCCAGGACGCGGGGGTGCGGATGCGTTCTCATTCCCGGGGCGCGCACCCGTCCCGCCCCACGCCAGCTTTGAAGTTGCTGCAGAGCTTGGGCCCCTCCTGGGTCCCGGCTCGGTCGCTAAGCGCTCATTGCAGCCGCTCATTGGACCACGTCGGTGGGGCGATCGCAGCCTCTGATCTATGAGCTGCGAAGCTGCAGTTCATTCACAAATCCGCGCCGGAGGCTCCTTGAGCGCTCAGGGTGCTGGCGCTGGGGGTGGGGGGTTCCGCTCCTCCGCGGCGCCCCGCCAGGGAAGGGCGTGGGGTAGGCGTGGGGAGAGAGGGCCTTCCCACCGAGGAGGAAAATCTTCCGCGCCAGGTGGCCTCGAGACCCTGGTCTTGCTTCTCCGCCTGTGTGGTGGCACGGATCCCACGGTCCGGCCCCTCCTCCTTCCTAGACAGCGGCCCTGATTCTTCCCCGGGTCTTGCGCTTAGCCAGAGATGCGAGTGTAGACGCCCACCTACACTCTTAGGGCATCCCCGGGCGCAAGGCAAGTCATGAGGAATCATCCCTAAAACTGCTGCCCTGGGGTTCACTCCTGCTCGCATGGCGCTGGGGGTGGAAACTTGGACAGGAGGACCCGATTTCGTCAATCCCTGCAGAGAACCCGCTGTGGGGGTTGGGTCTGGGAGTCAAGCGCCCCATAGAAAGGGTCGTGGAAACCAACTGCAGCATCCCGGAGTGGGGAGCAGGGTTCGGAGAGGGAAAGGGGGGCCGCGCCCAACAGAGGCTGCTCACCCTGGGGAGGACTGGTTCCTTGAGCAGAGGCCGCGCTCCTGGCAGTGCACGCCGCCGGCGACGAGGGACGCAGCCAGTGGAAGCCCAGCGTGGGTCTCCCCTCCTCGGGACGCCGCGGTCCTGCTCCCCGCTAGGCTAAAAGAGAGCCCAGACCCGGCCTGACACCGCCAGGCGATTTCTGGGTGATGAGAATGGGGACCGAGCAGCCAGGATTGGGGCCCCGGGAATGCGCCTGGCCCCCTCCAAGCCTCTGGGAAACCTGGGCTCTTCCGGGAGCACCGCCTCCTCGCGAGGCAACGGCGAGGCGCAAGCCCCAGAGCGAGCTTGGCTCCTCCGTTTCGTGCGCTCCGCACCGCCTCCGTCCGCCTGGCTCTGCGTTTGCAAGAGCCGTTGTCACGCGGAAGCAGGTTCTCATCCGGGCACAGGGCCACAGGCCTCTCGGCCGGGCAGAGGCGTTCCATGGGGCTTCTGGAGCCGAGATCCGTCCTGGCCTCCGCAAGAAGAGAGGCCCAGAGCGAGGTCTCCAGCGCAGCGAGGGCGGTGCGCGCTCCGCGTTCAAACCTTGCGCTGCCTGCTCGGCATTGGAGCGGGCGCAGCTCCACTCAGGTCTGCCAGGGAGACAAAAAAACCCAAAACCATGTGTCACATAGTCGTGTCTTTAGTGTAGGGACCAGCGCTTTGCCCTGGGACGGCCCTGCTTCTCCTTGGGATCAAACTTTCTGGGCCAGGCCTAGAGCCCAGGCGAGGGCCCCCAACATCTGCACTCTGAAATTCAGCCCTGGCGGTGCAGACTAATTAGAGCAGCGCCTCTCCTCCCTACGGTAGCCGGGGAGGTGTAAATCCCGAGGAATTTCAGGGCATTTGCTACATATGTGGGAAATCCTCGCTCAGCTCCTGTTTCTTTTCCTCCCTGGGCTAAAGCTCCTAATGGTGCAGAGTTGCTGCACTTTGCCATGGTCACAGAGGCTGTTGTGTCTTAGGGGATTAACTGATGTGACACATATGACACCGTGAAACCCTGGAATGCAACATCCAACCCAGGAGGGTTCCTGGAGAGAACAAAAATGTTTTTCAGAGGTAGGAAAGATAGCTTAAAACCTTGATTTGTTGGGCGTTTCCTTTAGTGGAGTCGGAAGTGCTGGCTGGGGTACTAGTGGCCAGAGGGTGGCAGTGAGATGGGACAGTTATGCAAGACAATGTGCCGGGGCCTTGGTAAGCACTGAGGACAGGTGTCCATTGTGTGAGAGACAACGGATCCCACCCAAGGGTGCATCTGAAAAGGTCATTACCAAGTCTGGGCTTGTGAAAGGTCGCAGCGCGCTTCACGGGAATTGGGGTGTGGGATCCCCCAGCTCCTACCACACAAGCAAGGGTGCATGCCAGTTAGACTGCATACTCCAGAAGGGGCAAACCTTTTCCAACTCCAACTGTTCAATAATTTAATCAAGTGTAGGGAATGTTTGAATTTAATTTAAAATTTAGTCACCCACCCTTTTAGATAAAACTCTATGTCTTTATCTCTTTAATACAAGAGAAATCAATTCTATTGTTTTAACTTAAACATGCATTTAAAAATATCTCTCTCCCGAGGTATCCAGCATGTAATTCTATACATGCTTGGGCATTGTTTAGTTGCTATTGATATTTGGAGACAAAAAGATTGTTTTGACTTTCCATATGCTAAATCTACCCCAACGAGTTGTCACCCAGCTGTGGGTAGTTTGTCTGGGTCGATCTAAATGATGTGAGCAAAACCTATACTTCTCTAAAATCCTGGGTCTATCTGCCTAGATGCTGTTCTCAAAAATGCCAAAAGCCAGCCCGTTTGCATTTGGGCCACACTTGCCCTGTGTGATTACCTGCTCCGTAGGATGAGGCGGTGTTGCAGGGCTTTCCTTTGAGCATCTTGTTTTCCACCCAAAGGTCAAAGGGACAGCAGTGAGTAGACACCAGGATTCCTCCTGTGTACAAACGATTTTAAGATGGGAGTGGGTGCTAATATTTTCAAAACTCTCTACTCCTTTAGATGTTTGCTTCCTGTTTTGCTGAGCCTAACCAGCTGGAGCACTAGAGGCCACTCTTCAGGTCTCTTTGCAGACTTAATTTTTTCACTTATTTGCAATTTGTCACTTTCTTCTGGGCGACTGACATTGAAGGGCGGGGGCATCTGCCTTAGAGTTGGGGTTAGCCCAAGGTGCACCCACACTCCCAACCTCTCTCCAGGAACCAGGACACTAAAGCAAGGTGTAGGTCAGTTTGTGAAGATGCAGTATCCCCTTGGAGGGGAAGCAGCCCAGATTCCCAAGGGGTCCAGATGTTGCCAGGATGAAGGCAGCAGTTAACGGTGGGGAGGGCTTAGTGATTCTAGGAAACTGCAGCCGTGGGAAGCCAGAGCGTTGGCCCTAGAGACAGTCACCTGAAGTGGGTGGGCCCACAGAGGACTCAGGGGTGGGGTTCACTGGTGCACCCAAGCCCACTCCTCCACCTTTGTTTCTAAGCAGCTGTTTTCAGGAGAGACCAGGCCGGAGGCACCTTTGCTGGATACCTGCCCTGTGGGACATCCCCATCCTCCCGAGCCAGTGCTGGAACTACGCTCAAGACTAGGTCTTTCCCTGTGGCCCAGAGAGAAGGGCTAACCCAGCAACTGCTACAGCCCCAGCACCCGTGAGCTTCGGTTGGAAGGAGGCACTTCTGCAGCTAGGGGTGCAGAACCAGCCTGCTCCCCTCCCTGGCCCAGCCTCCAGGAACACCAGCCCACGGACCAGCCCCGCAGGGTGACATGACCCCCTGCGGGCAGGCCTGGTGCACGGGGTGTATGTGTTCCCCGGCCCACAAGCCTCTAACCCCCTTCCAGGCCTGTGGGGGTTCATTTAACCCCTTCCTTCCTGGGTATTCTTTTGGTTGTGGTTCCTGACCCCAGTCCGAGTGTGCCCTAAGTGTATAGGCCCCTCTGCCTGGCTGGAAGATGAGCAGAGAGAGGTGACCTCAGTGCCTGCTGCCTGCCCACGCCCCTATGCCCTGCACCCCTTCCTTTTTGGCCTTTGTCTATAGGTCACCGCGTTAAGCTGCAGCCCAGGAGCCGACAGTGGCTCTCAACTAGGAAGGAGGCACGGACGATGGGTGTGCGGCTTGGCTCAGGCTGGCAACCTGACCAGGCAGCGCAGGGCTGCGCGGCCCAATTTCTCGGGGGTCGCGATTTCGCTCTCTGGAACTGTCAGGCTTCGCTCCCCAGCGAGTGCAGCATACGATGTGAGCAAAAGCTGCCCTCGCCTCGCTTTCACAATTTCCCTGTATCCTCAGTTCCACCTAGAGAGGCGAGGGGAGTGCACACCGTACACAGAAGGACCGAGAACGGTGCCCTCATCTGGCTTCGTTTCAACAAAACGCGGGAGGCTGGATCAGCAGTGGCACGCGCTGTCTCTGGAAGCTTTTCGGCCAAAGCAGGTCCATGCACGGGAGAAGCGCGAGTGCTGTGCAGTCCCCCAGGGTGGACGCCAGTGGTCCCTTTTGTGCCTTCCAAAGCCTCTTCGTGCAACTGGTCTCGGAAACATGGAGGACAGTTCTGTGTGAGTGGGTGCTACTCGAGCACGCCCCAGGTCCAGGCGAGGGCGGAAGGGAAACTGCGGACCCAGGCACAGGGCCTCAGGTACCCCGTGTAAGAAGCCAGCTTCCGGTGGTGGCTGGTCCGGTGGAGCCCCAAGAAGCCAAGGCTCACGGACGGCAGGGCAGTGCCGCGGGCCAAAAGGCAGCTAGGAAGATATCCCGGCTCCATTGGAGGGGCAGATGGGAGCGCAGACCTGCTCCCCCGCCCGGCACCCAGAGAGCCTGGCAAGCTTTGTTCCGGATGGGGCAAGAAGCCCTCAGTGAGGCGCTGCCTGAACTCTGTCTTTGTCTGTCTCTGCAGGGGGATTTGAGATTCCTCCAGCCGTGGGCAGTGTAACTTAATGCAGCTTTGCCTTGGCATCCTCTGACCTCTTCCTGGTCCTTCTAGAGGGCCCCACCCCTGAGAGTTAGTCTTCCTCCTCTGAGGTATTCACATTTCTGTGTCTTCCTTTGGTCAGCCCCTTCCCTTCCTCAGATTATTTCTCTCCTCTCTCCTACTCCTTCCCCTTTCCCCTCCACCGTCCAGTCCTCCTTTTGGGGCAGCCTAGGAGCTTCCCTTCTTCCCATGACCCAGCTTGACAGTACACTGGAGAGCAACCCACACACACACACACACACACACACACACACACACACAGGCCTGACTGCCTGCAGGCAGCTGCTTGCTAGAATGCAGGTTGCAGCCTCTGGGTCTGGGTACCTGAGACTCAGGCAGTTGGAGGGTCCCAAGAAATCAGAGGATCCTCCTCAGCACACACCACACCGCCTAACTGGCTTCCACAGGATGGCTTTTTAGGGAGCTTGAGGCCCTGGGTCCTCCCTCCGCCTCTCCAAAATCAAGAGACAGGAGAAGACTAGACTATCATTCCCTGGACTGCGTTGATGAGGGTCCCCAGATTCACAGGCAATTTCCCCCAAACCCTAAGCAAGTGTGTACAGGAGGTTTCAACAACAGCTCCATTTTCCTGAAGGCAAGAGGACTTTGGGGTGTTTGAGACACAGGGAGGATCCCTACCAGGTGTGTATTTAGCAAAAAAAAAAAAAAAAAAAGTGACTACCCCTCCAGTAGATGACCCCAGTGGGAATGAAGAACAGCTCTCTCCGGACCCCCACCTGCAAGTCTCCGGACTTGCAGAAAAGAGACCTTGTCTAGCTCCAGCGCCTACCCACACACAGGCCCCAGGCCACTTTGGTGCTGAGAACCAAGCCCTCACCCCCACTCCCACACACCCCCATTAATTTCTCCCAGAGCAGCACCTTGGAAACTGAAGCTTCTCACCACTCCTGCCAGCACCCCGGAGCCTTCTATGTGGTCGGAGCCTGTGCAGAGTGTGCAGCGTGTGGGCTCAGGATACTGAGCCAGGCCAGGACCCTCCACCCTGGAGATGGCCCTGCAGGTCTCACTGCAGTGGTGCTGGCTCAGACCCAGGCCCTTCACTCCGCGCATAGCAGGTTCCCGCTGGCTGCCCCAGCCTAGAACTCAGTTGAGTGGGCCTGGGAGCAGGCAACCCCCACACAGCGGTGGGACCTGCTGAACTGGGCTGGGTGCTCTGTGTGCTCCTGCCCATGCAGTCTCTGCACCACAAATGCTCGTGTGCACCAGCTCTCCTGGCTCAGAGCTACAGTCTTGGATGGTCCAGAGTACAAATGGGGTTTAAAAGGTGGCAAAGCAAGCCTGGGAGCAAGGGTGTTTGATGTTGAGAGGTGAGCAAAACGGAAGGAAGCTCAAGGATGCAGGAGGAAAAGGAAGCGGGACATTCTGACAGCAGCTGTGGTTCGGCTTTGGAAGGGGGTAAAGAAAAGAGCGAGGGTAAAACAAATAGGGGCCCCCATCCTGTATCAGATTCCTGTGCTCCTTTCTAATTAATCCTTCTCTCCAACGAAACTAGTTTAAAGGGTCTTAAGGTGTGAAAACGAGATGAGCACCTGGTAGCTCCTCAGTCGGGGAAGTCATGGGGTAGGGGTTGGGAGATTGGGCCGAATTTGGGGCCAACTCCCCTCCCGGGTATTTTTCGTTCCGATGGTTTTGTATTTTTGCTTGAAAAATCAGCCTCCTTCTTTCCAAAACTGATTTAGTTATCCCCGCTCCCTTCATTTCTCCTTCTGCAAAGGGCTCCCCACACTGCATCCACACGCTGCGCCAGAACCGCGCCTGTTTCCCGAAATCCCGCGTCTGGGATGGCATTCTACTGGGTGCACGCGCCTCCCTGCACACGCACACGCGCGCACACCTAGCATAAGTGCCTGCGGGAGGAGCGTCCTGCGCATCCGCTCTGCGTGAAGACAGGACGCCGCCGGGTTACCAAAGTCAAATGTAAGTGACAGTTTTCTTCTCCACCAGCAAGGCAAGCGGACTACAAAAGTCCCTTTGTATCTCGGCAGCTCATTTAATATTATTTATGCATTTGTGCAAGGAATTGTGGGATTTCTCCCCACGGTAAACAATATGGAAATGTTAAAAATAGCAGTCTTACAGCTTGCGTCCACGTAGGCTCACCAGGGTGACCTGGCAGGACTGTAGCTGGGTTCCTCGGATCCTTGAGCCAAGAGATACCCGGAAAACGCAAGCAAGCGCAGTGGATTAGGTCCGAGGCTAGCGGGGTTGAGGGCTCCGGCTGGGAGCAGGGGAACAAGGCCACTTTAAGGGGGGGAGGGGTGGCGGCGGCGGGGGAGGGGCGGCGGGTGGCTCCTGTCACCCAGCGGCCGCCGGCATGTCACGTGGGCGCGCGGCGCTGCTGCCATTGGCCCGAGGCACGTGTCCAGGAGACCGGTCCGCGACGTCACTCGAGGTGGCTCTGTTAAAAATAAGAACAAAAATCCAGAGTGAAAGTGTCTCAGGTTGCGCTAAGTGGCCTGAAAATTTCCCGACCCTCGCGGAGGCCGAGGCGGCGAGGGCGCGCGGACGGCGAAGGAGCGCGGGAGGCCCAGTGCGTCCGGCCCGACCCGCCCCACCCCCACCCATGCCCCCGGAGCCGTTGGGCTCTGCGGGGCTTGGCAGGGGCGCAGCCACTGGCCCGGGGGGCACCCCGACCCGCGGCGGGTCGGCGGCGGAGCGCGGGGTACCCCAAGGCCAGCGGAGCACAGCACAGGCCCGCGGGCCTCCATGTACGCGCTGAGCGCTCGCGCCCCGCACCCTCGAGGGCCGGCCGGGGCGCGCGGGCGGGGACGGCCGGGCGGCGGCGGCCGGAGCGGGCCCGGGCGGGCGTGAGCTCGGGGAGCGCGCTGCCTGCATGCGCGCAGCCCCAGCCCCGGGCGGCCGAAGAGGCGGCCGGACGCGGAAAGGAGCGCGGAGCCCGCCCGGGACAGCCCCGTGGTGACTGGAACCGAAACGCGGCGAAGACGAGGACCTGCGGGTTTTGAATCTCCCGGCGCGCTGGCGAGCCGCGCGGTGCCGCGTGTTTGCTAACCCCGCTGGTGGATTCGACCGTGGCTCCGCTCCGAGAGCAGCTCGCGACGCGCAGGACCCCAGCCCTGGCCGCAGCCGCCGCGCGCGCCCTCGCAGGACTCGGCGCGGTGGGGATTTCGGGAGGCTTTGGAGCGGGGGTCTCTGGAGAACCCAGACGGGATTCGCTGTGAAACATGGAGGAGAATGACTCCAAGCCTGGAGAGGCGGCAGTGGCGGCAGAGGGACAGCGGCAGCCCGACTCCAGCCCTGGCGGCGGCGGCGGCAGCAGCCCGGGCGACTCAGACACCGGCCACCGGCGCGCACTGATGCTGCCCGCGGTTCTCCAGGCGCCGGGCAACCACCAGCACCCGCACCGCATCACCAACTTCTTCATTGACAACATCCTGCGGCCCGAGTTCGGCCGGCGGAAGGATGCGGGGACGTGCTGCGCGGGCGCCGGCGGAGGACGAGGCAGCTCGGCCAGCGGCGAAGGCGGCGCAGGCGGAGCCGAGGGGGGCGCCACGGGTGGCGTGGAACAGCTCCTGGGCCCGGGCGCCAGGGAGCACCGGCAGAACCCGCCGTGCGCGCCCAGTGCGGGAGGGTCGTTACCCGCCGGCGGCAGCAACTCTCCGGGCGACGGGGAAGGCGGCTCCAAGACGCTTTCGCTCCACGGTGGTGCCAAGAAAGGCAGCGACCCCGGGGGCCCCCTGGACGGGGCACTCAAGGCCCGAGGCTTGGGCGGCGGCGATTTGTCGATAAGCTCGGACTCGGACAGCTCGCAGGCCAGCGCCACCCTGGGTGCGCAGCCCATGCTCTGGCCGGCCTGGGTCTACTGCACGCGCTACTCCGACCGGCCTTCTTCAGGTGAGCCCGCGGAACCCAGTGGCCGGCCACCGGGAGGTGCGCGGGGGCCTGTAGGGGAGAAAAAAAGATGAGACCCGTCCTTTTCCCTACACACACACACACACACACACACACACACACGCACGCACAAAGAGGCACACTGAGCACACACTCAAAGACACTATGGGCAGCTGATACTGGCTGTGGCAGGGTCAGGAAGGGGTACAGATGCCCTTAGGACCGAGGAAGCCGAATTCATATTTTCATATTCATATGTATTTTTCCTAGGCTTCCTGCTCCTTACCCACTCCTTCTCCAGATGGTAGTTTATTTGGCAAAAAATGGGGGTGGCTGGACAACAGGCACGTGAGGGCACACTCTGAACTGCTTCCCCATCTTCCAGCTCTGTCCAGATTATGATGCACCCCAGCCACCACCACCACCCCCAGGCCTAAGGTCCTTAGACCTGGTTACCCAAGCTGTGCTCCAGGGCAGAGGATCCCTCCTCCCTTAGGCCTAGGCTTGCCGAAGGGATTGCAGAGAGAAGGATGGGAAGAGAGGATGCTCACTCTGCTCCCTTGGCTGACTTTATTTGTTGAAGTTTTCGGCACACAGAGCGTTTAGAAGAACACAACTCTTCCACCACCTGAGTTCCCCAGATAGAAAGATCCCTTCTGAGGGTTTCCAGGCTGTGCCAGCGTTGGCGGAAGAGGCAGCTTTCGGAGATGGTATGGGAGGCTCTGGGTGTATTTTTTTTTTAATCCATCGGTGTTTTTAAGGAGCTAAGTCCACTACGACCTTGTAGAAATCATCACCTGCACTGGACACTGGTCTGTGGCTGGGAAAGGCCCTTAAGAGTGATATCCATTGATCCTCAAGCTGCCAGGGGGCCTCCTCTGTCCCCCAACTCACGGCTGTTTTGCGAGGTCCTTGATATACACTACAACAGGACGGAGGTGACCCTGGGCTGCCTTCCCACAGAAATGTGTCTGTGTGTGTATTTCTGGTGAAACCCAAATTTCTCCAGCTAGACCTGAAATTTGCGCCATTGTTCTCGGCTTCCTCCTTTGTTAATATTTAATTAACATATAGGCTCGCAACGCGCTGGCCGGCTGAGAGCCGCACTGGGCTTTGTAGGCGTCCTGCCTGACCGCGCAGAGTCCAGGGGCTGGTGGTCCAGGAAGCCTGCTGCATGGCCCTGTTCCCCCAAGTCACAGATCCTGCTGGGTTTTTTAAAACCACATCCCAGTAAGTAGTGTTTTAGCTCCTGAGCACTTAGGAAAAAAAGGGGCAGAGAGTTTTGAAGGAGGTTTGAGTCTGTATCTGACCCTCCTGAATGTTTCTCTTTTGAAAGAAAAGACAGGAAAATAGTATTTTAATACCATTTGATGCTGTTTTCATAAAACAGTGTCTTTTTGAGGCTGGCTGGTGTGTGTGTGAACAAGAACCGCGACAGAGGAGTTTGAGGGCAAGGAGAGCACTCCCGGGGCAGGCAGCGGGAGACCCAGAGCCCAAGCGGGAGCCCCTGGAGCCCAGGCCACCATCAGCTCAAGTAAGCGCTGGCGCCAGGGCCTCTCCTGTCTCCAGTTCCATCTCTGGTCTTCTCATGGGTCCTAGTGGGCTAAACTGCACCCTAACCCCAGCAAGGCCAGGCCACAGGTATAGCACCCACCCCTCACTCACGCGCTGATGTGGTGCCAGCGAGTGGGGTGTACACGCTGGCTGGCATATGAGCTTGAATGTGGGTGCGCTTTACAACTAAGGCACATGAGTGTGAGCCCTGCCGAGCCGCCCCCGGGCTCCCCCTTGTGCCTAGAGCCACTCTGCCAGGTTCTGCTCCACGGAGCCCACTGGGCTGGCCGAGGGGAGCTGTTCCTCCATGCCCACCCTCGGCCCACCGTCTGCCCTCTTGCTGAGCATGGATAGGCCGTCCTGTCACTCTTCCAGTCTGGGTGGGCTGTACCCCAGCTTCTCTGAGTGACCCGGCTGTCCCCTTGGCCCTGAATAGGGGAGGATCTGCCCTCTCTTGCCTCTCTGCTTCTGGCGGAAAGGGCTTGGAAGGGGCTCGGAGTAAACGTCTGCCGAAGCCCAAGGCCGGAGTTGATTTTGCACCTCGCCTGCCCACCTGCCCATGGAGAAAGAAGAGGCAAGGTCATCATTCCCTGCCAGTGGCCTGCCCAGGCTTTTGCACTCAGGGAGCTTGGGCTCTGAGCTTTTGACCACAACCAGAAAGGCCCTTAGTTCCTTTTCTCTGTCCTCATCACTCTTATCCTTTCCTGTGTCCAGCCTTAGGCCTTAACATACCCACCACCCTGGCCAACACAGGGTCAGTGAGGCACCTCCTAGGCAAGGGCTGGAGTCTAAGGTGTAAACCTGCACAAGGTCAGCCAGGCTGCCTGCTGTCTGGGGAGGTGAGGGGGTGTCCAGCCATTGTGGTCAGCACCCACGCAAGGCCCAGGCCCTCCTGGACAGGGAGCTTCCCTACCAGGGGGAGAGATTCTGCTCTTCCCTGTTCTTCAAGGGGACAATGAACTTGGGCCCTCGGGACAGCTGGAGAAGTCCAGAGAGTTGGGGTGTCCAGGCCCCTTTGGGCCCCTCCAGTTTTGGGAACCCTCTGCTCCTAGCACACTGTGGGATGCTTCCTGGGGGCTCCTCCTGCCTGCCTGCCTGCCTGCCTGCCTATGTATGGCCCTCTCTAGTCTGACCGCTTCACTTGGATCTGAACACCTACCCTACTCTTAATTCCAGAGAAAGAGAACACAGAAGGGAGAGGGGAACAGAAAAGGAAACCCAGCCAAAAAGTTTTGTTTCCTTTTATGTGGGGCCCTCGGTTGGTTCCTAGGGCTTTTCTGCCCAGCCAGCCCTACCCCTGGTCCGATATACACTCACATTTCTGTGCATGGAGGCTGGGGACAGCCCGCCTAGCTCCAGCCCCCACCCCTCAGTGGCTGTGGGCCGTCCCTCCCCTCTCTCGGTCTCCGAAGCTTTCCCGCCGCCGCCAGCCCCGCAGCTGAAGGCAGCGGCTGGTAAGTGCTGCTGGGAAGGAGGTGTCCTGCCGCTGCAGTCCGTAACCTCCTCTCTCTGCCTTCTCCCTCCCAGGTCCCCGGTCCCGAAAACCAAAGAAGAAGAACCCCAACAAAGAGGACAAGCGGCCTCGGACGGCCTTCACTGCCGAGCAGCTGCAGAGGCTGAAGGCGGAGTTCCAGACCAACAGGTACCTGACCGAGCAGCGGCGCCAGAGCCTGGCACAGGAGCTCAGCCTCAACGAGTCCCAGATCAAGATCTGGTTCCAGAACAAGCGCGCCAAGATCAAGAAGGCCACGGGCAACAAGAACACGCTGGCCGTGCACCTCATGGCCCAAGGCCTGTACAACCACTCCACCACGGCGAAGGAGGGCAAGTCGGACAGCGAGTAGCGGCAGGGTGGGCGAGGCCTGTGGGCCGCGAAACAATGCAATAATTTAAAATCACAAAGGGCCAGTGTATAAAATTATACCAGCATTAATCGTGAAAATATTGTGTATTAGCTATGGTTCTGCAATATTCTATGTATATATAATTTACAGGTGTTGTAAAATCCAAAATATTGGACTGTAAAATATTTTTTGATTTTCTGTGTTTACAAGGTTACGCTAATTTTATGGGTTTTTTTCTTTCTTTTTCTTTTCTTTCTTTTTTTTTTTTTTTTTTTTTTTTTTGCAAAGGGGGCTGCTTAGGGTCTCATCTTTTTTAATCCCCTATGGGACATCGGACATTTTTTTATTATTATTATTTCAAAAGAAGAAAAAAATTAAAACTTGCTAAAGTCCAAAGATTTTTATTGCTGCATCTCACACAACTGTGAACAGAATAAATAGCTCCTATTTGGTCTATGAGTTTTGCCATTTTGTTTGTGTTGGCTTGGACAGGACAGCAGAGGCCCAAACGAGAGCCCAGCGCCTTAGCAGAAATAGGAGACCCAAGGTCTTTGACTGAGTTGCAGTCTTGGCCTTGGAAGTGGCCTCTCAGTGATACCAGGCCCGTCTTGGGAAGCAGGCCTGACACTGCCCTCCATGCGCTGAGCCCAGCTCTGCAGACTCCCTGCCCGCCTCCTTTCATTCCTCTTGCTGTCCCCCCCAACCTTCTCCAGGCCTGGCCCACGCCTCTCTCCGCACTTCCGCACTTCTGTCCACGTCCGTGTTGCTGTGCCCTGTTCTACCACAACTCACCCACACCAGCTCTTCTGCTGTGCACTGGAGTGAGGGGCTGGGGTGTGGGGCCCAAAGCCCCGAGATTGGGGTGCCCCTCCTCCTCCAGGCCCCAGCTAGCTGGCCCAGAAACCCAGCAAAGTCTTTGCCAAAGCATGAGCAGAGGGAGTTGACGTCCTGTTCCTTTCTTTTTTCCTTTTTCCTTTTTTTCCCCCTTTCATTTTTTAGCCACTTCTGCTATTCTTCTGAGATAAATACGCATGTGTGTACGTATCTGTGTTAGCATGTGCACACACACAGCAGGCATGTATCGGGCCCCAGTGCTGAAACCTGTGGCTACCTTGACTTTCAAAGAAACTCAGACCTCCTTCGGGATCTAGAAGGAAGAAAGGGTGTAAATAATCACTTTTAATCACTTTTTGTCTTTTCTTGTTTTTTTTAAGAAAATGTACATTTTATTTTTCAAAGGTGTGGTACAGTGTAAATTAAATATATTCAATATATTCCTCACCAAGTACATATATATATATATATGAACAAACGCATTATATAGAACACCACACTGTCTTCTGTTTAGTGTCCAGAAAAGATGTCCATGTTCATCGAGGCCAGAACTGGGCTGCCCAGGGGATGTGCCCACGGCCCGGCTGAACACTGCCGGCGGCAGCGGACTTGTCTCTTTGCCTTAAACCTCTTTATTTCATTTCGATAATAGTTTCACTTTGTACATAATAGTATAAACCTTTTTGAAAAGGAAACTATAAAAACAAAAGCTGTACTTTAAAATTCTGTGAGTAACCATCTGCTGCTTAGGAAATTCAATGAAACGACAGGCCTTTTTAGCAGGAAGCAAACGTGTTTTTTTTTTTTTTTAGTTTAGTTTCTAAAATGTGCATTTGACAGTCTGAGTATCAAATATTTATAATCCTATGAGAAATGAATGAATGTTTCTATTTACAACTGTGGTTATCAAAATTGTGAACATTCCATCCTCCCCACTCGCATTTTTGTGTGTTTAACTTCTTTGAAAGTTACAATAAATAAAAAGAAACACTTCTTTATTACAAATGTCAGAGGTCCAGGTGACATGACTGGCTTTCCTGTTTCTGAGTCCAGCCGATGCCCGGCCACCCGCCACAGGCCTGCACTCCTGGCTGGCGCCCCTAGCAGGGAGGCTCCTTACCCTTACAAGTGGATGCCTAATTTTGTAAGTAATGTGTTTCCCATATCTCACATGTGAACACAGAGCAACCAGAATAACTTCTGCCCACATTTCATCAGTAGAAGGAATTGCTGGAGACCTCGTTGTGTGGTTCCTCAGCAGAGTCCAACAGGTCCCTTGCTGGCAGCCAGGCTCTGCTCACTCAGGCTGCTCTGTGGCAGACAGGGAGGAGGACCTTAAGCTCCTCCGGGGGAGACAGGGAGAGGAGACCCAGGGACTTCCCTCTTTTCTGGGTCATATTCATTGACCTTTTTTTATTGTTTTCACTCCCCAGAGTAAAAGCTGTTGTACAGCATTTCAAACAGAAAAGCCAAGGGAGTTCAAGGAGCACTGTTCAAGGCGCATGAACCTCATTGCTGTATTTGCAAACTTGACTGGGTCGAGAGAGAAAAAAAGTTCACTTCTCTCAGTACCAGAAATTCACTCAGAAATATCTGGGACCAACGGCCAACTTTTAAGACCTTTTAAGCGTTTCTTTCTCGGGTGACCTGCCCCAGGGCTGGGGTGGGCCATGACCTGAGTTTGCTGGAAGGACCAGAGCTGGGGCCCCCCACACCCACTGGAGCAGGCCGGGGTCAGCCCAGCCCTCTCAAGATTATGCAGACCGTTCTGATTCTTCAACTCCTGCACACCTCTTAGAGTTCTTGGCTCTTTCGTTGAAAACAGGCAAAGCAAAACAAACACCAGTGCAATTTCGAACACTCCGTAGGCCTCTCCATTTTAATAAAAATAATACCAAGCAGTATTTCAAACTTTCTGTTTTAGGCTCAACATTGGTGAAAGGCGAGGTACAGCACCTAAGGTGCTCCCAGTCCCCAGAGGCTCCCAGTGAAAGGGGGAGTGCAGGACGGAACTGGGTGTGGGGAGCGCCTTTAGGCTTCTTTGTGTGTTAACTCTTACTCAACAGACTGTGACCCCAGCCTCCAGTCCGACATCCTGCTTTCACCTTCGAGTGGAGGCCAGAATTTGGCCTGGGCCTCCAAAGCCTCCAACTCGTTTTTTTGGATCTGGATGCCAAATTCGGGAAGGCCCAAGAGATATGGCCTGAGTTAGGGCAACCAGGCCGCTAGGCTAGGCCAGATGGTCGCTCCGCAGGAGGCGGGTTTCCAAAGTGCTCCAAAGAGGGAAGCTACTTTGTGAAGTGCCTAAGTCCTTGCTCCACGGGGCTGGGGCCGAGTAACCATGTCCCCCATGGTTGCCTGGCCCTGGCCTGGAGCTGAGTGCACCGCCTGCATCGTGCAGCAGAAAAAGACAAGTTCTGGAGTCTCCAGGCCTGGCTTCCCAGGCGTCCGGGCCCAGGGCCCACCGAGAGGATCCAGCTCGCCTAACAGTTCTGCTTCCACTGCCCTCAGCTCTGGTAACAAGGAGTTGGATGCGTAGATCCTGACCAGCAGCCTGGAGCCAGGCCCTCAGTGTGGACCCACCTTGTGCTTTCTCCTAAGGAGAGGAGGAAGGAGCCGAGCAGGAGACCCACTGTGGTCACCAAGAGGACTCCAGCTCCCTCTCCTTGAGTGACCAGGCAGATCCACAGGGGCTTCCGGCTACTTGGCACAGGTGTACCCCGCAGACACCCAGACACTATATATGTAAATAGTTGGGCTCTGTGGAAAGTCATTCTGTCTCCCGCTGATTTAATATCCAACCGAAGCGGCCTGAGCGCTCCGCAGCAGCGTTAGAGCGCCCCTAGGGTCCCGGCTCCGCCGAAAACTGCAGCCTTCCGGGCTGAGCAGCGGTGCGCGCCGCGGAGCGCCTCGCTGGGCATGGAGAGCTTGTGAGCCACCATCAATGACGCAGGTGCGCCTCGGGGCTGGGGGCCGAGCAGAAATCGCCAATGGGGACACTGGGCCCCCCCCAACACCCCGACACTCCTTAGCCCCCTCTCAAACCCCTTTTCCGCTATCTCAGTCCCGTCCCAGAGAGGGCCGAGCCCTCTCTAGGCCTCACAGTAGGAACAAGCAGCCAGCAGCGCAGCGGGCACAGCTCCTCTCAAACCCCTTTTCCGCTATCTCAGTCCCGTCCCAGAGAGGGCCGAGCCCTCTCTAGGCCTCACAGTAGGAACAAGCAGCCAGCAGCGCAGCGGGCACAGCATGGGTCCCAGGAGCCCGGGGCTGGCAGGCCCAGGGGCACACGGGCAGGGATGGTGGGCACACTTGAGAGCCATGCGTGCAGCAGGAACCCCAAATAGACCATTCATGTTTTTATTAATCACCTCAAATACCTCATTATACTTATTTTGCCCTCCCCTGGAAAAGAAAGGGCCATTCTTGAAATTGCCTGAAATGGAACAATATTCATTAAAGTGACTCCTAATGATGTGATTTAATCAAGCGTGGTGGTGCGCTTCTGCTCCTGAGGTAAAGAGGAGGATGGTGGTGTTACTGTTGGTGCTTGTGATGGTCCTGTGCTAGCTGCCTAGGTGACAGCCAGTTCTCTTGGGCCCAGTCCCCCAGAGGGGCTTAAGGGTGTCCCTGTCCTGGGGTGAGGATTCCCCAGAATGACTCTGCTTTGGATCTCAGAGACCAGGTGGAAGGCCTGCTTCCTTCTCCAGCAATAGGCCCAGCCCAGGCCAGGGAAGCCCAGAGAGCCCCATTCCACCCCTACACACTGGCAGACAATGGAACTCCCCAGATCCAGGGGTCCAGTGTCCAGGGGAGGTGTCTGGGAAAGTGCAACTTGGGGTCTTGAGCCCAGGACCCGCCCCATAGGCCATCCACCCACCCCACAAGGGGCTGAGCCCTGGGCCAGCCTGGATCGGAAACAAAGGGCCTCCGAGAGCAGCCTCCCGGCTGCCCTTTCACCCTCAGGAGGCCCCGGCTGCCTCCCCAGACCGGAGACCAGGAAAGGCGAGTGCTCAAGGCACGCGGCCCAGTGCAGCACTTCCCCTTCTGCAGAAGGGACGGCTGTGACACCAGGGAGGGATCCAGCCCCATTCGGGGCACAGAGAAGTGAGGCTCACTGTTTGCAAGGCTGTGGAAGCCTGGAGCAGGCCTTGCTGCACCCAAACGTCCAGAGGGCCTTTGGGGTTCTCGCCCCCGCCAAGCTCTTTGTCTGGAAGGGACTGTCAGCCTCCAAGCTTACCCTCCTCCTTCCCCGGCCTCGACCCCCCCCACTAACTTTCCTTTCTCCCTTCCCCTTTCTCTGCTCTCTGGATGGGTAATCACAGGCCCCAGCTGCCTCACCCTGACTCGCCTTGCTGTGGTCCTCTCGGGTTTTGCCAGCTTTGCTTTCCTGCTCCTCACAAGTATGACACGACAGTAACTCCTGAAAGCTGACCGGTGGCCACCCTTTGCGGAATTCTGCTCTTCCCAAGGCCCCTCCCAAGACTGCCACAGTTCCCAGTTTTTTATTAAGGTAAAATACGCATAACACAATTTACATGTTAACTATTTTTCTAGGTTTTTTTTTTTTGTACCGGGGATCAAACTCACGACCTCACACTTGCCAGGCAAGTGCTTGTGCCACTGAGCTAAACCCCAGCGCTCATCGTAACTATTTTTAAGTGCACACTTCAGGGATGTTAAATGCCCTTATAGTGCTGTGGCCCTCGTCAGCATCCTGACATCTTGTAACACTGAAACTCTGACCCCACTAAACGCTGGCCCATTTCCCCTTCTCCACAGCTCCTAGCAACAGCCTCCTACCTTCTAGCTCTGTGATTTTGACTGCTCCGCAGAAAGGTACCTCCTAGAGTACCACTGTCCTTACTGCAAGGGTGATCCCCAGTGTGCATTCCCATTGTGACCTAGCAGCCTTGCTCCAAGGTCCCCTGAGCTTTCCCCAGGAAAACCCAAAAGGACGATGGCTACAGCTGCTTCCCAACATCCATTTGTCTAGGGAAGATTGGGGCTCACTAAGGAGCCTTCGGCTGAGCTCATTTCCCAGCAGCCTGAGTCCTGCCGTCATAGGCACTGGCTTACAGACAGTTTGGGCTTCAGGAGTTTCACGTAAATACTCCTCCAACATCCCTCAGCACCAAAAGAAATACGGATCGGTGGAAACTCCAGGGATTTTGTCTGGTTTTGAACAGGATAAGATTGCGGGTGGGGCTCCCAGCCACGGAGCCCTTTTTAGGGTCCAGACCTTTTTGTGTTTTATTTTTAGACGGGGTCTAAGTTGCCCAGGCTGAGCTTGAGCTCCAGTCTTCTGCCTCAGGCGCTGAAGTCTCTGGGATTGCAGGAAAGCAGAGTTTTGCAGCAGGCAGCCCTGTGTTCAAACCGCAGCCCCACAGCGAATTCACGCAGGAACTGAGTTTGTGGCAGACTCCCAGGATGCTGAGCCTTTCTCCTCCTGAACAGAAAGAACATCTACCTAATGGGTTTCCTGCCAGGGCCTTTTGTGAGGCAAGGAGCACAAAGCCCCCAGCTGAATGGGGGCCGGCTGGTGGAAGGCTGAGCTCCCCTTGCCAGGGCCTCTGGGTCATGAGGCAGCTGAGTCCTCCCCCCCCCCCAAGGAATGAGTGCTGCACCTACCTGCACTTTTGGCTTCTGCCCACCGGTGAAGCATCTCTGTAGCGGAACAGGCAAAGCTAGAGAGGACACAGTGCGTGCCAGAGTCAGCGTCCATGTGGCCACAGAAACCGGTTCACTGAGAGGAGGTGAGGGAGAAAGAATACCACACCTCTCCACCTGACCTTGGTGGCACTGTGCAGAAACACTGGCTGCCCAACTCTTCCAAAACTGCTGCTGTGTGCTCTGTTACTGCGGGATGCAAGCAGACACGCTCTCCTTTCCTTCAGGATGTCTGGGAGTGCCAGGCACTGAACCCAGGGCCTCTTGCATGCTAAGTATACATCTAACCATGGGGACGGCCCAACCCTGTTCAAGAATTGCCCCCACAGTTTTCTTGGCCTCAGAATAAGCAAGAGGGTCTGCCTTAGGTTTCCGCAAAAGCTCAGAAACTATGCTCACACCCTGTTTTCCCTTCCAAAGGACCCCACTGCCTTTAGCACAGTGCCACCAAGGTCAGGCTGCTTGGTTCAAGCACAGCAAAGGGACATCCTGTCACCAGGCCCCTCCATCCACCCTCCTGTGTGCCACCATACACTGTAGCACTTCCTGCAGGAAGGAGTGGGCATCCTCACTGAGCAGGAGCCTGTTTGTCTGAACGGCGGCAGGCGAAGGCTCTAAGTAACCCTTTGAAATTAATTGCTGTTCCTATAGCTAAAAGCATAACAGGCTTTGATTACATGCTAACTAGAATGAAACATAATCCTGAGTTAATTATGTGGAGATAATTTTATAATTATATCATTCAATTTAAGGAGCAATGTGTTGCTAACCTCCCATTTTAAGAGGAGAGAAGACTCCAAACACAAATGGTCACAAATCTGCGCCTTTTCAAAGCCCTCTCTATTATCCCAGACTCATCGCTGGTAGGAGAGCAGCAGCTACCTGTGTGTGCTCCCCTCCAAAAAGGGAAAGGCAGACAAAGGGGCTGTCTGGCAGGCCTTTCCCAAGCTGACCTGCTCGGAGACCGCAGGACATCTGCATTTCTATTCTGTGCAACTTGGATGCGGAAGTCACGCCCAACTCCGTCCACTCTGAGCCCGGAGAATATCGGTCTCCAGGACTGCAGCAGGACGTGAAAGGACTCCCAGGCTGGCACTTGGGGTGCAGGTTGAAGCCCTGCCACCCCTACGGGTGGCTCCTTCCCTATCCCCCACTCCAGTGCTCTTGGAGAGGGTGAAGGGAAGGCCTGCCAGCTCGCTGATGCTCCTTCCTTCTGCTTCTACCCTTCAAGCCTCACAAGAGGAGGTGCCCGAGGCCTTGGAGGCAAGGTGGCCTCAGCCAGTGCCATACAGGGGTCCACTCCAGGTCTGGCCTGATGACTGGCCACTCTTTCTGAGTGGGTCTGAGTGACCTGTGACACTTGTAAAGGCAGGAACCCCAGGGCTGGGCGGGGAGGGAGTCCTACAAAGACTGGCCCCTGGAATTTACCATACTCAGCAGCCCAGGGTGGGCTAGGGCTCCTCAGGTGGACAGGCACCTTCTTCAGACAGATAGGAACTCCCCATGGACTGCCAGCTCCAAAGGGAAAGAAATAGCCTGCCCAGGAGGAGGGTAAGGCAGACCCACTGGCCTCACTGCCAAAAAAGCTCTGTACCCAACCATGCTTTTGTCCAGGCACCAGAGAAAGGAGGAGTGCGGGCCTCTAGGTGCCAGCTGCAGTGGCCCCACATCTCCACACAGGTAAGCATAGCTGTCCGTGGGGCAAAGCAAGTCAAAGGCCCTGTGAAGATCTGCGCTCCCCTGCCCCACCCATCCCTACCTCCACAGGGGTATTTCATCCGCACTTTTTTAAAAAATGCTTCCTAGTCCAACTTGCATATGCAATGAGGCACTAGAGCTTTGTGGCGGAAATATAATTAAACTGGTGAAAGATGTAAAAGATGAAGAATGGGGATGACATCAGGCTGATTTCACACTTGGCAGTCGGATAGCTGGGCCCAAGCCGTGCTCTTGCCACGCAAGGTAGATCAAAGTGCCCTGCCACTGCTAAAAAGGCAAAGGGAGACTTAAGTATGCTAATCCCCAGGACAAATATATTTTAATCTTGTTAGAATACAAGTTAATGCTGCAGCGCAGTGGCTGAACTTGGTCACACAGTAGAGACCCATTTTTATTTTAGCTATGAATGAGGCAGACCTCTTGGTTTATTCATCGGTAATAAAAGTAAACTCACAAAACGAACCCCTCTTTGGGCCGTGTCACCCCCATCTTGAGCTTCCCTGGCCAGGGGGCGGGGAACGCAGAAGCTCCAGGATGGTGCATCCCTGCCACCATTCAAACCTCGCTTGTCTTTCTGCAGAGGTCCTGGGGCCGAGGAAGGAGCTCTGCTCATTTGGCCGAAGAGAAACAGGGAAGCTCTGAAATTAATTAAAAGATTCTCCAAAGCAATCTGTTTCCCTTTAGGCCTGAGGTTTGACAACCAGGCCAATTCCTTCCTATCAACCCTCTCACTTTAATTTTTACGATGTCAATTTTCATTACTATTAATTATTTTCTGAGCTCCAACTGAACACCCAGCATCGCCCCGCTTAGAGAGAAACTCCCGGTTCTGGACTCCATGCATTTCCATTTCTGATGGATGTGAAATGTGCAAGCTTGTGCATGTGTGCATGCATGTACAATATTAGGCACGAGAAGAAGGAGAAACACCAGTCTGCAGTGCTCCCCTGACTGAAATAAGACCAAGGGTTGAATGTGTGTGGAGCCAGAGAAGTGTCTGAACAGCTGAGGATGTGAGTGTAAGCCTGTGTGTGTGTGTGTGTGTGTGTGTGTGTGCGCGCGCGCATTTGTGCCGCGCTCCACATGCTGAGCTGTGAGGTCGTAGAAGGTTAAACTGCGCTGCAGAACCTGCCTGCTGAATATGGCTGATGGCAGCCGTCTAAAAGGCAATTTCTGTCTCCCTGCTCCGGGCTGTGTTAGAATTCTGGCCGCCTCAGGCAGAAAACCTGACTTCACCAGCCTGCGCCTGCCTGGATTGCCCAGCCCTCCCTTGCAGGCCCTGCGCCTCAGAAGAGGGGCAGGTGTCCAGGCTGAGGCTCCCATCCCAGGGGAGGGCGGTAGGCCCCAGTCCCCTCCACACTGAGCCCCCCCACTCCTGCGGCTCCCAGGACCCAGGGAAGCCAACTCTGCCTGGATCCCTGCTGTCCATGGTGCATGCACAGGCATGCGCACATGGGCACAAACACACACATATACACACACAGAGTGATTGCTACAAACACAACCTGCAGGTGCAGGTTCAAACACTGCTGGGAAGTGGAACCAGAGGAAGCTCAGGGTCTGGCAGAGTTCTGGAGGCTCTGAAAGTGACCATTTGGGCACTGGCTCCTCCCTGTGAGTCTCCTAATCCTGTCAGCCTCTGTCCTCTCCACAGACATTGACACTTCCTACATTCCCACTCCCTAAGCTGGGACTCCCAGACACCTGTGTGTTCCACCACCCTGCCAGGTGCCAGGGTGTTAGTCTGCTAGAGGCACCGTAACAGAAGACAACGAGTCAGGTGGCTTCAGCAACAGAAATCCCTCCTCTTCCTTCCAGAGTCTGGAGGCGTAAGCTCAAGGAGCCACGGAGCCCTCTTCCTCACCTCGTCCCGCCTTCGGGGTCACCTGAGCGTCTCATCCTTGGTGTTCCTCCACTCCAGTTGCCTCGGTGGCGCATGGCTTTTCTCCCCACTCCCAGCTGTGTGCGGGTCCCAAATTTCTTCTCCTAACTAGAACTCCAGTCCTACTGGACTTAGGGTCTGCCCTGGCCCAGTAGCACCTCCGCTAACTTTGACCATGTCTGCAGGAGCCCAGTGCCACATAATCATATTCACAGGTCCTGGTGGACAGGGTTTGGGGGACACTGAGTTCTTTAGGCAGATTGTCCCACGGGACACCCTGGAAGGATTCTTCTGTTTATGGTTACAGAATTAGGCTCCAAGGAGAGAAACTGTCCCGGCCACAGAGCATGTGACAGTCCATCTGAGCTCTCCCCATAATGCTGCTCTCAACTTCTTCAGGGGTTCACACCACCAACCACATAACCCCCGATTGGTTCGTTTCTAGGCAGACTACAAAGATGCTGAGCCTCACGCACAGTGGATAAGACGTAGAATCCTCAGCCCCGTTCCATGCCTTCCAGGTGAGGATGCCAGTCCTCAGAGACCCTTCCCCCAGCAGAGGCCAGCGCTGAGGCTCCAACCCCAGGGACCCCGAGGACCTGGGGATGCGGTGACCTGAAACTGGAAACAACTGACCACATGACTGTGCATCAAGGTGAACTTCGTGTGCTCCAGACAGAGGAGGGCAGAAGGCAGGCGCGTGGCAGGACGCTCGGGCCACACTTGGGGTCGAGGCCTCCCCACTGACTCCACAGGCCCTAGAGGGCAGCACAGAGACCTGGACCCCGACTTCAGCTCTTTTCAGCCTCTGGCAAGCAGTGGGCTCTGGTGCCGAGGGACCAGAAAGCTGAGCCCCATGCTCCACCAGAGTCCAGGGGCCCTGTGGTCACCACCAAGGACAGAATGCTGAACACTGGCCATCTGTTTAGCCACTGCACAGCCCTTTCCAGGGGCCAAGTCATTGTGGGTCCTGTAACATCCAGGTGACAGAGGACAGGGCATGTGTTGGTCAGTTTGTGGTCACTGTGACATAAGGGAAAGTGACTGAAAGGGGGAAGGTTTGTTTTGGCCATGGTTTTGGGTGTTTTGTTCATTGTAGTAGAAGGACACTGCAGAGCAAAGCTGCTTATCTCCCAGCAGTCAGCAAGCAAAGAGAAAGGAAGGAGACAGAAATAAAGTCCCCAAGGTCACCTCACCCTGAGCCACCCCTTTAAATCTCCTCATTCTATTGCCTGCCAACAATGCCTAATTGTACCAACGGAGGATTAATCCACCTGGTGAAGGTAGAGCCCTCTTGTCTTGTCACTTTCCAAAGGCCACTAGCACAGGATTTGGGGGACACTTCAGATCCAGGCTGGCAGAGGGGAAAACAATTTTCCTGAAGCCATGGGGCTGAGTGGTGGACCTGCAGGAGTGACCACCTTTTAAGAGGAGTCACTGGCTGATGGGGTGATGGAGAACAGAAGCCATGCTAACCCTGTGGCGTCAGCACTCGAAGGACAAAACTTGTTTGGGGACAATGGAGAAAGTGTGCTCCCCAATGTCATGTATACTCATACTTTAACCAGCCTCTGTTGTCCTTAGACTGGGGACACTAGGTTAGAGCTGCCCAGTGGTCAGGAGTGCAGTGACCCACCAGGACCCTCTGCCAAGGCTTGTGAGAGTGAGCGGTATAGTTCTTGTCCACTCCAGGCTCTGGGTGCCACACACTGGGTACTGGACTGTAAGGCCACGTTGCACAGGTAGCCACCCTGTGACCCAGGGAACAGAGGGCTCCAACTGGACATGTGGACAGGCCAACGGGAGGGGCAGCGACTCTGGTAGGATGTGTTATACGTGACCCACCGGCGTCCTGTGTGTCATCCCAAGGTGATGTCCTCCCTGTGGGTTCCAGGCCCAGGGAAGACAGGTGGACTTCTTGCCCATGCCCCTGCACGTCTGCACCCTCTTCCCACCTGGTACTCCCTCCCTAGGTCCTGACAAGGCAGGAGCTGCTCGTGCCAGGTCACGATGAAGTCAGTGCTGGTGAGGCTGTGACACTCCCAGAGTGACTGCCACCCCGCTTGGCACTGTAAAGAGCACATGCACCTTCTCTCTCTGTCTCTGTCTCTTTCGCTCTTTCTCTGTCTCTCTCTCTCTCTGTCTCTCTGTCTCTCTCTCTGTCGCTCTCTCTGTCTCTCTCTCTCTGTCTCTGTCTCTCTCTGTCTCTGTCTCTCTGTCTCTCTCTCTGTCTCTGTCTCTCTGTCTCTCTCTCTGTCTCTCTCTCTGTCTCTGTCTCTCTCTGTCTCTGTCTCTCTGTCTCTCTCTGTCTCTGTCTCTCTGTCTCTCTGTCTCTCTCTCTCTGTCTCTGTCTCTCTCTGTCTCTGTCTTTCTCTCTCTCTCTGTCCTCTCTCTCTCTGTCTCTCTGTCTCTCTCTCTCATCCACCATTCGGATCCTGAACAACACTGTTGGTGAGTCAGCACCACTTCAGTGACCACTTGGGAATGATCAGTCATTGATACTGCCCTTTGCCAGTGGAGGGTGCTGATGCTGGGTAACATTTTGTGCTGGGCATGCAGGGTGACGACCCAAGTGACACTTTCACACACACTGGTCGCAGCTGCGTCGGAACCTTGGACACGGTGCTCCTCTCTGGGTGGCAAGTCCTCCCTTACCAGCCTTACAAACCATCCATGGCTGTGTCCACAGCACACTTTAGCACAAGTGCCAGACAAGACCAACTCAGTTAGCTAAGACAGCACAGGCAGTTACTGGCCCACAAACACAGCATCAGGCGGGCTTCTGGTAAGGCTCAGTAAAGGCCGCACATGGCCACCAGCTTCTGGTTCCTTTAGTTTCTTTCTGTGGCCTTTGACCTATGGCTTCCTCAAGGTGTGGATACAAGTTGATCTCTGGCGAAGGCATTGCTAGAAACCTCCTGGTTCATATTCAGTGGGCAGCAGGAGAAGGGCTGGCACGTCAGGCTCCACCCACTCCTGGACTGTGCTCATTACTCACAGGCTCACACAAAGTCATATGCTTCTCCCCAGCCAATGACTTGGGTGACGTGTGGACAAGCCTACCCAATCAGGGGCCTCGATGAACTGGAAGGTGGGGCCAGCCTCACAGACATCGTTCTGGAAGTCCTGCTTGTAAGGATAGTGGTAGGGACAAGTTGGTCTGACTCAACCCATGTGGACCAAGTGACACAATCTACCTCTTTCTGTCCAGGACCTAGGTCTCCAGGGTCATCCCAGGAGGAGCAAAGCCTCTTTATCACCTGCTCCACGCTTTCATTTGAGTTTAAACTAATTTGATTGTCAGGTTTCTCTAGCTTGCCACCCTCTGTCCTCACTGTCCCTGGGACCGGCTTCCCTCATACACAGCATGTCCTGGGGGTTCTAGAACCTTCTTGCCCTGGGGCTGGGGGATCCTTCAGGCTGCTCCTCAGAAGGCCCCCTCCCATCTCGCCCCCCAGGTCCCTCAGTCTCCAGGAGCCTCCAGACCATGAACCACAGAAGAGGCCAGAGCCCCGTCCCACCCAGACATCACTGTCACCAGCCACACTGGTCCTGTGACTTCATCAGGCTGAGGGAACGTTCTAGAGAGGGTCAGGAATGATGACCTTCCAGAGGGAGCGTTCTTCCACGGTCAGAGGCCCTCACCCGGTACCTGGGCCCAGGCACACTGGCTCCAGGGTCTTAGGTCTGTAGAAGGGGGCGTGACAGGACTCTTGAATGATAGTAGCTCTTGTCATGGTGTGCCCCACATCCTGGCTCCGGACAGTGAATTCTCCTAGCAATGGTACTGTGTGACCTACACAAAATTAATTTCTTGGCTGCCACAGTCATTTCCCAAGGGGTATGTTCACACAGCAGAGCGAGGATCAATTTCCTGCATGTGACACTGCAGGAAAACTGCGGAGAGAGTGTCAGCCAGGGACAAGGGCCCCTCCCTGGTGAGTTGTGAGTCCCTGAGATGCCAATATCCCTATTTTCAGCTCTCATCTGCCACTGGAGAGTCCGGAGAGGTAAGAGGCCAGAGCGCCCAGCTTTGAGTCCTGGCTGGCTGTGTGACCCTGGGAATGTTACTTACCCAATCTGTAACTCTGTCTTCCTGTCCATAAAATGGGGGTGAGACTCAAGGCGCTTCTGCCGTTAGCTGTTGGGACTGACAGCCCCGGTTGTGGATCCCCAGCCTTGTGTGCCTGCTTTAGGCCAGAGGCCAGGACCAGCCTTTAATCTCCCACGTGGGAGCTCCTGTACCCCCACAACCTCTGACCCATTGTGGCTCCAGGCTGGTTCTGGGAGTCCTGCTATCTTTGTCTAGAGATGCTCTCCATAGCAGAGAGTGAGGCTTATCACCGATGGCAGGGCTGTCACAGGCCATCCAGGGAAAACACACAACATGATGGAAAAATACACATAGGCAAGACACGGCGCCGTGACTCAAATCCCGCCCCTGGCTTCAAACACATTTACTCCACTGTTCCTGCCACTTCGAAGTAGTTCTGGAAGTCCTCTTTCCTGGGCATCTTTTCTTGGCTGCCCAAACGTCCTGAATTGACCCAAAACACTTCACCTTTGTAGTCATTTTGACTCCGGGGAAGAGCCAGAAGTCACGTGGTGTCGGATCAGATGAACGAGGTGGACGGGACATAGCGTGCTGTTTTCACAAGCCTGCCTTTCCACGGGGCGGCACACAACAGCAGCCTCCACTACAATTTTGATCACCCCTCAGCTGCGTGTGCACACTCCCAAATACACCTCTGAGAGCTGGGTGCTCTCCCAAAGAGGCCAGGACGTGGTGACCTGAGGCCCCGGAAGTCTCCTCTTCTTACCACTCATTCTTAGTATCCACAGCCTGCTCAGCTCTGCCACAAGGGTCTCTTACAGCCCCGCTTCTCCCCAGCACTGTTAAGTGGGCTGCTCAGTGACAATGGACGTGTCTTCTGCTGCTGCCAGCATGCTTTGGCTCTCCATGTCCGAGTGGCCATCTGGTCGATGTGAGCAGGGCTGCAGTTTTAGTGTTACCTCATTTTCTGTGGCTCCAGTGAGCTTCTGTGTGAGGCCAGAGGGCTGCCTGGGCACAGCGGTCCGTAGCTGGACACAGGCAGAGGACAGACTTGGCATCTTAAGGCTGTAGTGGGTACACTGCTTGATGACATTGTCCTTTGGTCACCTCATGCCAGGGCGCTGGGGAGCCACTGGACTGTGCTCCTGAGGACAGGGGGTGGTGCCTGGATTCTCCTCACCCCTCTTCCTACTCAGCCCTCTTACTGAGAGGTGCCAGGCACCTGGTGTGATGAGGCAGATCCCTGCCCACCTGGGGTGGCACTGCCTTCCTTCCCTGAGCCCCCTGACCTGTGGCCATACTCTGTGACCTGGATCTCTTTATAAATGTGTCAAAGGACACCTCACATCCATCTAGCATAGGAGCCATTCTGAAGCACACAGCTGTGTGATAAGGAGGACACTCACATAACTCCCATAGCTGGCACCACCACTGGCCTGGGGCACCTTTATCTCCTGGAAGCAACCTCTGCACCCTTGAACACTCATCCTGACCCATCCCAGCCAGGAACCTGCAGTAAGGGACACCCCTAAACATCCTGGGAGTTGTCCACTCCTCTGTCCCTTCAACCTGGGCCCCTGTTCCCTGGCACTTGCGCCTGCCCCACCTCTGCCTGGACTTCAGTCCTCTCTCTTAGGGGTGATCTTGGCCCTGCACCTCAGTTTACTTGGGAGGCTGACAGTCTGATCTATAGGCCTGGCAGGACGAGACTCAGGAGGGATCACTGTGGTGGGGACCCCCAGGAGGGGCACCGAGCCATCGATTCTCCTCTGTGGAAAGGCCCAAGAGCCCTGCAGGTGCCACCTTCAGGTGAGGGCATGTGTGGACACCATGCCCCCTGCGTAGGGCTGGCCTTGGGCAAGACTTGTTGGTCACCAAATTAAATAGCCTCTTTTTGTTCAGGATGGATGGCAGCGTGGGAGAAGCTGGTGGTGGTGGACTCAGTGGCTGTGGCAGGTCCTGCAGCCGCTGCCCACCCAGGTGTGGCACAGGGACCCACGGCTGTGCAGGAAAGAGTGAGAGAGGTCTCTGCACCCCCGTCCAGCCCCCAGAGGCTATTCACTGTGACTGGACCAGACCCTCCTGCCCTTTGGGGGTTGATCTTCCAGTTCTGCTGGGCCTTGAGTGCTGCCTCACTCTTTCCCTATGAGAACAATGCACCCCACACCTCTCCGGCTCCCGTAACGAGGCCTCGCACTGGCTCTCCTCTCCAAAGGCCCTGCGTGCGCACCCCATGGCAGCTTGGCTCAGCATACCCCTGGCCTCCGTCATCGGGAGTCTGAGCTCTGATTTTGTGCACACCTCCACCGCCAGGCACATTTAGACTGCTAAGAAGCTGGGTCGGTGGAAACTTGATCAAAGGCAGCACGGTGTGCATGCTATAAATGTCAGCACTTCGGGAGGCTGAAGCAGGAGGATCCTAAATTGGAGGCCAGCCTGGGCAGATTAGTTGGACTCTGCCTCAAAATAAAAAATAAAGGGCTAGGGATAGAGCTCAGCAGGAAGGCCCTGGGTTCAATCCCCAGCTTCATAAAAACGAAACAAAACAAAAACCAGCCCCCAAGCGAGGGAAGAGCGTGGCCACCCCAGTTCTGCACACAGCCTGGGAAGAGGCCAGCGTGGCAGCCAGGCTGCATGCATGGCTGCGTCCTCTGTGTGCCTTCAGTCTCACAGAGAAAGGGGGGCTGGCTCGGAAGTGGCGCATCCGCTCTCACGGGAGTGAGGGCCGGGCGGGACCTTGCGGCCTGTAACAGGCCAGGGTGGGGGCGGGGACAGGGGCTGGACAGAGATCTAGGGTGGGGGGTGTCTCAGGTCTGTGCAGGGCTTGACCAGGGCACAGGCCCAGGATGGGCCTGGATCTCGCAGTGGAAACCTGCCCTGCCTGGGAAGGGCACTTTCGCTTCCCACAAGGGTGGTGGGTGTCACCTGGGCTCACACATGTGACCTGCACCACTTGTCCCCACCCCAAGCAGGAGGCTCCTGGGCTGCCCAGGCCCAGCTCACAGCACCCAGCCGCTAGGATTTGGGCAGTTTCCGGAACCTTCTCCCTTTGTCTCCGGGTCCAGGATGCTCCTTTCTCCGTGCAGCCGCCGTTGCCATGGTTGGCCTCAGGCATCTGGGCTCCGGGAAGCAGCCATGGGGCCCGGGGTGGGGGCAAGAGGAGGCCAAGGTGGGAGACGGGGCTTTCTGGGAGCGCAGGAAACAAAGGGAAAGCACTGCAGACCCCGTCTGAGCTGGGAGGGCCAGGGGACAGTGAGGAGAAGCTGGGGACTAGTGCAGCCGGCAAGGGGATCTGAGCACGGGAGCAGAGGGGACAGAGCACAGAGAAGGACAGGGACAGCGGTGGCAAGACACAGACATGAAAGTGGGGACCTGGGAGCAGGAAGTCTCGCGAAAGTCAAGGTGCTTGGAAACCACGGGGACCGAGTGTCCCAGGGAGGACAGAGACTGGAGAAGCAGGCTGGGCCACGCAGCTGGGGACACACAGCCTGTCCAGACCCCAGGCCTCTGCAGGCCGCTCCTTCCAGCCGCAGCTGCCCTCAGCGTTGGAACCTGAAGGGAATGGAAACCCGGATGTGAGGTCAGGCAGAGGGCTCCGTCATCCTGGAGACCCAAGGACAAGTCGCAGGGGAGAAAACCCTGAGGGAAGTTGGCTTCTGACCTAGGAAGGCCAAGGTTCCTGCACCGACCTGTTCCTGAGGTTGACAGGTGACAAAATCACAATGTCCGATCTCTTTCTTTGCAGTTGAATGTACGTTCCTAGAAACATATGGGTTGACTCCATATTTTTAGGGCCTACTTTCCTCAAATTGTTTATTTCACAGAGGACTTTGACCCCACAGAGCCCCCAGGCTCCCAAGCTCACCTCCCTCTGGGCGTGCAGGAAAGGGTAAGTGGGACTGACAGTTCATTTGCCCACAAAATCCTTTTCTTCCTCTCTGATGCTGGGCTGGCAGCAACCCAGACTCACCACTGACCCAAAATGAGCACCAGCAATGGGACCACCAGATCTCCTTGCACCGAGGTCCCCAGGTTCCCCTAACTGGACAGTTCTGGTTTGTACTGTGGGTTTCAGATCATCACTAATGCTTCCTGCTTCCTCCAAGGCTTTTCAGGATTCAATTCACCAACAGTCCGTCACCTGAGTACCCAGTACAGTCAGTTCACTTTTCTGGAAGCACTGTGGGTCAGAACTTCTGGGTTCGTGTTCACCTGAGGACAAGTGCTCGACGGGAGAAAGTCCAGCTGGCACTGGGCAGCTGGGACAGACAGGCATTGGTGTGGCCCTGCACCATGGACCTCTCCCTCAGTCTCTGAGCTTCGATTCCCCGCACACCATTCCCAGCTTCTGGCACTCAGAGCAGGCTCTCCGGGTCCTGAGACCTCGGTGGGAATGTTTGCTAATCTGTCTCTAACTGCAGCTGAGCAGCTCTCCTCATGATGAGTTAGGCTTCAAACCACAGGGCACTCAGTTACACTGTGACAGTGGCTGCTTTAACCACAGGTATTTTTCTGTCCCCTTGTAGGAATCTCCCACAGCACCACGTAAACATTTGTCAGTACGCTGGGCATCACCCCAGCGTACCTGGGAGGCTAAGGCAGGAGGACTGGGCAACTTAGGGAAACCCTACCTCACCATGAAAATAAAAAAGGCTGGCGAAGTAGTACCCAACATTGAAAAACAAAATCTCCAATAGATAGAGCTAGGTCGTGTCCTGAAATACATCAGTAAAGAGAGACACACATCACTGTGTGTGTTCTTACCATCTGTGTCCAGCTCCCATGCCATCCTGTGTATTTTATTTTACACATTTCAGTATTTCCACCTGATAAGGGTTTGTGGACAGGATTCCCAAGGCAGCCCAAGGACTGCTCCAGTTAGGCAAGGAAGGTGCAGTTAGGGGCATTTTCGAAAGGACCGTGGGCTGTCTGGAAGTTCAGGGGATGCTGCCTTTACCCCAGGGTCAGCATCCACTGTCATATTAGGTCGAAGGCCACAGGAGTTGGCTGGCCAGCCATGCAGGGACAGGGAGGGGCATGCAGGGAAGGCTGGACACTCAAGGTCTGAGTATATCCAGCAGAAAGAGGCTGCACACAGGAGGCCTGACCTTTGAACTCAGTCACTTCCGTGGTTCTGGCCCCTGAGCCCCCCAGGTCATAATTTCCTGCACAAGGTTGCTGGGGTAAGGTTCTCACGGGAGGGGCCTGTAAGCTGGGGGGGGGTGCTGTGCTGACATTCATTATGACTGCTGTGACATCAGGAGCCCCAGGGGCTTGCAGGAGCTCAGGCTCACCTGGCAGGAGGCTCAGGGCAGGGTTTGTGCTGGCCAAGGCTCCCTTGTCCCTGGAGTGAGGACTGGGACTCCTGGGTTCCAGCATAGCCAGTCAGCCGTAGGGATGCTGACAGTGTCATCAGGACCATGGCCCAGGTCTCCTCAGGACCTTCCTAGAAGAGGGAAGTCTGCAGCAGAGCCACTAGGGACCTCACTTGCTATACAGGGAGGCTTCCAGGGACCCCAGAGAGCATCCAACATGGGACGTCCTCTTGTCCCCATCAGGGGAAAGAAGCCCTTGGAGAGTGATCCTGGGTCCACTGAGGGAATGTGGAGAAAGTATCAGAATAAGAAGCCCTCCAACAAAAGAGATGTGGCCATGGTAGACGCCCTTCTATGAGGGGTGGAGAAAATCAGCAGGAGGGACCTGGCCACAGGCAGTGAATCAGAGGGGATTTCATGATGCACCATCTGGCCGAGGGGTCGCCCCTCTTGTGCTCCCATTCCTGGCACTTGCCAAAGTCTATGTCAGGATCAAACGATGGTTTCTATTCTGCTCGTTGACAGCAAGAGAGATGGAACCTTCTGGAAGCAGGGCTTGTGTTGGGAGTTCAAGTAGTGCCAGTGCCCAGAGGTCTGCAGGCAGCTGCAGGCATTGGGATGGGATACCCAGCCCCAGGTGTAACCCTTGAGGCTTTCTGGGGAGGCCTGGGGACTCCAGCACGCTAAGTCCTCTATATGCAACACTGTGCCACGGCCAGGAGAGTGCCCCATTGTCACAAACACTGCGCACGGGCCTATGACTCGGTCTCTGCCCAGGACAAGCAAGGTAGGTAGGCACTGTAAGAGGTGGAGGATACCTTCCCTGACCTGTGGCAGCTTACGGTTTCTCCTACTCACTAATTCCTCCTTGGACAAGAGACTCATGGAGGGAGAGTGACCCCACTGGACCCTCACAGGTCTCAGGTAGCTTCCTTGCCATCTCCCCTCCCAGGTCCTGACCCAGATCACCAGCTGCACACTGAGCCCTGCCCACCTGCAGTGTCTCCTTAGCACACTATCCTTCCCACCAGCGGGCAGGCCTCTGGCCTCTGCCCTGTCCATACTGGCTAGATCTCAGGCACAAGGCAGCCAGTGTCACCTAAAATCCCTGCCAGCACTCTCTCCACAGCCTCCTGCACATCCAGGCAGGCCACGGAGATTCCTGGCCTACGAGGAACACCTAGCATCCCCTCTGTGTCTTCTGTACCCTTCCCAGGTCCAGGTAAAGATGCCAGGTGGCCATGGGCATAAAGGGCAAAGTAGGGCAAAGGTGACCCAGGCGTCAGAGGGAGCACACTCAGACTCCTGGTGGTGGGCATTCGGAGCCCCAAAGCCTTCAAGCTCCTTGTGGGGATTGTGAAAGAGGGGCCTCAAGGAGGGGCACCAAGATGCCTTTCAGAGGCTGTGGAGGCCTCTGTGCTGTGACCCTGGGCACCCCCTCCCCAGCCCCCTCCAAGCCTGTGCAAGAAAGACTGTGCCTAGAGGATAGGATAGAGGAATGGAGTCTCAGCTGGCACTGTGGAGCCGGCTTTCTGGGCTGGCCTAGAAGAGGCGTCCCTAGCTGTGCTGGGGCTTTCCAGAGCACAAGTGGCAGTGGGAATGAGTGGGGAGGACACCAGCCAGCTGTCACTCCTCAGCACAACGCTTTGTCTGAGTCCCGCTTGGAGTTTGTGACTCTGGGACGCCTGTGGATGGGGAGGGACAGCGGAACTCCAAGGCATGGACTGTCCTTGCAAGACTCAGGGTAGCAGGGAACCTCAGGCCCAGGGCGGCCCACCAGCTCCCGCCCAGGCCCGCTTCCCACTGTGGGCAGGGCATGGCAAGCAGCCTGGTCCCATCACTTTGGGTATGCATCGCCAGGCAGTCGGAACAGCACCCAACCCTGGGCAGACACAAGAGGAAACTCTCGTTTTCCAGGAGCAAATGATGGTGACCAGAAAGGAAGAGCTGCTCAAGGAGTCTGGGACACAAAGCTCCTCCACAGATGGAAGGAAAAGCACCTCTTAAAAACAGAAACCAGCACACCCCTCTTTACCTTCACAGTGTCCCCAGCCCACAGGGAGACATGGGGTCCCTGTGTTGAGTTGCTTTGCAGTGTTTAACATCCAACCAGCTCCCAGCCTCGCTGCTCTTCTGCAGGGGCCCTAACCATCTGCCTGTGAGCACCCATAGGCCTCAGCCCTCCCAGCTGGGGAAGGGAGAACCGTTCACTGGGCAGCAAGAGCCCAGCCCGCGCTGCTCCAGCCCCAGAACCATCAGCAGCTTTCCCAGAACCGAGCCAGAGCCTCACACCCACCAAGGGCAGGAGATAGAGCTGATGGGCAACCCTGCCTGCCCACCACTGGGCATGGCTTCAAGAAACACGAAAAGCCACAGACATCCCATGACCCTTTAATCTTCAGAAATTAATAATCAGGGCCCTGGCTGCATATGAAGGGAGCTCAAGGGTGTGTTTCCACCTCGGGTCTAATTGTTTAATAATGCTGATGGGACCCGCAGTTGTTTTAGAAGTCACTCTAACGTTGCTTTCTACTTTACCTTTTTAAGTAGGGACTGAACAGTCTATTCTTCAGTGTCCGCTGTCTTCTGCTAATCAGCGGGCACGAAGGTGCGTCATCAGGGCCTCCGAAGGAGGTGAACAGAGCCATGAAGACGATTTCTATCAGATGGCGAGGGTCACATGATTGAAATCTCTTTCTGTAGCGTCAGTGTCACCCTGAGGATTACAGTCACCCTTTATCAGCCAATTTCAGACGAGACGCTGGAGAGAAATTCCCACTTGTTCAGGACGCTGCTGGGAGGCAGGCCCTTACTATAAAATGTCAGGAGTGCATCCTGAGGCTTCAAGTGCCGACTCTGTGATCCGCAAGGTTTGAAATTGTATTAATGTTTTAACTTAGCACTTACAGGAGGCTCCTGAGTACCAGTCATGCTTAGTTGACGCTGGGCATCCAGCGCTTGGCTGAGAGCCCGTGTGCCTTGGATTGGGGACCCTCCTGAGAGCCTTTTGGCCTCCCATCGCACCGAGCATCGGCCCACCTGGACCCAGGCCCGCGTCCCACCCCTGGGCTTTGAGGGGACGGGGCCATCTATCCAGTCACGTGCTTTATTTTCTGAGCTTTCATGGTGCTGTTGTTTGGGGAGACACAACCTGACCCAACAGGATTCTTCACATCCCTGTTCCACAGTAATGGCACGTGTGGGATTCTAATGTATTTCCGTAGTACCAGTTTGCTTTCTAGCAACTTCTTAGTAGATTAAATGTTTTACAAATATCCAAATGTTTACAAATATCCGGTGAGGCATTTCCTATATCTGCTTTAACTTATTTTTTTTTTCATTCGCAAAAGTCTTGGGATCATTCTTCAAGGTAAAGAGCAGAGGAATCATGCATTTTTCTGTAAGGAATTAAAGAAATTCCTAGACATTATTTCTCAGGGATCTCCACTCTGGAGAAGCAACACTCTGACTGGCTTCCTGTGTCCTGATCTTATTTACCTATGTATATATGCCTGTGTACATTAGGGTTCCATCCATCCGTCTATCCATCCATGCACCCATTTTGGGGCCTTCCTAGAACACCCTTCTCTACAGGCTAAGAGCTGCATCTGACATTTCAGGTTCTACTTTTGCAAATTGTCCTGACTGAGGACCTCATAGGAAGTGAGCCATGCCGTACCAAATACAATGCCACCTCCAGCATGCAGGGCAGATCGCGAGACAGAGCCTTCCTGTTTGGCAAGCTCATTCCCAAGCAGGGACAGGGCCACATCAGAAGAGAACAATGCCACTCACTGCCTCTTCCCCTGGGTGATTCTAGGGCAATGGATTTCTACAACTTCCACATTTGAATTCCACTTATTGCATTTGATCTGCTTATTCACTTAGTTCCTTGCTCATAAAAGCAAATAATCTGAACAATTTAAGAACTCATACAGGAGAATTAAATTGTAGGTAGAGAAGCATAATAAAAACACACAGGTATCTAACAGGAGCACTTTTATTGTGATAGTGTGAGCGCATTCAACATGAGCTCACACATCTATATCAAGCTGAAAAGCAGACCAAAAAGTCACACCAAAGGGCTTTTCCTCATATCTCATTAGGATCTGAAATTTAAGACATTTTATTTCCATAAAGCGATTATGTTTTTAAATAAATATCAACCTAAGCCAAGAAATAGGTATAAAAATGCAGCCAGCTATTGACTTTTTTAGGGCCTGTCTTAGTAAATAAAGTATTGATCTCTCTCTGTTGGCTCCATTTTGCTCCCCATTCCTCAGTGACACGGGTTCACTGTCCTTGGCTTACTCTCAGTAGTTAGTGACCCACGGAATCCAGGTGCTGTTTCCCCAGGCCACTGTGGGCTGAGAACAGCACTGTGTGGGTCTTTATGGAGACCCCTACACGCCATCCAAAAAAGCACAATCTGAAGCCAGAAGCTCCAAAACTGCCTCCTCTGGTCACCATTTTAATAAGCATCCCCCTTTCTCCAGGAATTGTTACCCTAGAATTTGGTTAACTTTAAGAAATTTTCCTCTCTCACACACCAGGTGTTGCATTGTTTCTTTCTTTCCATTCCCATCCTGTTCTTTTTTGTTTTCTTTTTGGTGCCGGGAATCGAACTCAGGACTTTGCTCTTGCCAGGAAGTGCTTGTGTCGCCGAGCTGTATCCCTGGCCCCTTCCTGGCTTTTTAGACTACTCTTTGTTTTAGTTCTTAAATGTCACTTAAAGGCAAGAACACAATGAAGAGGGGTGCAAAGGACCCCGGTGCTGTCTCCGTCCCTCCTCACACAGGGAAGCAGAGCGGCCCAGTCACCTGGGAAGCTGGGGAGCCCCTGCACACACGGACGTGTTTCCACAAATATTTACACAAATCCAGCACATCTGATCTGGAAAAAATGTCTGGAAATTTAAAAAATGCAAGTGACAAGTTACGAAAAATGTTGTGATACACAAGACCATTTTTACTGAGAAGTCTAAGAAAAAACTTGAAAGCTCTGTCTGGCAAAATGTGGTACTGAATCTGCGTGCAAGAGTCTGGTTCTCTCTGTTCAAGGCAGAGCATGGACATCAATGAAAACACACCGTGGGACGGAGGCTGCGAACGGGGCTCCCACTTCCTGCACTCTCAGGGCTGGAACTCACTATCTGTACTTGGGGTGCGGAAAGGAGCGTGCAACCCTCCCACAGTTCTACCCCGTACAGCTTTCGTAGCAGTGTCCGTACCACAGTCTCCACCTGGTTTCCAGGACAATCATGGTCAGTCTTTGTGCATTTACCAAGAAAACCCAAGTTAGGAAAATGTCCATGCCTTGCTATTTCAACGTCAGGTTAATCTCAAATGGAGACCATGTTTAAATTACAACTTACTCCCCAGCTAGAAAACGCTGCTGGCTACTTCTAACTCCTGCTTCTGCTGTATCAGCTGGGACCCAGGTTTACAGGATGACTGTAGGGTCTGTAACATTCAACTAATTACTGGTGTCCTGCAAAACAACCAACCAGGCAGCAAACAAACATACACAGTCTCTCAGACTCCCAGATAAATGTCATTCACCTATAATCTGATTCCTAATAAGATGGGGAGAGGAGAGAAAATGGACATCCCACCTCCTTGGTTGTAGAAAGTCTTCGTAAATTTAAGAATAGGTCCAGGCTTAAAAGCCAGCAGAATGGAGTAAACAGTGTACTTTCTAGGCAGTTATATAACAATAGGGCCTACAATTTTAGCTTTTTTGGTATAGAATTTGCATGGTGCTATCCACTCAATTTTCACTGGGAATCAAGAGAACTAACTTTCTTTCTTTTTTCTTTCTTTCTTTCTTTCTTTCTTTCTTTCTTTCTTTCTTTCTTTCTTTCTTTTTTCAGAATTTCTTTATTAAAACAAGTGTAGCCAGTACCCTAACAAGCCAAATAATTAAAGTTGAATTTAATTCCATTGAGTGCAAATTCAACAGAGGCAGCTAAATATCCAAAAGCACTGCACTTTGTATTGTATCAAATACAGTCAATGTCCCACACCACCCTCTCCTTCCACCCCCACACTGGCCCAAATCATCCCTGTTAGAGGAATGATACGTTATTCAATGGTAAAATCTACACACTCACTGTTAGCCAAAAACCGTCAGAAAAGAGCCCAAGAGGGTTTGCAACACAATAAAACTCAGTCACTACTATCATCTTTTAATATACGAGGTCCTGATACATCCAGTCTGCAAATTATTTGGACTTGAGTACTGCTCAATGTAAAGGATATTCATTATTTTTCACATACCCACTGTTTTGGAGATGAAGTTTTAAAATTTAAGTTTTTAAACTATAGTTTAAACTTGAAATCTACATTTGGTTCCTGATAAAAGTTGGTGCATTCTTTTCCTCAATACCATATAGAATCCTTCAGAGGACTAAATTTGAAATTTCTTATAATAGATTTCCCTAAATTTGTGGCCAATCAAGTATCTGAGAAATCATTTGTATGCATTTGTATGTGCCTATGTATCTTTGCTATGAAATACACAGTGTCAATTTTAAAGTCCCAATTTCCTTATGAAACAGCTTTGCTTTTGTTGCCCCACAGCCAAATTTAAAGCATTATCGCCAAGCCTGTTGGGTTCAAATCTGCAAAGGAAATGTAAGTTTCACGAACTCCTCGGCTTCACCTAAAGAGTCAGGATTTGCCATGATGCCAAACAATCTTCAAAATAATATTGTGCAGAGACAAACCTAGTATAAACAAGACAAATTTTCTCATCATGAAAGCCATGCAGACACAGATGCAGACATTGACCTTTGCTTTCTCCCTGGAATGAGTCGATCATCACTTCTAGAATTCAGTGTGATTAGCGGAGGCTCCACACAGATCTGAAAAAAAATTAGGTAGCGTTACTATCGAATCAAACACCAGGCCATTAAGTCATTTACATTCCACAAAAAGTACGTGCTGTTGAGAGCATATTTTTCAGCTTTTATTATGGAAATGTTCAAATATGCACAGAAGTATAAAGAAGGGTGTGATCTATTCCTCTGGTCTCCAGACTCACTTCCACAATGATCCACATTCTCTTGTTCTGGTCGCAGCCTCTTGGTTTTGGCCAGAGTATTTCAAAGCAAGGTCAAGTATTGTGTCATTTCACCTATGGGTGTGAAGATAGTTAGAGAACACCAGCTCAGAGACAGTTCACAACTTGGAAGGAGCAATGGCCACTGGGCATGAATCAGAGAGAGAGCTAGGTGTTTGATTCACACCACTTTTCCAACTAAAAACAGTGAATGCCTTTTCTTTTTAGAAAGGCTATGCCTAGTTTTAGCTACATAGCTGATGTGAAATACGCTACACTTTGAAAGTAATTATTTTACATTTTAGAATTTAATACTCTCCATTTGGATTGGGAGGGATAGACAAAATAGCAGCAATGTTTTTATATTTGATGTATGCTAAAAATTTCCAGATAGTTGATATCTTATTCCATATACTGCATTTAAAATGCATATGTGGCAAATCCTGCAGTTATGTTTTTAAATGTTAGGATTTAGTCTCAGAGCAGAAGTGCTAGGCAGTGAAGACATTTATGTATTCTGTTTACACCCTACACACAGTCTAACAAATACCTTGACAAACATAATGAATATCTATTCATTTATAATCTACAGAGGGTGTTTTCTACCTTGTATGGGATACGGTTGTGTTTTAATCACATCCTGTATCGTACAAAAGGACGCCTGGAAAACCCTGGGCTCTATGGCACAGACCATCCCTCAGCTAAATATAATGATCTTCTTGAATATTTGCCTAGGAGAAAGAACCATGTGAGGAAGGAGCCAAGTTCTGCCATTGTTCAGTTCTGCCAAGAGAAGAAGGTTCTGGCAGCTCCTCTTCTCTCTGCCGCCTGGTGTTACAGTGGCAGCCCCAGACTCCTGCTGTCCTGGACCCTTCATTGAGATGGGTCACTTCATCAAAGACGACAAGAATGCGCCCAGCGCTCACTGATGTGCTGTTCCTTAACGCAAACACGCACAGCTTAAATTGGAAGCATGATGTGTTTTCTCCACCACGCCCCATTTATTTTTGTGGATGGGGTGAATGCCTGTAAGCCTTAAAATTTTGAAGACCGTGAGCATGTCCTCAGCTGCTCACGTGTAACTGCTACAGACAAAGTGAACAATGTGCATTAAGTAGAAAAAAGCAAAATTCATATAAACGCCAAGTTCATCATAAATACAGAAAGTAGACGTCCAATCAAATTTCTAGCTACAGAAGTATCTATTTTCTGAATGATTACTGATATCTCCAAAAGCAATAGGTAGACGTTTTACTAGATCTCAGTTTTACTAGATCTCAGCCCCAGCATCTCGCATGTAGTATATACTCAGTAAACAGTTACAAATGCACAGGTACATACCCAGTCACCCCTCTGAAGTCGCGTTGCCTGCAGAGGTCCTGGTGTGGTAGTATTGTAAGATACAGCATCACTTCCCCGACAGGGGAGGTGTGACCTGCTCTAGTAGAAAACATATGCACCTGTATTTCAGGGCACCTGGGGTTCTTCTGTGATATAAAAGCCACATGTTTTATGCAGTGGTCAAAAGTGTCCCTATACATTACAACACACCACTTATTTGCTGTCACTGCAGTCACTTATTGGACTGGCCATCACTGGATGCTGCTTTAGCTTTTTCTAGCAATAATATTTCAGTCTGAAAAGTTCTGCTTACAGGCATTCACCCCATCCACAAAAATAAATGGGGCGTGGTGGAGAAAACACACCATACTTCCAATTTAAGCTGTGCGTGTTTGCGTTAAGGAACAGCACATCAGTGAGCGCTGGGCGCATTCTTGTCATCTTTGATGAAGTGACCCATCTCAATGAAGGGTCCACGTTAACTTACTCTAGTGGGAGGTTTTTCAGGGGAGGCATCTTGTCTCTTTTAAAGATTAGTTTATTCTCAGTTTTCAACATATGGATCTTTTACAACACCCATAAGTGCAATTCATGAAGAAATATCACCTGAAGGCACCCACTGGCTTCCCCATGCTCAGTCACCTGTCACCTTCTGCAGCCTGGGCATGGCGGACAGTTGTTTTTTGAAAAGCAAATGCTAATTAAAGATCATCTGCTGTTTTATTACGTACTAGCAATATTGCTTGTATTGTAGGTGTAGTCGTTAAGTTTACGCTTTCTCAGGGTTGACATTTTAATTTTCAAGGTTAACTGTGTAGAAGGAATGAAGAGAGGTCATTAACATTATTGAAACTCAGTTCAAGACTCTAAACTTGGGAAGAGAATCTTCTGCAGAATCTGAATTCAGGGGCGACAAGAACAGTGAGTGAAACTCAAGCTTTTCTGGACCACCTGAGTAGGTGTCCAACAGCAAATTAAGTGCAGTTATAATAGATGATTCTGACAAATGCAAACCCTCTACAAGGAAATGAACAGGACAACAACCATTTCAAATACTGTCTGTTACATGTCTACACATATCTGCACACCTGCATTGCTAAATTGTTAGGAAAAATTCAAAACTGCTTTCCTTGGGACGTTTGGCTATGAAATTATGTGAATCTCACAAACTTCTAATTATATATCCAACATCAGTGGAAAAAAACCTCGAAGTGCTGAACGATCCCCACTACGTCATTTCACAGTATTCTGCTATAAATCGCAGTTGAAACCAGATTTTAAATCAAAAACAACCCATTTGTCTACTCTGTAAAGAAAAGCTCACTGTTGTCTTAGTGGCGGATTCATGATCGTCCTGCCTTGTAACTTTGGATGCTATCAATATTTACTGGCATACAGGTAGTGAGTGTCATTTGGAGGACTCTAGCATTGAGTTTGTTTTTTGTTTTTTGGTACCAGGGATTGAACTCACGACCTCATGCTTGCCAGGCTTAAGCCAGGCTTAAGCCACTGAGCTAAATTCCCAGCCCTAGCATTGAGTTTGATCCAGCAGATGTGTTTATGCATACTGTGCTTTCTGTAAACACCGGCAAAATGCTGACTGTCTCAGGATCCCACATGGCTTTAAGAAGTCCACTGGCTTTAATCTGCTGTCTTCATACACACCCTTTGGTTTTCTTTCCAAAGATCCCTGGAAAGAACTCGAACTTGTACTGCACCCTGCGCGTGTATAACCATCCTCAAAGCCACAAGAGTGGATGCCAGCTTGGCCACAGAGAGGACAGGGCCAGAAGGGCTGGACTCTACCTTGTTACGCAGTAAACAATGCCCTGCTCCTACCCTGTGACTTCTAAGTGTGCCTGTCTGCAGGGCGTGTGTCTAAGAATGAGTCAAGTGTTATTTTCTATCTACCAAGCCCCCAAAAAATTTTGTTTAAGAAGTAAACACTCTGAGAAAGAAACTTGAAAAAAGGAGAAAAAAACCCACACAAACACACATACACACACCATTAAAAACCAGCCTACCCAGCCCCAAACAAACAAACTTAAAAGTTTTTCTTACAAAACAGAGTTCCATGTTCTGCTAGGATAACAAATACCTAAGCCACGACTTTGCCTGGATGGGGTGAAAAGTCCCATCTCTAAAAGTCATCTTTTCTTTTAAAGCACGTGCTTTAAGGTAACCTAATGCTCAACAAGCACGGGCTCCTTGGCCTTTGGAACCAAGGGGTTTGGGTGCATTTGAAAGGCAGAGAAGGAACCACAGCGAGGAAAGCCCCTCCGCAATGCGCAATGCGCAGTGTCATGCGATGCAGTGCGGACCCTGTGGATCCAGCTCAGTGAGCCCCGAACCTGCACGAGCCAGAGTCGCACACGCCGCAGGCAGCGAGGTCTGATGACGGCTGTGCTCGGCTGCGCGGAGGCGCGGGTGCGGCTGCACGCACATGTTACATCAGACACAGTACCTGACTTCCCGCTGCACAGCTTGTCAGCGAAGGAGCGTGCCTCCTGCGCGATAAGCGAGAAGATTTCGTCTTCGTACTCTTCTATTATATTCTCGCACTGCAGAGACACAATGGCAACACACCACACGTCTGGATACACACGGGTCGGGCGTCTTGTTGGGAAGGACTTAGCAATGTGTATTATACATAGGAGATCACGCAGCCAAGGCAGTCTATTTTGGGGGCCCTTTTGGCTTAATTCATCATTGTCTCGGATTAGCCCTCTTCCCAGAATGTTAATTGCATCATTTCCTGCGACTTAAGCAAATCATTAGTCCCGTTGAAAGATGTGTGAGGATGAGGAAGGAAAGGGCCCTTTGCATTTCTCTTCCTAAAACTGGAAACGCCAGCCATGGGAAGAAATGGGCTTCTTGCGTAAGGAGCTGAAAGGTCTCCGTTTTCTGTTTTTAAAAGCAATTTAAAGAACACAGCTCCTTGAGGTGGTAGGCCCAGTTTTCTTCTGATTTAACATAATAATCTGGTCTGGGGTATGAAAGGGAGAAAAACAAGCCTTCCTTCACAGCAATCCAAAAGCACCTTCAGTGTCACTGTGAAGAACCTGTTTGATGGTTAGAGAAGTTTCTCTCCATACCGTTAGAGACCAAGACAAAACTCACTTGGGGGGGGGGTCTGACATTGCAGGGCAGAGGGAACTCAACTTTGCCCTTGGATCAGAAGATCCTAAACTACATCTGAGACGGTTCTTCATTAAAGAACTAAGTGGCACTTTCAGTAAGGGAAGTTCCTGAAAGGCCTCCACGAGAGACTTGTGAGGTGGCTTCTGAAATCATTAAGCAAGACTCTAAAACTTTAAGTGGCATTTAGAAATATTTAAATTCCCCTTAATGTGTTTATTTAAAACCTGTGAAACACAAACACACGAACACTGCCATTGCTATTCCACGGTACTTTTAACCCTGAATTATTGCCCTCGCTTTTTAATTAAAATGATATCTCCAAATGTCAGCTGCAGCCCTCCTTTCCGGGTTTCAGCAGGCCTGACATTTTGGCCAACGCGTGAACTTAATACATTTTGTAAACAGGGCTGCCCATCACAGTGTGTGATTCCACAGCATTAAGTAAAGGGAAATATATTGCAATATATTCTGCCAGGCACATTCTAGCAAGCTAGAGGTCACCATTCACACAAAATCAACATTATACTGGAAGAAAATTTGTCTTTATGCCAACTCTCCTACCTAAGCCTTTGTTTAACTGAGTTTGTGCTAAAATTCTTCAATTAACTTGGTGCGGGGTCTCTGTTCTGTGAAGCCTGGGAGGAAAAAGATGATTATGTCAGTGCCCCTCCATCACTTGGGTCTAAAGCATTTGAAAGTGATATTCTTTTCCATTTGGATTTTTAGCCTACTACCTCATCCTTACATGCAGACCTGTCAGACCTCCCTGGGTACCAGGACAAGGTCACTTGAGCACAGTGTGGGGAGGGTTCCTCCATAAAACATCGCATCAATTTCTCCATAGCCCTTGGGTGTCTCAAAAGGAGAGTCACTAAATGCACAGTTTGCCAGTAGCAGCAGGACAACCAAATACATGGATCACAGTGAATGCACGTTCTACTGTCCCATGCACTGCAGCTTGGCAACAAGAAAGCAGGGGAGGACAAAGAGAGTACCCACACCAGGCTTCCAGGTCACATGGTCCCTCTTGGAAGGAGAGAGCTTACCGCGAATTTCAGAGGTTTATAGGCATCAGAGTAGTAATAGAACCTCTTGTATTCTTTGTATATCTTGTCTCCTTTCCTCGGTGCATATCTCCGGAAATATTTCTCCTTAGTCACAGGGTCTTCATCGAGCTGGTAATCATTCATTCGCTCACATACTTTATCCAGAAGGTCGATGAGGAACGCCTCAGACTGGACCAGGGGGACCTAGGGAGAGACAGATGGCAAGGACACTGGACACGAGGACACAGGGGTGGGACTGTGGAAAAGAGGGTGCAGGGAAAGCACGTGAAAACACACTGGGCAAGGCTGCAACAAACAAACGTTGCTGCAGTGGAGCCTTAACCCTGGCACGTTATTGGCAACGTTTAAGGTTAGCTTAAGTCTCGGAAGAGAGTGCATGGATCTGAAAGTGGGCAGAAAACTTACACTCAAACTAAGATCTATACCCATGCGTATAATCATTTTTAAAAGTTGTCGAATGTGCAGAAAAAGCGTGAGTCACAAAAACGCTACCATGTAGGAGACAGAAGCAGAGACACAGAGACACAGACACAGAGACTGTTCTTGCTTCTAAGCGCCCATCCGTTCAGTAGGAGCCAAAGTTGCCTTTCTCTCCAATCCGCCGCAGCGGGGAGCGCTGCCCTGCAAGCGGTGGCACCCGCAGGGGCCGCGGGCCGCAGGTCACCACCGCACTCCCTGGGCACAGCTGGCGTGCGCCCCGGGCGCCCCTCTCCTGCCGGTCCGGCGGATCCTCAAGGCCCCACGCCACAGCCTCTGCTCGGGGCGCGGGTCAAAGAGCACCTCGAGCCCTTAGTAACCGACACAAAAACGTGCAGGCCGTCTAGACAGGTCAAGGTGCAGAAGCTGCGTCCCGTGGCTCCTTCCGGAAGGGGGCGTGGAGCCGCCAAGGGCGCACGGACCGCGCCGAGGCCCGCGCTTTGCGCCTTTCTCCCTCTCCACCCTCTGCTGATCAAAGTAGGAAGTTTGCCTGACAACCGCAGTGAAAGGGGCTGCATCACAAATGAACTCGGTTTCTGCAGTGTTGATATATCCAGCCTCCTTTGTCCCCTTTCACACGCAGTGTGAACCCTTCCGGTGCCAACGACCGCGCGACATTCACAGGCGCGCCCGGGCGCACAAAGGGTCTCCGCGCTTCGCCGCCATCTGGCCGCAAATCTGATCCGCCAGCGCGGCGGAATTAACATGAAAGGGAGTGCGGCGGGACGGGCCGATTATAAACCACCCCGGTGCCACCGTCAGCCCTGTTTCAATAAGGAATCAACTCTGTACAAACTCGTTCAAAGGAACCCAGAAGAGGAGAGGGTTAGAGCAAAGCGCCACTCCCTGCCCGCCACACCTGCACGTACAGGTAAAGCCCTCGGCCCCAAACTTCACCGAGTTTGACTTTGCGCGGCTCTCCGGGCCGAGCGTTCAAATTTGCAATGAAGTAATTTGTTCTAGAATATGCCACAGCCCTTATACTGAGCCCCTACCATGAATTTTAAAAATGTCTACTAAAGTACACCTTCCAAATACAAGTTGCTTTTATGTCTCTGCCTGAATGACGGCCTTCAAGCTTTGGAAGCTATAAAAAGAAATATACAGGTTAACAAGCAAAATGGTAACTGGTAGAAACCAAGCGTTAAACACAGGCGAGTCACTGGAAAATAGTCTAAAATGTAAAGGTAAATTCTTAAATTACAATTAGTCCACGCAAATCATTCACAGAATGACCAGGGTGTATCCGCTTTCTGAGATGCATGTATTTCTAAGTATAGTTCCTCTTCGAGTATATATATATATATCACTTTCTGGGTGTCAGTGACGCAGATTTTACTTGAAAGTGAAGAATGGGCTCTCATTTAAAAATCCAAGTGCAATCTGAATATTCTCTCTCCCTCCCTTCCCCTGCCGCCTCCCTCCCGGCCTCAGGAAAGTAAACAGAATTGATGCTTGGGGGTGGGGACCGTGCTGGGCCTGGAGGGCCAAAGGTCTGGAAGTGGGGAGGCTCAGAAAAACTCCACAGAGCCCGATCTTCAGACAGCAGGCACTTCCTGCCAGCCAGGCCACCCTAGCAACTGTTTGGTCGATGTTAACTGTTTGTATTTCTAAGCTGACCCGGCCTTCTGCGCAGAACCTCGGTGCAGTGCGATGCCGCGTTTGAGGCCTTTCGGGCTGGTTTTGAGTACCCTGCTGTCTCTCCCCGGCTGCGATTTTTGAAAACAGTCCCCACGTGAAAGCTCCCTCCATAACAGTGAATTGTTTTTCTTATCCTGAAAGCATAATCTTACATTTTGGAATCTAGCAATAGTGTGCCTGTTTTAAAACAAGCATTGAAAGAACAGTGTGAATTTCTATCATTTTGTAAGTCCAGGAAAGCTGATGCTGTTTGATGTGATTTGCTAGCACTTTGGAGTAACGATTCTCTCAAAATAGGACATGTTGCTGGCAGGTAGCTCAAAAACACTTTGTCACCCAAAGCAAGAGAAGGAACAAACCCAAGGTGTAAAAAGCAGAGGTCAACATTTAAAAAAAAAAAAAATCAATCTTAAAATCCTAAAGCGTGAGATTTCTCAAAAAAAAAATTAAGGAAAAAGATGGTTATCATAGCAGCTCTTTTTTTTTCAGTTTATTTTTGTATTAGCCCATGTTTGTAGTGTACAGTGATTACCTTCCTTGTGGGACATTGGTCCACATACACAACACATCCTGATTTTGCTAAAATAGACACGATTAGAGTTTAAAATGATTCTCCTTACCTGAACTACCTTTAGAGAAAATTTAAACCCTGTTCATAGACTATCTGAGCTTCCTTCCTCCCCAGATTGTCTCATTCTAAGATTGTAATAAGTCTGGGACAAGCGGACTAAAACGGAGTCTTTATTTTCTGGACTGTGAAGACTTTGAATGGTGCTTGTCACTAAAGCGACTCCTATTGTAGTTTTACGGGAACCTAGCCACTGCCCTCTAAGGATGGCCTCAGAGATACTAACCTCATTAAAATATGAATGGAAGGGGCTGCAGCGGCCACTGCTGCTGTATCCGGAGAAGACTGACTCACTGCCTCACAGCTCTCTTATCTGCCCTGCTCTCCTCATTCCGTACAAGTTAGAAGCGGAAAGATAAGCGATGGCTTGATTGCCATTTTGGAGTGAACCCCAACTTCTCCGTGTCTCAAAACGCACCTGAAACTCTTAATTCATAATAGCTGCAATGTCTTGTTTCCTCCCTTAGATTTCTGACCCTGCGCTTGTTAAGGGGGGAGGGGATAGCCTGATTTAAAAAGAAAAAAAGTGATGGAAAGTTTTGGCGAGGGTTTCTCCAGGAAGCTGCAGCCAAGGAGTTTATTACGGGGTACGAAGACATACTTTAATAACAGGCAATTACACGATGCCGCCCATGTATTTTCATTACTGTGTCTCTGTTAATCTTGTAGTAAATTTCTTGGTTGATAGCTATCACAATCAGGCAGGAATACAATTATGTGACTGCACAATTGGATGTGGAATCTGCCGTTGTGGTATGTCTGTCTCTGCCATTACAGTCCGACAGTCGCCAATAAATTTCATTCGTCTTTATCGTTCTTTTGGAGTTGCCTTCACACAGGAAACTGATACCTAACATGTCTAGTGACTGATAATTAATTTCACGTTGTTGCTAATATTTTTCTTTCTGGAGAGTTGGTTAATGTAGAAATTTTAATTGCACTGTAACAAATATGGCATCTAGTTTAATCACTGACTTTTCATCCATAAAAAGTGGAATCACTGCTGTTAGTTAAAAAGTCAATATTTAGAAATGAAATTTTAGAGTTCCTTGCTTTAGGCTACAGCAGAAGCATGCATTCAGCCACTCTTGTAAGTGGATGAGCTATATAATTAACTTCCATGTAACTTGCTGTGAGTTGCTGGCATGATGCTTCCTCATGTAACATGCAAACAGCACTGACCATTTGGTTTTATTAGACAATATTCCTAGAAATCTAAAAGTGCTTATTTTGATGAAGAGTAGCAAAATGTGACACATTTCCAGTGTTCTATGTATCAGAAAGAATGAACCATGCCTGAGCATCGGCAGTAAGGAATTTTGAATGGCCTTCCTTTAAACAGCAAAGGCAACTTCTGGATAACTGACTTCCCATTCGTGGCCCTACTGACCATGTACTGTGCATTCCCACGGTGACCATGTGCTGTCCATCACATCTTGGAGGGAAGGCACCAAGACTTCCAGATGATTTACCACAAATAACCACGTGTTTTTGAAAATAACATCTAATTTTTGTCTCCTATAATTTGAATAAAGGACATCAGCCATTCTTACTTAAAATAAAATGGTCAACAAGTGCTTTCTGTCCTTACTTCTTCTGGTCATATATCTATACTACATATGCTCCACATGTTAGGGAAAAACAGTGATTACATGAGATCAATGTGAAGGGGAAAGTTTCCCAGAGTTCAATCACTTTTAAAATTCTGGGTGTTGTTTTCATCTTAGTGACAAAATAGGAAACCAGTTGTGTAGTGGCCACTTAGTGTGCTGACACAGGGGTGTCGTGTAACTCAGTCTGTTTCCTGAAGTTAAAAGCATATACCCACCTTTCACTATTAAATATAAAACTGGCACTGCCCTTTGAGTATCTGATTTTACAAACATTCTGTTAGTCCTCAAAAAAACCTATTAAACTGCAAGCACTCTGGGTAAAACTGACTCCCACGCTCTGCGGGGGAAGCACCATCATCGTCCACCTCTGTGCAGCCCCGGAAGCCAGGATTTGGACTCCTGATTCACGCTGTGTGTCTGGCTCTGCCTCCAGCTGGCGCGGCTCATCTCAGAAACAAGAACAAACACTAGGAAAAAGAAAGAGTGTCCAAACGGGCGGCAGCAACAATCTTGCAACGCAAATGAGGTGTGATAGGAATTTGCTTATTCACTCGGTCAATAATCATTGAACCCCTGCTACACGTCAGACAGTTTCACATCTCTAACTCGGACTTTCCTAAGAAGACGCTTCCCTGACTGTGGATAAAAACTGAAATAAGATCCCTGAAGCAGAATACGTGCCAGTGGAGGCCCAGGAACTAGCCGATCACAGTGTGACTAATCGCTGTCCCCTGAGTCAAAGCGTCCCTGTACACAGTATCTCCTCCTCATCCAGTGTCGCACCCACAGTCTCGGTTCCAGCATCCGGGCACTGAAAACATCAGGTGGTGGCTCTGCAGACAGGCTCCGCCCAAGACGGAAAATCACAGTCACACCTTGAGAATCTGTCACTGCATTTCCCAGATTTGTTATCTGAGTACAGTGGCAGAGGGTAAGGAAATGGCAAATGTCCTGGAACAGCACTGGACATCTGAGAGGAAAAGGGGCAGGAGATTGGACAGTGAGTTTGACGCTGGGCATTTTACGGCCACAGAGGTGAAGCTGCATGCGCGTGTGCATACTCACACACACACACACACACACACACACACACACACAGATTGTGCAGAACGTTCCAGCTGGGACCTTAGCCAACAGCAAACTGGAGGATGCTCTGTGGCTTTTGGGTGAGGCTGGTGAAAGTGGTTCCTGGCCCAGGTGCAGCTAGGAAGGTCCCCGTTACCCAGCCTCCACGTCCTCACCCTGGTCCCTGGTCGGCAGCCCCAAGCTTCCTGGATCCTTCTGCCTCCCAAGAACAGGCCTGGAGGACGTCAATTCGGGGAGTTTGAATTGAGCCTGAGGACACACGAGACAGCTGGTTCGGGGCCTTGGACACCCTATGTCCCCACTCCTGGAAGGACACCAGCCACCCCCTGCCCAAGGACCTTGGGACAGCAGGCCTTTTGTGCTTTTGGACGCTGACGTGAGACCCTGGTAGACTCACAAAAGGAGAGGGCTGGGTGGGCTGGCCCAAGGGGTCCCTTGGGAGGGAGGGTGCACCCCCAGAGTCGCCCAGCTCCTGGCAGGTTGGCAGCACAGCCAGGAAGAGAGGAAAGCAGACAGGAGGCCTCGGCTGTGGGGGGGGGCAGCCCTTCCCAGCATGGAGTGAGAACCTTTCTCAGGGATGGTGCCAGGACCCGGCTCCCAGGACCCGGAAAGAGCTCTTCCTCAAAATGTTCCTTACTGGAAAAAGTTACACCTCTACTTAATTTCATGTTTAAAAGCCAAAAGGATCCAAAGGGCAAAAACTAAGACTCATAGCTAGATACTCCCAGCTCTCCTTCCATAAACGTTCCTGGTGCATGCGCACGAATGAGCAGGTATGCCCCGTGTGCACACGGTGTGCACACATCCCTTCCGTCCCACACAGGCTGGCCTGCAGCAGGCGCTCTGATCAGCCTCAGGTCATCTTTTCACCGGGTAGATTGTGAGGATAAGAGGGTGTGATCTGCTTCCCAAGCGAAGGGCACAGGCTGCCGGCCACGCATGGCAGGAGCTCTTCTGTGCCAGGCTTCAAGATGAAATGCACCCCATGGGAAACGGATTCGTGAGGGCCAGAGAGAGGCTCTCACAAACGTGAGCGATGCACAGGACAGTTGTTAAAACCCAGGGCTGCTGTCTGAGTCCTGGCTAAGTATCACCTTGTTCTACCCCAAAACAGTTACGTGGGAGACAAGAGAAACGTTTTAAACCCCAGTGCCCTGCTGAGGCGCCGGTGGTAAGACTGCAGCGGGTGGCTCACCCCACCCCCTCCTCGGCTCTCCCTCCCTCACTCCACCCCCAGGGCAGCGTGGCCCTTCAGTTTTCAGATGAGGAGACTGAAGCAGACAGGACAAGGTGTCACAGGCAGAGTTGGATGGACACCCAGCTCAGCCCTGCCCCCAGCCTGGGCACATGGGGACCCTACTTGGAGCAAGTCAAGGCCATGCCTGCTGGGAGCTCGTGGTGACCAGGCAGGGTCCCCTTCATCCAAACACAGTGCCTCTAACTCGGTGTCATCTCTGGGAAATTGCTTAGTCTGGGATGACAACCTGCTGTCCCTTTGTCCCTGACGGAGGGTCCTTGGGTGTGACCACAGTGTGGCTGGGTGCCTGGCTTCCAAGGCTGAGGCCTCCACACAGAGGTGGCCGCCATGCGAATCCTCACCACTCAGCGGAGGCCTCCTTCTCCGGCCCTGTGGCTCCACGTGTCTTGCCCTCACCAAGCAGAGACTGAGCACTGCCCCAGGCTGGGTGGTGTCCCCAGAGCCCCAGGACCTCAGGATGTGCTGCATCTGGAGACTGGGTCTGTGAAGGGTGACTGAGGTTCAGTGGGTGCTTTAAAAGAAGAGGGCAGGACCCAGCCATGCAAGGGACGGCACACCGGGACACAGACACAGAGAAGATGCCGTCTGTAAGCTAAGGAGAGGGGCCTCAGTGGAGCCAGCCCTGCGACCTTGGACTTCCAGCCCCAGAGCTGCATGTACAGCCCCAACCTGTGGGACTTCGCTAGAGCACTGCTACCTCATGTATGTGGTCACAGACCATGCAAACCCCAGCCTCCGGCCTGGCTGGCTGTGGGACAGGTCCAGGGGCCTACACTTCCACAGACAAAGGAACAGTGGCTGCCAGGAAGCTTCAGATGTGAGGCACTGGCCGGGCAAGGCCAACCCCAGGACCAGACACTGGATGGTGCCTCCACCGCTCCAGTGCCGGTGTCAGCTCGGCATTGGCAGTGCAGGGCAGCACTTCACTGCAGACATTTTCCTGGTGTCCCCCAGTCTGTGGTGGACGGTACCAGAGGGCTCTTTATGAGCCCTCAGCTCCTCTCGCAGCTCCTGACTTTGGGACGTTCCAGGTGGTACAGTGGAGATCCCTGGCCGCTCGCTCACTCTGAGCCTTTCTGTGTATGCAGAGTTTTTCCCTGCTGGGCAACTTTGTCAGCACCGCATCTGACGTGCGGTCCTGGACAATCGCTGCTGATTGGCTCTTCTGTGTGCTCTGTCCTGTGTCCTGGTGTTCCTGGTCAAGCAGGAAGTAGAACCTAGCTGGCAGAGAGACTGACATCTATAGAGTGATCACAGCCCGGCGCAGTGCAGCTTAGGAGTGGACCTACCTCCTGGAGAAGAGGAGGAGCCCTGACCCGGCCGCTTGTTGGCCACCCTTTGTCTCTGTGCTGGAGATGAACGGGGCATGGGAGACTTGGCTCCAGAAGGCGGGAGGAGCCACGCCACCCCAGGTCTGTCCCTGGGAACCTGGAGAGTGGCCAGTGGCCTGCTGTTGTCCCTTTTTATCCTTCACATCACTTGGTGCCAGGCAGCCGCCACTGTTTTCGAAGTAGGTAGATGTGAGACAATTTGGTTCTACTCAAACTAGTCGTCACTGTCGTTGTTATGGACGAGGGACTGAACCCAGGGCCTTTGCTTAATTCCCCAGCCACTTTTCGTTTTATGTGCTTTGTTTTCCCAGCCGTTGTTTTATTTTTTATTTTGAGACAGGGTATCGATACGTTGCCCAGGCTGGTTTTAAACTTACAGTCCTCCTGTCTCAGCCTCCCAGAGCGCTGGAATTACAGGCATGCGCCATCACACATGGTTGAACCAATCATTTTTTCACTTTTTAAGAATTAATAATTCCTAGAGATAACATTAAATCTCTTTCTTCTCGACACTCTGTTTGGATGCATGTTTCCTTTCTGGCAGTTTTCATGCAGACTTTAGAAGAGCACGACTTCTCTGGAAAGCATGACAGCTCTGGAAAGAGCTCCTCGTCTGGTTCTCCAGGTACAGGAATCTTGGGCTGAGTTAGCTGAGCCTCAGAGACCATCTTCTGGGTGCTGTGCCCCGTGCACTGCCCAGAGGGCTCTGACCTGGACAGTGAAGACTGTGTCTCCCATGGGTAAGGCCAGGTGTCCTCTCTGCAGCGGACCTCTGGAAGGCGGGCTGACACCTGGTCTGCAGTGGTCTAGGATGGGGGTCTGCTCCACCCAGCCACCATTCCCTAGGTGCCCACTTCTCAAAGTGGCCCCCACTGCCTCTGCTCCAGATGTCCCCCACTTCTTCCCTGGATGGCACGTCTGCGCTCACTGCGTGCATTGCACACACATGGGTGTAATACAGACACACGCACACAGGCACAGCAGGGAGACAGAGCTGCTGTGCCCTGGACGGCCAGTCTTCACCGTTGCCAGGGAGGCAGACATTCCTGCTCATGTGGAGGCCAGGAGGCCATGGCCACGTGCGGAGGTCAGCAGGTGCCTGCAGAGCCCATGCCCCTCAGGGGGACTCTCCACCAGCACTCAATGTTTTATTTCCTCCCCCTGGGCCCCTGCCTCCTGAAATGCCCGGCTCTGTCTGGGGCCCAAGGTGTCCTTCTGGGGTCTCCACTCTGCCCCTTTGCCCCAACACACACAGTGCAAACTCCACCTCAGCCTCCAGAGGGGAAGCCCTTGTCCACATCACGAAACTCTTCATATACCAAAACCAGAACACAAACCAGGTCTATGATGCCGCGGCCTCTGAGAGCATTGGGCGCACAGCTTTTTCACCCCCTGCTGTCTTCAGAAAGCCCACCACCCTTCCACCCAGCCACTCAGCTGGTCCTACGCAAGCCACTCCCAGCCAGCCCTGCTAGAGTCACCCTGCTAGAACCACCAGAGTCACGGGACTCAGCACCCCTCTCAGAGACATTCCTTCCATGTGTTACTTTTCTGCCAAAGATTCCAGGAACCATTCACAAACACCAGGCACAAAGCTGGATGCGTCCAACCCAGCTCCTCTCATGATCAGAGAGACCCGTGGTACCCACGGTTGCTTTTGTCCGGGGGAGACAGCGGCAGTGCTCTATGTGTGTCCCAACTAGCCTCCATTCTTCACCCAATTTGTGGATTCAAACAACTCTTATTCAGGGAAAAAGGAGCAATTAACAGGCCTAGGGATTTATTAGGGATAAGTCATGCCAGACAGTTTTGACAGCTTGTTTTGAGTGTGACAGAATTACAGAATTCGAGGTTAGATGCATTATGTATTTAGACTTTTGCACGACATCTAATACCGGGCTTGTGAAACGATTCCTGCCTCGTGGTCTGAGCCATTGTGGAGGGGAACTAACTGTCTCAGGCACTGCAAAGAGATACAGAGATCAGAGACAAGGGATCAATGACATTCAGCTGAGCACCCAGGCCGGCTGGCGATAGGGAGGCTGGGACAGTGGGGCAAGACAGTGGGAGTTGTGGGAGAGGTGCTTAAAGGTCAGGACAGGGTTTGCTTCCCATAATATCTTCATTATGGATTTAGAGATGCGGGGATGCTGGGGATCACTGGGCCACATGGCAGTGGGAACACAGCCCCTAGAGGTGGCCTCACCCTGTAGCTGTTAGAAGCATCAGAACACAAAGAGGCCACAGGAGGCCATAAAACAGCCACTGGCCCTAGGTTCCTTCCCACGCATCCCCCGTGGCCAGGAAAACCCTACAGAAAAGCCTGATGGGGTGGCAGGAATCAGTGGGACCCCCCAGGTCATCCAATTCCAAAGCCCTTAGCGAGCTGAGTTGTGTCCCCAAGAGAAGTGCTTGGCCAGCCATCACACCTGGGCCCTTGTCTGGAAAGAGTCTCTGCAGATGGGCAGGTGGACTTAGTTAAAATGGGGTCTTGTATAGGGATAGGCTCTGGCCCACCATGCTGGGTATCCCAGCACAAAGAAGAGTAGAGAGACACACACAGAGGGAAGATGATCATGCGATCACCTAGGCAAAGTTGGGATAGAGCCCTGGTCAAGGCATTCCAAGGACTGAGACCACCACCGGGCCGCGACCAGCAAGATTAGGAGCTGGAGTCTCGGGAGAGATTCTCACTCTGGGTCTTCCTACCACCCCTCAGGTTTGAACTTCCAGCCTCCTAACAGGTTTCCAGCCTTACGTGTGTGAGCACCATACTCAAAAATGGGTCATCCAGTCATGAGTTCGGTGGTTGACTGGCTGCTAGCAGGCAGTGCCTGATTGGAGGTGATCCCTGGAGTGTCATTTGGAATGGCGTATTCTTATCCCCAGCTTCTCCCTTTGCCCTCTGCTTCCTAGCTGCCATGGGTGAGCCACTTTCCACCACCAGACCCTGCCATCATGGCGTTTCTGTCCTGGAACCAGCTGACCATGGATTGCACCCACAGAAACTGTGAGCTAGATAAACCTCACCTCCTCTAAGTTTCCAGTGTCCCATATTTTATCTCTGTGGTGAGAAAGTGACCAAGATAGCCACTCAGAATGACCCATCCTGAACCCCTCATTTGTAGTACGTAACCCCTGGAGAAGAATATCCTGACTCAGAAACTGGAGAACCAAGTCGTGGAGTCCAGCATTGGGTCCTTGCTTTAGAGTTTGGGGTGGAGCCATGAACCACGACACTGGAAACAAAGCCATGCATCAGAGGGGTAAATCCATCCACCCTCCAAAAAATGTAAATGTTGAAGGTTCTTGTCCTCCCTGGGGCCCAAGGGAAGAGTCAGGTGGGCTCCTGGCATTCAGCGTAACCCTGAGTAAGCAGCAGTGCCCATTGATAAAACAAAACGTCTACCTCGCCAGCGTTTGGTTGATGAACTCTAGTTCTGCGCTAAGCTACCATGAGCTCTAATTATCTCTCATAGCTTTATACCCTCTGATAGTTATTGTTTTTATCTGCTCAGGAGTATTGAATCATCTGTTTTATTTCTTCTCCCCTAGGACAAAAGGACACTGAATGTTTCTGTGCGACCAAGTACTAGGGGCGATGTCTCATTTCTCAGCCACTGAGTCCCCTCCTCAGTGGTACACAAGCACATACTACATGTGCTCTGCCTGCATGACATTCATCCCAGCCAGAGTGGGAAATTCGCGGGCAGATGGAATGCAGAAAGGAGAGTGGCAGCGGCCTGGGGTCCCCTCCCTGTAGCAGGCTACCTGTCCATGAGCCTATTCAGGACAAGCAGGGCTCTCCACCTCTCTTCCGTGCCTATCTGGAAACTGCCATTTCCCATCCCACGGGCTCCTGTCTGCGGTGCTGGCCTGGATGAGCTAAACCCAGATAGTGAAGACAGCGCCATCAGGTTAAATACCCAGGGGGTGGTCAGTGAGTCCCCCTCCTTCCTCCTTGACCTTTCATTGTTCTCCTAGACACTGCCAAAAACAATGGAATTAGTTCCCCAACGTGCATAGAATGGACAGAGAAGTAACCCTGCCATCACTGGCCACTTACTTCCTGGCCCTTTTACCTTACAGAAGCTCCAAGAAACTACTGGGAACAAAGTGCCACCTGGGTGGTGGGTGGGGACACAAGCACACAATGGGACTCGAGCAGGATGGAGGTGGACATCAGTTTGCACACAGACGGGTGAAATGCAAAGTCTCATAAGGCGCCACACTGGGCGTAAAATGCTTCTGACGCCCAGGCGTGTGAGGCGTGTGAGGAAGGAGATTTGATAGCACAGTTACCCCATGAAGTCAGTTTTTAGAGAAGGTGGCCGGGTGCCTCTGGGTGCTGGGTTTGGGGGGTGGGGTGTGTTCCACCAACAGAGCTGGTCTGGGATGGCTGCCCATCTGCACACATGGAGAGTAGGGCTTCCCACCACCCCATGCCCAAATGCAGGCTCTGTGCAGATTCCGTACGTAAGGGTGGGACGGCAGCACAGACCGGGAGAAGAAAATCCACAAAGCCGCTTGGGTAACGAAGCAAAGGGCCAAGCCGCCGTCAATGGAAGCTGAGCCAAAGTCTCTCTCCCTACACATGACTTTCAAATAATGGCAGAAAGATAAACAGCCCGTAGAGAAATGGGTGAGGGCCAAAGTAAGCAACTTACACCCAGTGAAATACACTTAGCTCTGCAGGAGTCAGGCAAGGAAAATCAGGACTGTAGGAAAATACATATTCTGCTTGTTATGTCACCAAAAAATGGAGGAATAATATTCCCTCCAGACCAAAATGCAAGAGAATAAGTTCCTTCAAAAATCGCCACTAGGATTACAAACTGCAATAGCAAGAAAGAAAGAGGAAAGACAGAAACCAAACCAACAATATATAAGGACCCAAAATCCTGTTTGCTGTAATGTCACTACGTGCATGTAACCCCAGCGCACTGGGAGGCTGAGGCAGGAAGACTGCAAATTTAAGCCCAGCCTAGGCAATTTAGCAAGATCTTGTCTCATAAAGTAGAAAGTACTGGGGATGTGACCCAGTGTGGAGGCCCTGGGTTTAATCCCCCATATCACAAAAACAAACAAACATACTGAGGAAAGCCTGGCACCGTGTGAGTGTCCCGAGAGGCGAAGGTCTGAGTCTCAGGCACCCCCTTGGCCTGCGCAGCTGGTTTGCAGAAACTGAGTTGGGTCTCTGTCCCCTGACCTCCAGGCGTCCAGATACACACTCGTTAGGTGCCAGGGCCTTAGCTGCCGGCAGCCACAGCACCGACCCTCCGCTTAAACAGCAGATTCATTCTCTCGAGCTCTAGAGGCCAAAGCCCAAGCCCCGTGTGTGGACCGGGCAGCTGCTGGTGCGGGCTCTCTCAGTGCTGGTCCCACATGGCAGGGCGCCAGCCACTCACCTCTTCTGTCAGCCACAGGTCCCGCCGGTGACATCATTTAATCTCAGCCAGCTCTCTAAAGCCTCGTCTCCAGGGGCAGTCACATAGGGAATGAGGACATCACCATCACAGCAATTTGGGGGACATCATTCAACCCAGCACAGAAGAGAAGTATGTATACTGCACATGAAGCTCCTGAGTGTTTCCTAGCCAGGCGTGGTGGCACAGGCCCGTAACCCAGCACTTGGGAGGTTGAGGGCCTCAAGCTTAAGGCCAACCTGGGCCCCAGGGGAGTTCAAGGCCAGCTGGACTGCATAGCAAGACCTTGTCTCAAAAAATCCATATTCTTCAGAGAAAAAACATCAGATAGACAGATAGATAGATAAGGTCTATGTATGTCTATATACATATACATCTTCGTGGTAAAGCATCATGAAGGGTACGCGGAGTGAGCAGAGAATTAGATATGTGAAGTTTCGCTGTTTTTTTGTTTTATTTGTTTTGTTGTTGCCGTTGTTTGGTACCGGGGATTGAACTCACAACCTCAAACTGCCAGGCAGGTGCTTATGCCACTGAGCTAAATCCCCAGTCCCTAAAGGTTTGCTATGTCATCACACTATAAAATCATAGAATCTGTAAGAATACTTTTCATTCCCTATAATTTTGACTCCGTAGACTAACTACTCCGACAAGTTCCCTATCAACTCATCCCTATGATTGCCAAAGATTGATATGTATATTTCTGGGTGGTTTTTTTTTTTTTTTTTTTGCTTTTTCGTTTCATTTTGGTTTTTTTGAGACAGTGTCATACATAGTTAAGTTCAGGCTGGCCTCAAACTCACTATGTAACACAGGCTGGCCCCAGACTTGTGGTGATCCTCCTGCCTCAGCCTCCCGAGCTCTGTGCCACCACACCCAGATTCAAATATTCATATTTGAAAATGACAACTGTATGAGTTTTTCTCAAACTGTAAACCTCAGGTACAAAATTCTGTCTTTATAATATGTCATGCAATATTTCTCCTTGAGTTCCAGCCTGAAATTTTGCCATTTAATATTTTTAGAGCTTGGTTGATCGTGGGCAACTGAAGCCATGGAAACCACAACCGAGGACAAGAGGGGACTGACTACTTTATGTCTAGTTACAATCGTCACGGATTACTTTTGTCACTTAAAATTCTTAATGAAGAAACAGTTGAAAATCCAAAGCGGAGTTGCCGGGCTCCTGTGTATTCTGCTAACCCAATCGTGTGAGACCTGGACATCTAGGTTGTCACTGTTTCCTGCAGGGCTGATGTCGGTCAGCTTTGCAGCACTGTGACGGAATCCCGAGCTAGACAGCAGCTGAGGAGGAAAGGCTTTTCTGGCTCATGGTTCTAGAGGTTTCGGTTCGTGGCCAGATGGCTCTGGGCCCTATCGAGCAAGACTGGCATTTCATGGCGGGAAGTGGTGACCGAGGAAGCTACGCACCTTACGGTGGCTGGGAAGCAGAAAGACAGGAAGGGACCGGGTCCCAACGTCCCCTGCAAGAGCACATTCTCTGCAACCTACCTACCACCCACCAGACCCCACGCCTTAACGGCTCCACTGGCCCTCAGGGGTACCACGGGCTGGGGACCAAGCCTTCCACGTGTGGCCTGGAGGACACAGGGCACTGCGGATGTGGCTGTGATCACCTGTGTCGGAAACTGCGGGCTCCCCTGAAGCATCAGGGCAGCTTGAGACCTGTCTCTCTAGGTAGCCGACCTTGTTAGTGGAACTTGGACCCCTGAAATGTCAGGGAGGACCCTTAGGTCTACATTTTCAGTTCCCATGTGGCCAGAGGACTCCTTTTCTCCACTGCGTTCCAGGAAAAAGGGCACAGAAAGTGCCCAAAGAGCCTAATTATTTCTTCAGCTGACTCAAGCAACAGGCGAGAGAATAAGACCTTCTTTAACAGAAATTTTTAAATGTGTCCATTGGATCCCAGTCCACACCGGCAGTCCTTTAATTGCTTTAAATTCATCTCATTGGATTTGTAGGGCAGCTGTGGGGGCAGAGCCCCAGCCCAGACCCATCCATCAGGCAGCACTGCGGGTCCTCACCGCTGTGACTCAGGGGTGCCTGTCACAGTCTCCCTGCTCCTCTGAGGTACTCAGGCTGCACTGTGGGGGCACCAGTTGAGAAAAGAGGCCACCACCAACTTGGAGGCTCTGTGCGAGCCTGCGGAGCAAGACCTGGAGAGAAAGGGGCCGGGGCAGCAGGAGGCTGTGAGGGGAGGTCCCCCTGACTTGGGCAAAGGTGGAGGCCCCTCCAGCACCAGGTGGAACGGTGGGTGTCTTTACCTCCACAGAGCACCGTGCAGCTCCCCCATTCTGAAGCATGTGCCTCCTCAGCCTGTTAAAATATTCCTCTGTCCTTAGAGATCTGGTGAGAGATGGGGACCCTTCCCCTAGGAGAATGTGCTGGGTGGCTGCAAGCAGCAGGGCTAGGGTGCGGCTTCGTTACATGCAGCATTGTGCAGGCTCTCCTGCTCTCCCGGCACTGACTGTGCCTGGTGCCCAGATACTCTCTAGTAGCTCTGTTTCCTCATCTAGAACTGAGCCCCCTGGCTTCACTGGGACCTCATGGTAATGGGTGTCCTCACAAACACCCTGCTTCCCAGTGAGGTCACAGGTAGATGCTGCCCCAGCAGAGGTGAGGCGTTGACCCCTTCACGTCCTGCTCACCTGCCTCTCCCTCCAAACTGGACACGAGCACAGCTGCAGCCCACCGTGCCGAGACTGCAGCCCACTCTGGCCCTGGCTTCCCAGAGGAGGGGCGGTGCGTATCCAGCAGGGGCTTCTCCTGTGCTCCATGGCCATGGCCTTCCCCGGTCTCCAGGACTTCTGAACCCCAGCTCTGTTGCCAGTGAGGATCGGGTAGGTCTGTGTGCTGGGTCCTGGGCATTGCGAGAGGTGGAACAGCATCTGTCCCTGGCCTCTACTGCTAGGTGCCAGGGACCTTGTCCCCTGCTGTAGTGATATCCAGAGCGTCTCCAGCCACAAGCCCAGGTCCTGTGGGTACAGCTGCTGCAGGGCCGGTTCCACAGGCAGACACTTGTCCCAGGTGACTGCACACAGGTGGTCCCACCTCTGTCTCCATGTTGCTCTTCTAGTTTATCCCCGGGTGACTCTAGACTCACTGCCACAAACAGCCCACCAGAGGCCAGGCTTCCAGAGTGAGGGCCTGCGTCCTGCAGCTGCAGCTGACCTGGAGGCTTCCAGAGTGGAGACGTTCACCCTCCCCTCCCTGTGGATGGGCCTCTTGTTCTATAGATTTCTCTTTCCATGGTACTGGAGATTGGGTGCAGGACTTTTGCACTGAGGTTTGTTTTGTTTTGTTTTTGGTACCGGGGATTGAACTCATGACCTCACATTTGCCAGGCAGGCACTTATGCCACTGAGCTGAATCCCCAGCCCTGCACTCAGTTTTTAATTATTCTATGTTTTATTTTGTGCCAAGGTCTAGCTGAATCTCTGTTACCCACGCAAGACTCAAATTGAGTGCTGGGGTTCCAGGCATATGCCACTGAGCATAGCTTAGATAATAGTTCATCTTCTCCACCTTCTATACTAAATGTCTATAGTGTTAAAATCAAAGCTCAAAGAATCAGGCCTATGCGTGGTGCCGCGCTTTGATACTTAGCAAGCTACACCGCAAGCTTCTCCCCCTGCATGTACACTGCGCGTGTCAGGCACCAGATCTGCAATGTGGTCAGAAGTCTAAAACAGCACTTGGGCAGCATCTGAGATCCTCAGCTCTGGGCCTGGGCCTGGTGGGTGCGGAGCCAGACACTGGGATGCTCTGGTCTTTAGCTGGCTGTTTAAGACCTCCTGCTTCACTTGTCTCTACAACCAGGACCCAGTACTCCTGTCGGACGGGGCTGCGGGTGAGGAGGAACGAAGCCGGCCTTCAGAGGGGAGAATCCCTGATGTGTATTTCTGTTTCCTAGGAGCTCCCTGGTTGACCCTCGGGAGAGCCCTCTGCTCTCAGCTGCGCACAGTCAGATGGACAGACAGCAAACAGGAAATACCTGCAAGAACATCAGGCTGAAAGGTGGCAGGCTGAAGGGACAGTAGTGACAGGCTAACAGATGCCTCAGCTGTGGACAAAGCCTTGCAGTGCTTCAGCAGCTCCTCCAGGGCTGTCAGTCCTGAGCTGGTGACCACTGTGATCTGGGAGGTCTGGCAGCCATGGCAGAGACCTGGGGGAGTGGCTATGTCTCAGGGTCTGCGTTGCAGTGAGTAACCAGGTCACCTCAGGTTCCGGACTAGAGAACACACCATGGAACGTGCACGGCAGCATCTGGTAGAAAAGGCAGGTTGGGTTCCACTTGGACCTACCCCATGCAAGACCCTTCAAAAGCAAAACTGATGCTAGAATTGGAGAGAAAAACGCCACTGTGAAAGCTCAGACCATTTCTTTATGGCTGATTTATGACAAAGAAAATTCCATGGGTTCTTTCTGCTGGAGAGCTGGGCATGTGGCTGTGTGTCCCTCTGTATGTCACTGTGTTTGATACCACTGCTGGACAGTGACTCTCCACTCCTCAGACCCAGCCACCTTGGGCTGTGTCCTTTTATGGTGTGATGTCCTCCTCCTCACAAACTGAAATTTTTTTCAATTAGACCCAAGAAACTCCAGGAGCAAAGCCCAGCTCACAAGGCAGGTAGGAAAATCTGTTTCCTCCCTCCACCCTCAGGAAACAGAATACGTCGCTTTCCTCTTTATCACTAAGTCACAGCCCCCGAGTGCACACCCAGTGCAGGTTCCTACTCACGGGGAAGAGTTCTGTGTCCTCTCACCGCACCTAAACCACAGAGATGCGGACACACAGACACACACACTCGCCTGCAGAGGTCCCTGCCTTTCGGTGTCATCCTGGTCTCCCTCCTGGCCTCCAGTTCCCCACTCTGCACCTCGCAGAGCCCATCAAAGGGACAACTTTCCTGGCCCTACTCTCTTTCCCTTTTAATTTCATGTCACCCATCTTCTGCATGGCCCCTGGAGTGTATGAATTTTTAATTCCTGGGTTGGGGGTGTGGTTAACTGTTTTGGGGTTTCATAACCTCATGCTTGCCAGGCAGGCGCTTACACCGCTGAGCTAAGTCCCCACCCCGATTAACTCTTGTTGAGGTCACAGTGGAGGCCAGGAGGCCCTGGGGAAAAGGTCCTCCTATTGGCCCCACCCGGAAGAGCACAGGTCCCCAGGCCATTGCCATGAGGATGTCACCTGGGGTGGTCACTGTCCCAGTCAGCAGCCTGCCGGTCACCCAAGGTGCCCCGGGTACCTGACTGCCACTTGCATAGCAGCCCTTGGCCTTCTCCAGCATCTGTCCCATCCACTTGGAGATCGACACGTTGTGCACACACGTGTGCACACACACACACACACCTACCATGTGTGCACACCCCTGCACATAAACACAAGCAATGCATACAAGCCCATCTCCTGCATGTTTAGAATGAAGCAGCTCAAGGGGCTCCGTTTACTCCTACTAGTTGTAAGAAAAACAGAAAGAGCTGGGCATGGTGGGGCATATCTGTACTTTCAGCACTCCCCAGGTCGAGGCAGCAAGACCACCAAAAGTCTGAGGGCAGCTTGGACTACAAAGCAAGACTCTGCCTCCAAACAACAACAGTGACAAATACTGTTTTGCGTTGACCTTGCCACAGTCAGCCGAGAACAAGGCCTGCCCTGCCACCAGGCCAGGGTGAGGGAGCCCTCGGTGCTCTGCTTTGCAGCTCCTGCCCAGCAGCGGGCAGCCCCTCCCTGGTCCTGCCAGGAGATAAGCAACAGATGGACCCACGATGACCGAGGCTCCCGCCCCGTCCCTGGGGAGCTGCAGTCTGTTCCCACCTCCGTCTCAAAGGTCTGGCCTTGGCCCTGTAGGAAAGGTAGATACACTCTGGTCTGGGGCAGACACCCAGCTGTATCTCCAGGCAGCTGTATTCAGGCTGGTTCTTGTGTTTTGACCAAAACTGTCTTTTGTTCAGTCTGTTAAAAAGGAAACAGACGGCATCTCAGAGCCACAATGCTGGCTGTATCTTGCTGACCGGATGTGGCTTGTGACAGTGTGGGGAGGCCATCAATGAGGACATCCCCACTAAGCGAGGCCGGGGGGAACGGCCTCCCCCCTGTCACCACCTCACTGTGGAGAGAAACCTTTGCAGGTGGACTCAAGCATCACTGGCGTGCCATGACCCAGCCGCAGGCTGCTCTGTACACCTTTTCCTCTTTCAAAGGGAGACAAATGTCAGGCAAAATCTCCAAAAGGGAACTGTGTCTTTGTTTGTTTGTTTGTTTGTTTGTTTTTGAGATGGTGTCTCACTATGGAGCTTAACTCAAACTTGCAGCAAGCCTCCCACCTTGGCCTCAAACTTGCAGCAAGCCTCCCACCTCGGCCTCCTAAGCACTTGGATTATAGGTGTTTGGCACAGTGAAGAAAGGGAATAATTCCAACACGGGGACAGTGACTCTGGGTGTAGGGTGGCAGACACTGTGTTCCTTCCAGCAACCCCATTTTACAGGCTGTCCCTTAAAATGGATAACCCTGGGGCCGGGGATTTAGCTCAGTGGCGTGGCATCTGCCTGGCAAGCATGAGGTTGTGGTTTCGATTCCTAGTACCCTCCACCCCCCAAAAAACCCCAATAACCTTGAAGGTCTCTCAGCTGTCTTGAGGGAGACACCAATTAAAATAACCAGGACTTTTTTCTCATAATCCCCAGGACCACATCCCTGCCTTCCGGCTTCTCCCTGCCTGTGGGTGTCTCAGCTCGGGGAGAAACCCACAAAGTGCGCCTTCGGGCCCCAGCCAGCCACTCTGGTCCTCTGGGTGTGTGGTAGCTGTCAGAAAGAAGTCTTGGTGATGACTCAGGGAGAATGGGGCTCCCTCCCCTGGACTCCTGCTGTCCACCAGGCCAGGGTCTTTGTCCTTGTCCCTCCAAGGTCCCCTTCAATTCAGCAGCCCCTAGAGGAGGGTGAGGTTGGGGCCTAAGAAGCACATCCTGCCTGAGAGGGGCCAGCAGCTGTCCCAGCGGGGTCCCTCCAGAGGTGGGAGTGCAGGAGAGACCGGGAACCACAAAGGCCGTTCTCATCGCTTCTCTGGGAGGCTGAGCTGCAAGCCCCTGGGGATGCCAGGAGCAGGTGTGAGGCCCTCCCAGGGGCCCTGGGCCCTCAGCTGTGGAGCAGCCTGCAGATGTGGGCAGCAGGCGGTGCTGGGGCTCAGGGAGCCCACCTCCCTGCCAAGAACCACCAGAGCTGCAACCTGGGGCCCCTGCTCAGGGGATCTGAAGCCAAGGGAAGAAGACAACAGGAGCCACAAGCAAGCAAGGCAGGGTCCTGGACCTGGGACCCCAGGGCCTGACAAGGATGTCCCTACGCCAGCTTCCTGACCCCACCTACAGGACAAAAGGAGAAGGAGCCAAGTGCAACAAGACATGGATTCTCTAGGCATCAGGGGCACTGCCAGGCAGAGGAGAGGGCAGGGTTTTCAGGAAGAGGGGGCGAGGCTCACGGGGCTTCACGGGAGGGGAGCAGGCACCCCTCCCCAAGGCAGGGATTCTTCACAACAGGAGCCTGCTTGGCCACTGTGGGACAGACACTCAGGGCCTTGGGACACCTGTCCTCTGCCCCTTCTTGCCATCTATACTGGAAGTAGCCTGCCTCGTCTGTCCCCCAGCTCCTGGCTGCCCCCGTGTGCAGTAGGCCACCCTTGCCTCAGAGGTTGTCCTTGAAGAGGGCGCACCTGACCCTGTTCTTCCTAGAGTGCTGGGTGCCAGCCAGGGCCATGGCCAGCAGGTCTGCGTGACCGCCCTCCAGTGACGCACTTCTTGAGGGTCTTCTGTGAGTTCCAGAGAGATCCCTGGTTCCCTGCTACCTCTGCAGCACACACTGACTTGGTTGCTCTTAACTCAGGCAAATGACGTCCTTCCACTGGTCTGTCCCTCCCCACAATTCATCCCTGCACACAGCCCTGCAGGAGTCTTTCTCCACCTCCTGTCTTCTCTGGACAGCCACCACCCCAGAAGTCAGAAGTGCAGGGACAGCTCTGGCCCAGAGTTGCCCTATCAAAAGATGCATTGTGAAAGGACAAATACAACAGTGAGAAATCCAAGCCCAGCACCTGCTCTGCTTTGCATGGCTGCGTGACTTCGCAGGACAACTTTCCTGACCTGACTTCCCTGAGATTTTGTGTTGCTGGGCTCTTAGCCTCTGTGCTGGGAGGGCTGTGTCTCCTAAAACCAGAACCTAGATCCTCACCAGACGCATCCACGGCCCCTGGCGCCCCCTCCCCTGACTCGTCCCTCACAGCCCCCCACCCAACATACTGTATTTTGGGGTGAGCCCCGTGGAGTCAGCTGTGAACAAGCAAACTTCTTCCTCATCAGCACGGTGAGTGAGTCAGCCCTGGGAGAGGAGTCGGGCCTCTCCTGCCCCCATGACTGATCTGCAGACCTCAGGAGGAGGAGGTGCCCAAGAGGAGGGTGCTCAGCTCCCCGACCCCCGCTGGCCTCGCCCGACAACCATGGCAGTGCTGTTTTTATTCTGATGAATAACGGTGCTGAAATGTCTTCCAACTTGACAAGACACCAAAGTTAGGTGCTGAGAGAGACACTTCAATTTCAAGCTTAAAGATTACTTTGGGTCCCCCAGGACTCAGAAGCAATTTAGTGCTGATACCCTGAACAAGGGAAAGGTTAGAAGATTAAGACCAACTGCTGTTTGGATAAATGGTTGGTAATTGCCCATATCCGCAATTATACACTGGCACATAATTTCTTTTCCACTACCTTTCTCCTCTCCTGCGTCCCGTCAGGCCTGATCCGGTAAGAGCCCACCTTGGTCTTCTTTTGCCGGGCCTTGGTGATATCGTACTCCACTTCATCCATCAGGGCCCTGCATGCTGAACCAGACGTGGGACCAGTCAGGAAGCAGGTAGTGGTCTCTGTTGGGCACCAGGGCCCTCTGCACAGCGTGCCCGGCAGCCAGCAGCCACGCAGACTGCTGGACAGGGGCCTGTCTGACACGGGAGGCCTCCATGGCTGCGTCAGACCCCAGCACCCTTTTGCGCAGTGCAGCCTCAAACTGTGTCCTGCTCCCAAACACTTACTCCTGCTGCGCTGAGGTCGGACGGGCCTCTCGGGAACTCACCTTTCATCAGCCGTGTGTCTGCTTCTCCCTCCTGAACCCCTCTTCCCTCGTCCCCAAGCCCACGGGGCCTAGTCCTCACAGAAGAAAAGCAAAGCCATTCAGTGCCCCTGCATCAGCTGGAAACTGACAGGATTTCCCCTCTCCCTTGACTGAGGATGAGAAGCCGGAGCAACACGGCCAGCCCGGAGGGGTGTGACCGGGCATCGATGTCTGTGAACCCACGGCTGCCTGCAGGGCTCAATGGCTCTCTAGCTGGAGAGTGACACACAGAGCCCCTGTCTGATTTGAGCCTGCATTTCCAAGGCTGCCTGTTAGAGTGGCAGGAGCTTCATGTGCCCGGGATTTGCCTGTGGCACCGTCGCCCCCACCCTGCGTCTGGCACTCTCCTCTGATTGTGCCCTGGCTCCCGCAGCTGGTGGCACAGCCTGCTTGGATAGTGACAAAGGCTGCTGTGGCCATGGAGACGCCGGGTGCACAGGGCTGGCTGCTGTCCAGGCAGCGTGCTGGGAGGGGCCCTTCCCACGGTCCCCGTGGCATGGCCAGCTGAGAGGGACAGGGCAGCTTCCGGGAGCCTGCTGCCCTCGCACCCATCCTTGGCCTGCAGGTAAGCCTGGCCTGGTGACCTTGGTCACCGTGATTAACTCTTGCTAAGCTTAAGGGTGGCACTCAGTCCTTCTTGACCCAAGACCCCAGCAAGCAACCTGTGTCACTGAGGCCCATGGGTTGGGTTGGGTGGCTGCCCAGCCCTGGTCAGAGATGGAGGACATGGATGACGGCCGCATTTAGCATCCGTGTTATAGAAAAGCAACAGTCACGGTGATCTCCTGTCCCTTGGGTCACTCCCTTTCAGAGCCAGCTTTTGCTGCTCTCTCCAGCTAGAAGAGGTCCTGTCACTTGGCACTAGAGGGTACGTACTTTCTGGAAGCCTTTGGAACCTGAATATGGGCTGGAGCTGCCAGGCTGTGGTCAGAGTGACAGTGACACTCTTCGGGCCCAGGGCGCACCAGGGACATGGGGCTGTCAGCTCCGTGGCTGAGCCCTCCAGAGACGTGGTGTTCTCTTCCCAGGCAGGGTCCCGCTGTTTGCTGCAGGTCTCTGACCCACTCTACACGAAGTAGCTTCGCCTGTCTCTCCACTGTGAGTCTCCCGGGCATTCCCCTCTGCTTGGGGCCCCGTCCCCTGTGTCCTTGTTCTCCATCCCTGCCCTGGAGACTGTGTGGGTGTCCCCACCCTCAGGAGCTGCCAAGGCCAACCCTGCTGCCCACGCAGAAGGAAGCATCCTATGACCATCAGCGCCACAGTTAGTGCCCGCCCCCTGCTCTCGGCCATCTTGGGGCACAGCACAGGTGCAGGAAGAAGGCCTCCTGAGTGTGACTAAGGCACCACTGAGCACCCCCAAGTGCCCCGAGTGGTCAGAGTGACTGTGACAGGCCCAGGACACAGCCACCACCCCTAGGAGGCTTGGAAGGAGCAAGGGAAGGAAGGCAGGTGAGCGGCCAAGCAAGGTAGCTTCCCTCAGGGAAAACTCATCCCGTGCTGGAGACCCCTCAGGCCACAGGGTCGCAGTCAGCCTCCCAAAGACACCCAGCAACCAGCTGGAGCAGGACAGAAACGCTGGTCGTCGGAGTCAGTGAGGACCACTCAGGCCACAGGGCTGCCTCTGGGCCCACATCCCATCCCCTGCCTGGCCCTGGTCCCCCTTCCACAGGTGCGATGGGGACACAGGAAGGGGCTCAGGGCTCAGCCCGGTGGGAGCTGGCCATCAAGGGCTGCCCGCCTCTGTGTCACAGAGTGACAAAGGGATGTCGGCCCCGGTGGGGAGCACACTGCACAGTCCAGCAGAGCTTCTGGGTCAGGGCGGGCTCGTCACAGGGGGAAGGCAGGGCCTCCCTCCTGGATGGGGGTGGGCTCCCGTGGAGGGACGTCTCCAGAAGAGATCATTTCCCGTTTCTGCCCCAGGTCACAGAACAAGTTAGCAGAGAGTCACATCAGCGACCCGGGCTGCAGATTTCTAGTCCGGCATTAATTTAAATGTTAATCTGAAGTCTTCCCTTAAACCACTGGAGTTTAGGGTTTATTAGAGCAGGCGGCAGGAGCGGGGCCTCATGGGGGCAGCGGCGGGTCTTGGTGCCTGCCAGAGGGCCAGCCCCTGCCCCGCCGGCCCGGAGCCTCTCCACCCTCTCCACCCAAGCCTCCCTCCCTGGCCCGCCCTCCCTCCCTCCCTGTCTTTCTGGGAGGAAGATCTGGGAGCTGGTAAGAGATGGAAGAGTTGGCAGGGCAGATTTGGAGGAACCTCAGGGGTTCAGGTCCTGGACCGTCTCCAGCAGGCCAGCAAGAGGGCTGCCGGGAGGAGAGGACCATGTCCCAGCACTGCCCATGCAGCCTAGTGTGACGGAAATATCTATGGGCAAGAACAGGGAAAGAGCAGACCAGACTACTGCTGCCCCTCCCCAGGATGGCCCTCTTCCACCTCGAGAGAATTAAGTGATCAGCAAGGGTTTAGACACCAAGATGGGAGGTTCACCCAGCATAAATAACAGCCCAGGCCCTGGAAGGGGGCCTGGGAAAGGGCCATCAGTGAGCTCACTGGGGCACAGAGGGACCCCAACCAGGAGCACCCAGCGTCAGCTCCAGCCACGCTGCCTAGCCAGAGTGATGAGGGAGGTCTGTCCTCCCAGGGCACAGGCTCCACAGGACCCCCGTAGTCCTCCAGAGCATAGGCACCGAACAGTGACCTTTGGGCATGAGAGGCCACTTGGGAATGGAGGGGAGAGGAGGCTGTGCCACCACCCAGCTACCCTGAACTTTCCCTCAGCACCACCACTGCACTGTCCACACACACATGGGCCGTACCTGCAAGCGACTCCCCACCCACCCAGCCCTCGCTGGACAGGAAACTAGTGGAACTTCTGCCTCCGAGTTGGGCTGTGGCCGTGCAGAACAGGTGGTGGGCAGGCAGACTGCACATGCCGAGACTGGGATGGCACTAAGAAAATGACAAATAGGACCAGAGGGGTGAACAGGCCCAGCCAGGCGAAGCGTGCAAAAGACCCAGCGGAGCAGTGGGGTGAGGGCGAGGCACAAGGGGAGCTGGGAGCCCAGGTGGTAGGGAAAGGGGCCAGGCGGAGGTGCTTGGGGACAGAGGGGAGGAAGCCACACAGACCCTGCAGGACTTCAGGTAAGTGGTGCTTGATGTTTCTGGGGTCATTTAGGCCCCAGATGGAACAGACCAAGGACCAGGGTGAGCAGCAGAGCTCTCCAGCGGGAAGATGGGGCAGCAGTGGTCACCTCCTACCCTCTTCCTCCCCTACTGATAAAGCCCTGCTCGCCCAGTAAAAGCCACCTAGTTATTTGCCCACAGCCCCTCTGCACACCCTGCCTGCTGCTGTTTGGGACAGGCGTGTGCCATAGTCACAGTGATGTGAGGGGAGGCCGGCAGCTGTGCTCTGGACAGCTCAGCGCCTCACTCCTGCCTCTGACTGGTCCTGTGCAGGTAACAGTAAGAGGTGTGGCAGCCACCTGGCTCCCTAAGGGACTCAGCCTAGGATGGTTACCAAGAAGCCAAGTGGGCAGATAGAAGCAGTTGGCACTTTGGTGACCTTGATGATGTCACCAGGGGACCCTGTACTTACGGACTTCATATATGTGACAACCCATTTCTCCTTATTGCCGAAGCCACTTTGATTAGGAATTGTGTGGTTTGCCTCCGAAATCTGTGCTGCCTTCAGTACTGTACTCCTGTCCTGCCATCACAAGTGACAGACTGCAGCGGCCACCGCAGTCTCCTCCACAACCCTGGGTCTGGCAGTCTGGGGTCCCTGTGTGGCAGGGCTGGTTTCTCCTGTGTTTGGCACATAGCTTCCTCCTGTGTCCTTGCATGGCCATCACTGTGGGTGCCCCTGTGGGTGTCAGGACACTGAGTGTAACTGGCCCGTGGCCCACCCTGTACAGTGCCCTTTCCTTTGGTGACACCTTAGAGCCACAGGACCGATGAGGGCTGTGACATGCTTCTGGGTCATACAGTTGGACCCCAAAAAGCAATCTAGGGAAAGTTTATTTCTACATAAACTTGGGCCAGCAGGCGCGTGTCTCACACTGCTTCTGGGTGTCCCCGAGTGGTTCCAGACGTCACCGCAGTGCTGAGCTCAGAGGCTCAGACCCCTGCATTGGGACACGTGGTAAGATCTGCCTGTTTCAAAACCCATCAAGGCTGCAGCCCGGACCTGCCCAGTGGTCAGCTACCTGTAAGGCAAGGGTCGCCCTATAGCCAGGAGATTACCCGACTGCTGTCTGGCCCACCTCGTGCAGCATGGAAAACTGAGAGCCAAGTGCAGCCAAGGCAGGCTGAGATCCACTCTTTGGGGTAGGTAGGAGGAGCCCGGCTCGTCTTCTGGCCTCGCTGTAGCTGGACAAAGTCAGGACGGTGCTCATAAGGACATGCCTGGCCGGGGCCCAGGGCCATCCTGCACTGAGAGTCAGTACTGGGCAGCCATTCAGGAGCAGCAGGTGGGAGCGGGGCTCCACCAGCTGGTGTGAGCAAAACCAGGCCGGAGGCGCTGCGGAAAGCGGCCGGTTCTGCACCCCCCACCCCATCACCACGGCAACCCGTGTGCAGGAGGGACTCCCCATCGAGTTTTAACCCAAATTGTATTTTCCAGGTCTAAAATCAGAGCCACTGTGAAGAGAAGAACTCATCTTAACAACTTTAAGACACTCTCTGGCTGCAAGGCAAAGTGCCAGGTGGGTGGCGGGAGAGAAGAAGGCGGACAACCCCTCCTGCACTGGCGGGCTGGGGGCCATGGTCACCCGGAACCCCGGCCGCTGAGTATTTCTCCTGAATCAGTTAGGAAAGGGGGTGAGGTCAGAAGTGGTAGTGGAGGAATTTGTTTTCCAGGGAATGTTCGAGTTTCTCTGTGACTCTGTTTACCTCCAGTCCTGGGGATCTTTGATCTGGGGATAATGACTTGAGGCTTCAAAGTGGGGGGGGGCAATGATTGGAAAGAAAATGCTGTTTACCCTGCTGGAAATGTGGGTGCACAGTACAAAGACGTCTTGGACTCACAAGAAAGGGCCCTCGGGCAGCCTCCTCCAGGCAGCTAGAAACGCAGCCTGCCAAGCATTGCTGCATCTCAGCTCCCTCTGTTTGCCACACTGGCGGTGGAACCACGGGCGACCGTGCCAGGCAGGGGCTCCGTGGCTGAGCAGCTCGCCTGCCCTAGGTCTCGCCAGATCTCTTCTGTGTTTACTGATTCTCACTTGATGCTCTTTGTGCTCCCATTTTAAATGTCTTGAGTACTAACTAAATCCCTTAAAATGTTCTGTAACATTAAGAAATGCCCGAAACCAGCACAAAACAAGCTGTTTATCACAAGACGCAGGGCAGGCTATTCTTGTGCTGGCGCCTGTCCCCCGAGTCCTTGTCAGTGAAAACCAGCTATTATATGATTAAAGGCTCCAGGGACAGCAGCACCAGCTCCATCCCACAGGAGCTGGGACCACAGCAGGGACAACAGCTACCGTCGTCAGAGTACGCAGATGCGCTGCACACCTGAGTGTGTTCTCAGGTGGAAGTCAGGTGGGGAGATTCTGGGAAGGTGCTTTTGTTGTGCCCATTTTGTGGATGGGGAAACTGAGGCTCAGAGTAGCTAGGCACAGTGCTGTGCTGCAGACTGAAGATGTCCACACGGGGCCACCTCCAGGCTTGGGCACCATCCTGCCCACACCTTGTCGTGTCACAGAAAGGTATTCAGGGGCCAACAACACAGCTCACACATAGATTCTTTCCTAAGTTCGGTGATTAGAGTGGGCTCCTAAACCGCAGCCATTTATGCTGGGTCTTTGGCAATCACACCAGGGCTGTCGCCGCTGATACCAGGGTGACTGTGGGAAGCAGCCGCACACAGCACAGAGAGCGTGTCACCAGCCAGGAAGAAACGGCTGCATCTCTAAACTGTCCCCTGCCTTGTCATTCTGCCTTCAGCTGTCTGCATGGTCCGAGGCGCCGGGCAGCCCAGAGCTGATGGAGGGCCTGAGGGAGGGCATGTGCGGGCCATGCAGACACCGCGCAGCCTCACAGCAGGAAGCCAGCTTCCCTCTCTGCCCCTCAAGCCTGCCGTGCCCAGCAGAAGATGCCACCACTTCCAGGGTCTTTTGAACACAACCAAAGCTTCCAATCCTGGCCCTGGGCCTCAGACCCCTGCCCTGCCCAGGGAGAACGTGATGTCCCCGTAAAAGGTCAAAGGATGCCCGGGATGGTTCCGGCAAAGATGGCTCCTGTGAGACAGCACTGTGGGAGCAGTGGACCACCTCCTCCTGGAAGGCAGCTGGCTTCCCACCCAGAGAAACACTATCCTAGGATAAAGCAGGGACTACCACTACCTCCCTGGGGCTGCTGCCGCCCTTGCGGGTGGCTCTCTGATGGTGCGGTGGCTCTAGTTCCCAGTTGCTCCTTCAGGGACACCATGGATCTGCAAACTACTGCCACAAAGGCTCGTCAAAGACACCTAGGAGACGCCAGCTCCAGACAGCCCATTGCCTGCCTCACCTGACTAGGACAGGCCGGTCCATTAGTCACACAGGGCCCCAGGAAATGGCAGGGCACAGCAGAGAGTGAAAGGATAGGGATACTCAGGTCTTGAGGACAGGCACCTTGGTTTCCCTGTCCAAGCTGGCCCTCCCGCAACAACCCCTTAGTCCAGATCCTTCCCGCCACCCCCACCCCAACACTTCTGAAAACAAAATTGAAGTTGTGCATGGTTCTCTCCGAACCGAAGTAACAGCTGTCTCTGTGTCCCCAGTACCACACTGCCATCTTTTTTTTTTTTCTCAGTACTGGGGATCGAACTCATGACCATGCGCTTGCAAGGCAGGTGCTTATGCCGCTGAGCTAAATCCCCAGCCCCTGCAGTGCCATCTTTGCATTTTGAATCCTAGGCTCACTGCTGAGAGGGACCACACTTTATAAGCAGGCACTTTGCATGCAGTTTACATTTCCAAATCCAGTGCAGAGGATGCAGGGGAGCCCTCACCCACACCACTATGCCCACTGATGGTTCTCCACAAGGATGGAGCCTTGGAGCCAGCCCTCACCTTGGCCAAGGGACACAGAAGCACCACAGAAGCCAGGGCAGGGCTGCACCTAGAGCAGGGTCCCTGGGGGTGGGCAGCAGGAAGAGCCCCAGCTACTACCCAAGAAGGGCGGGCTCAGCTCAGCCCAGCTCAGGCAGGGCTCTTTCCCCGCCATGCAGGGTATTTAAGGGAGAGGGACGGAACAGTGTCGTCTGCAGGTTGTCACCCAGGTGTTCCCGGACCCTGTGCTGCGTAGGTTTGTGGCTCTTCCCACCCCTCCCCACCTTGACCTCAGACAGGACATCCTACTGCACAGTTGGGCCCCAGGGTCTTGGTTCTGAGCCCCGGCATTCTACCAACTGCAAATGAAAAATATTTGAAAGAAGAAACCGCCTCTGGACCGACTCCATCCAGACGTGTGCCTGGTGCACCGGCCTCCAGCACACAGCACAGCCAGCGGTAATTCACACGGCATCGGCACAGTCCAAGGTACAGTCTAGGGGAGCTTTGCGTGGGCTCTGTGGGTACTGCTCCTCTGCACAGTGGGAAGGTGAGATCTGCAGACTCGGGGACCTCAGGACCACCCAGGGGCCACCCATGGGCACCTGGGAATGACTGTGATGTGGCAGGGACACTCTGCCAGATCCAAGCCCAGCCCCATGAGGTGCCCAGGCTTACACTGGTCCCCACACCCCTGCAGTCACAGGAGAAGCACATGTTCCAGTGGGGCACTGCACAGAGAGGAGTGAGCCTCAGGGGACAGGTCCGACAACCTGCTGTGCCCAGCGGGGACACTGACCCTTATCCACAGCAGCTCAGTCAGGTGCCACTGAGCCTATGTGGCTGCTTGTTAGAGTGACAACCGAGGGACCCAGTGCTGGAGAAAAACAAGGCTTTGTGCATAGAGGGCAAGCGACAGGGAAATGGGTGACAAAGAGGCCGGGCTGTGTGGTCACTGCACCCACCTCGCATTCTTGTAGCTGCTTCACTGGGCACAGCTGGAAAACTCCCTTTGAATGCACCAGTTGGCTCAGTAAAGAACTTGGGACCCAGGAGCTCCCAAGTGATGGTTAGTAATAGTCCAACTTCGTCTTTTTTGTTTGTTTTTTCAGTTGGGTTGTTTTTTGTTTCTTGTTTCTTGTTTTTATTTTTGTTTGGTACCAAGAGTCAAACTCATGACCCCATGCTTGCCAGGCAGGCGCTGTGCTGCTGAGCTATATACCCAACCCTTTGGTTTGTTTTTTGAGACAGTGTCTTACTGTGTACTCCAGGCTGGCCTTGGACTCACTATATAGCCCAGGCTGGCCCTGAAGTCACAGTGATCCTCCTGTCTCAGCCTCGGAGTGCTGGGGTTACAGGTGTACACCACCACACCTGACCTGACTTCATCTTTTGCGTTTCTGTCTTGCAGACTATGTGACCACACAGGGACAGCAAGGCCAAGCAATCTCACTGGTGTCCACAGTGGCTCCATCACTCGCCACCTCCCCTCACCCTGGCCGAGGGCTACACGCCCTGTGCAGGCTGCTCTGATCCCAGGGCTCCAGCAGTCCTCTGCTTTGAGAGGACCATCCAACCCCGAGGAGCAGTCCTCACTGCCTCTGATTCCAAATGAACTTGTTAAAGCACTTTTAGTGTAACAAAAGCAGATCAATCCTTAGTAGGTGAATGTCACTAAATCAATGGCCCGGGGGGCCCTCACCAAGGGCTGGTGAGAGGTCTGCCGGCAATAACACAAGACACAGAGATAAGAGATCACTCTGCCCACCAGTCTGAACCCCTTGGCAAGAGGGCAGGGCTGGGACTGACTCAGAGCAGCAGGGTCCTGCGACGGTGTCTTGCTAGGACTCACCTTGTAGCACCACCCCAGAAGAATGAGGGAGAGTCCTGCCTCAGCCTTCTCTCCAAATGCTCCACACAGACCCGAGGAAGGGACGGTCAGAGGGTGGCAGAAATAAACCCCACAGACGCGGCCCAGGATGAGTCCTGGCGGGACCCCATGTAGGGGGCTTGGAAGCAGCCAATCCCATGGGCCCAGAAACCACAGCTTTTGGCCTCTACAAGGGGCTTTGTGACCAAGGACAAGGATTGAGCCAGGAGGATGTCCACAAGGCACTCAACACACCACTGCAGGCAGGCGCCACATGCCCACTTCCCCGACACCCCCACCCCACCAGCACGCACACAGCGCTGTGGCTTCAGTCTAGGGTGCCCCAAAGCCGCCTGTGTCCAGAGAGGCAGTGGGAGGTGGGCAGATCAGCGCTAAGGCTACATCAGGAGCTGGGCCTGGTCGGAGATGGTCCCTGGGGGGTGACCTGGAAGGGGATATCCCTCTAGCACTCCTCCCTGCTCTCTCTGCTTCCAGACCACCATAGTGCGAGCAGCTTCCTTCTGGTCCACTGTGGACTGAGTTCTCCAAATGCTCTGGGTGCTGGGCACAGTGTCTCAGCAACAGGAAGGAACAAAGACACACAGCTGTACGTTTTGCACACAGCTGGTGCATGGGGAGGGGCCTGTCAGGGAGCCGCGTGCACCGTCTCACCCCAGCAGCCATTCACCCAGCGGCGCCTGTGCTCCTTCCGAGCCCTTCCAGCACGCCCAGCTGAAGCGCAGGCTGAGGACGGTCTCAGGTCAGGTCAGGTCTGGCTCGTTGCAAGGCCAGCACTCTGCCTCAGGTCCTCCGGTCTCACCCCACCGGACCTTCTTCTCTGTGCAGTACCAGGACTAAAACCAGGGTCTTTACCCTGAGCTACATCCACGGCCCTGTGCTATTTTGAGACAAGACCTCTCTAAGTCACTAAGTTGCCCATGCTGGGTTCAAACTTGAGATTCTCCTGCCCCAGCCTCCCAGTGTGCTGAAATCACAGAGACTACTCCAAGTTCTTAGAAGGGGATAGGCTTGATGTCACCAACCCAGCACCCCAGAAGGGAAACCAAGTCCAGATTAGTTACGTGGCCTGAGTGCAGACACTCATGGGAATGTGTCCCCAAATCCTGATTCCACACGCTTCTCTGCTGAGTCGCTGAGGGGGGCCCCGGGTGCCTAGCTCCCCATGCCCGAGTGCAGAAGAATTTCTGAGTTTTGCTTCTCTGTGAGCCAAACTTAGGTCGTTTGCCTCAGGACACAGAGCGTTGCTGCCACCTGAGAGCTGTGGTAGTGCTCAGGGCCACTTACACAGAGATGGGGACCCAGCCAACTTAGGAGAGGGTGCCTCCCAAGGAGCACGGGACGGAGAGAAGACAAACCCGAAAAGAGGGACGTGGCCGGGAGCTGGTGCTCACACAGCGGCACCCTTGGAGCCTCTCTTCAGCTCTGCCCCTCCCCCTCCTGTCCCCCTCATCCTGGGGTGCTGCCACCCTCCATGTGCCCAGCCCTGTGCCTGGTGTGTTCGGAGCTCATCACAAGTCAGTACCTTTGCACAGCTTGGTGTGTGTCTCTCTAACTCCTCACGGGGCTCTGAAACGAGATGGCACACCATGCCCTGCTCCAGGGCAGCGTCACCAGGGTGCTGTCCTCACCTGATGGCCCTCTTGGGCCCCATCTCCTCCCCCGAGCCCTGCCCCTTGCAGCCATGCTCTGTCTCCCCTCTTCCCAGCTGACCAGCCTTCTGCCCCATGGGATGCGTGCGTGTTCACACTTGAGTAGGGACTTCGGGGTCCTCCAGGAAGTGGCCTCAGAATAAGTATCTAGACAAACAGGATAGACCTTAGTCATGGGCTTCTCGGCTGCCTCTTGGATCACCTATGCTCAGCATATGGGGTGGAGGATGCCAGACCCCCAGTGAGGGGGTGGCTGGGGAGAGCCCAGACCTTTCCTGTTCTGTCTCACCTTCCCACTCCTCCTTAGCCTCAGCCCCACTGCCCCTCTCCACTGGCTGCCATTGGCTAGACAGCCCCCACAGTTCCCCTGTCCCCAGACCCTGTGCACCCCCCGGCACCTGCTCCCTCTGCCCCTCAGCCCTTCGCAGCCCCAAGCCAGGCTGGGGAAGCCAGCTCAGCTCAGTCAGAGAACCCAGGCAGAGCCAGGGCAGGCACAACCCCAAAATACCGGCTGTTCCCTGGGGCCACAGCTATCCCAAGGCACCAGGCAGAGATCAGAGCACCGCACCCAAGCATGAGACAGCCCAGCGCAACTCAGCACAGCGTTCTGGTGCCCATCCCCAGCCACACTGGGCACCCAGGATGCCATCCCTGGTCTCCCCTATACAGCACTGGCCTCACCTGGCTGGCCATCTGCCCCTCTCTCTCATCGGCCACACACTGCACTAGGTGTGACAAGAAAGCCTGTCGTGACTGTGGCCAGGGTGACTAAGCTTGCCTGTGAGCCTGCCAGTGCAGGGCAAGGCCACCCGCAGACACCAGGCTAACTCACCAGTGCCCACGCAGACAAAGGGTCCAGGAGTGGACACGCAGGTGCTCAAACCCTCCGCTAAGCCAGCGCCCTGCGGCCCCCTAAATGAGGCCAGGAATGGAAATGACTCCCCTGCTCAGGGAACCAGGGCTCACGGGGGCAAGGCCGCATCAGGTACTAAAGGGAACCGGAGGGCTTATGGTGCAGCGCTAGGAAGGGTGACGGGGGGCCAAGGGGTGTGGCAGGCAGGCACTTACCACCACAGCGCACATCAGGCTCTTCAGAGCCCCGGGCACCCAGCAGCAGGGCCTGCAGAAGCAGTAGGGTCACTGGCAGCCGCGCCGGCCCCATGTCCTCAGCAGAGCAGGGATGTGGTGGACACAGGTGCTCAGGTGTGGACAGCCAGGGACACCCCGCCCGCCCGCAGGGCCTCACCTGGGTGCCTTTGGGTGTGGCAGCAGCCTCCTGCTTAGATCCCGCCCCCAACCCCTTCCAGGCATCCGCCCATCTCCAGCCCAGCCCCCACCTCTGTGTCCCTGCTCCCTTCCGCAGGCGCTGCACCTGAGCCCCGCTCCCTTGGCCCAGATGGTCCCTGGCCAGCCCCACAGTGCCACCCTCCCTGGCCTCTCATGTGAATTTCTTAACCCCCTTCCCCATTTCTGACCCCACTCTCTGATCACTGGCCCCATCTCTGGTCCCCACCTGGTGCCCTGATCCTCACGCCCCGTGAAGTGACAGTGGCACCTGCACTACCACCAGTTGTCAAGCCCAATCCACACTGGCAGGAATGTTGACAGAGGGCTGGCGTCTGGTGCCGCTTTATGAGTCTCTGTGATTCTGCTCTGCCAGTATTGCTGTGAACTGAGGACTGTGCTAAAGATAAAACTTATTAAAAACAAAACCAACACAGTGAAAGTCTATGGCCTCCTTGAATACTAAACAAAGACTCGAATAAGACCAGCGAGAGTAAAGAGCCCCTGCTACCCCACGGCTGGGCAGGGGCGAAGCTTGTTTTTGTGTGTTAGTGTTGGCCCCGCCCCAGGACAGTTTCCAAGTGATCATTTGCATGGCAGATGCACTGTCTGGGCAGGGAAGAGCGAGGCTGTGGGGACCGGAGGGAAAGGGCCTAGAGGACAGGGTCTCTGCACTGCGCAGGTGCCGCAGCCTGGGGCTTCGAGGCCGGGACCCCACGGTACTCCCGCTGGCTGAGCCTGCGCTGGTCTCCAGGGCAGGACAAGGGTAACATCCACCAACTCACATCTCAGCTGGACGGTCTGTGGTTCTACCCTCATGGTGCCCACAGCTCGGGAGGGGACAGTCATGCTGGAGCTACATGACAGCACTGATGACGTCTGCTCACTCTGGAATCACAGAAGAGGAACCCTGGGGCCAGAGACCTACATCCCAGACCTAGCTTCAAACCAGTGTGGTGACAAATTCCTGTAATCTCAGAACTCGGGAGGCTGAGGCAGGAGGATCACGGTGAATTCGAGGCCAGCCTAGGCTACATAGCGAGTTCAAGGTCAGCCTAAACTAGTGAGTAAGACTGTCTCAAAACCAAAAAAGACAGCTTCAAGCATACCCTGTACTTCTACTTCCTGACCTGTAATGAGAAGGAGTCCTTCCACCCTGATGTAGTGTAAACTTGTTTAGTTTTAGGGTTCTTTGTCCCAAACCACTTGAGGACCTCTCCTCTCACACACGGGAGCAGGAGGAAGAGGAAGCCTGCAGCCACTGCCTGGGGTCCCCTTCCCCAGGAGGCCCATCCCTGGGGCCGCAGGAGCAGGCTAAATGACGCCTGTCCTTCACTTGGCCTAGGCTATTCCCCAAGAAAAGTGTCACAAGCAAATTGGGCGGACACAGACACCTGACCGAGTGCTGTTGGGGTGGGGCACCCAGGGTGCCAGTGTTGCCTCACATCTGGAACCTGGGGCAAGTTGGGGGATGGAGTGGCAGAAAACTGGGCAGGGCAGCCCGTCTTCCTGGTGGCAGAGCTGCGCCCCCCCCCCAGCTCTGGCTCCTTTGCTCTCTGAGGAGGGCTCCGAAGGGACCACCCCTTCCCTAGCTGGAAAAGGCGCTTTTCAGGTTGAGGCCATAACTGACTGTAGGATGCAGGTCTCAATCTGACTGGTCCTTTCTGCTTGGCAGGGAAGCTGAGAAAAGCCCAGCTCACACTCTGCGCCCCCGCCATGGCCGTGGCTACCTGCAGAGCCCAGGCTGGGCCTCCTGCAGGTGTGCACACGCTGGGCCTGGCAGCCACAGGCTGCATGTCTGGGTTTGCTCTCCCAGCTACAACAGCAGCAAGAGTGGTGGCTGCTGGGCTCACAGGTGGGCACCAAGGCGACTCCACAGCCACCCTGCACCTTTCCCATGTAAACTGGCTGGATTCCGTTGAAATAGCTGCTGTAAATAATCTCTGTATTCACACAGCGTTTCCCATTTAGAGGGCTTCGCAGCAAGGCAGCATGGAAGACTCCATGGCAAGGCAGAGTGGAAAGTTTACCCTCTGGGCAAAAAAGAATGAATAAGAAGAAAAAAGTCAATAACCTCTCCCCTCGGTGGTGGGAAGCAGCCTCCTGTTTGTGGGAGATGTATTTTCCATTTGTTGAATTGTTTTGTCTCTTTTACTTAGATTGGAGGTCTCCTGGGCAGAGTCATGTGACCCAGGTCCCCCCAGCATCACCAACAATAACTCACTTTAAGTGCAAGTGTGAGTCAGAGGGGAGCCGCAGACTCCAGGAAAGAGGAAGCACCAGACCTGGCGTCCTCTTTTCACGCATTCCTAAGCAGACAGGAAGTGACCCCCTGTAGGGATGAGGAAGTGTCTTGTTCCCAGCCCAGCTGTGCACATGCAGACACACAGGTCCCTCCTTGGGCTCCTGGGGCAGGGACAGCATAGGCCTTGCTAACCCCGCTTGGCATTTACCTTGTGATCACGGAGGTCTTCCCCACCGAGCCTCAGCTGGCCAAGCTGGCTTCCTTCTTCACATGCACTGTGTTACAAAGGACTTACCTTCCCACTCCCTTCTCTAATCCACACCCCACAGCTCCTCCCAGAGTCCACTAGCTGCACCTGAACTTCTCCTTTTGGCTCCAGATCCTGAATATCCTGAGTTCCAGTCTCCCCTTCTGGGTTTATCTCCCTTTTTATGTAAAAAGCAACCTCTGGGATTTTCCAAGAAAAAAAAAGAGTATCTTCTGAAGATCCTTCTTAAGACCTTGTAAAGTCAAAAATATCTCCGTGCAAGTTTCTGCTTTCATACTATTTGATATTTGACTGGTGGCTAGTCTGCTGCTGTAACAGAATCCCACAGACAGGGTAATTTATAACAAGCAAGAATCTATCTAGCTTGTGATTCCAGAGGCTGAGAAACTCAGGACCCAGGGCTGCATGTGGCAAGGGCCTCCAGGAAGACATCAGCTGGGCAGGAGACAGAGAACCCAAACTTCTAGCAGCCAATAATTCCGTAAAGAACCTCGGAAACAAGTACAGGACCACAGTGTCTAAAGAGAACATACTCATTTTGCAAACACAAATTACCACTGAATTGTCAGTTTCTGAGATCCCAGAGATTCGCAGTCCTATTGTGAACACCCAGCACATCTGAAATGTGGGAGGCAAACCAGATGCCTACTGATTCTGCTTTGGCTCACTACTTCCCCTCCCCTTGCAGGTACCTTGTCTATCTCAGTTGCTTATTTGCGGCACTGGCTTGTACGGCTGGCTGGAATCAGGGTGCTCTGCTCTGGAGTTTCGGGGGCCATGATTTTCCCCTGCAAGAACTTTGCTGCTCTGGCCTGATAGCCGGGTGTTCCCCTTCTCTGCCACGTCATGGAAAGAGGTGATGAACACGTTTGCCAAGAGCTTTGTGAGTTGAAAGAATATCCTCTCCTGGCGGCGGGGGCGGTGCGCGCCTGGAACCCGGTACTCAGGGAGGTTGAGCAGAACTGCTGCGAGTTCAAGGCCAGCCTGGGCTACAGAGCAAGATCTTGCCTCAAAAAAAAGAATAACCTCCTCTGTTCTCAAGCAGTCTGGAACAGAGGTTGGATTCAGCATCAATCTTTGCAAAACACAGAGGTGACAGGGAAATAGCAGTGGCCCTCCCAGAACCTGGCCAGGCTGCCACCTGACCTGCCACTTCCAGTCACCAGAATCATGGCAAAGTTTTCCGATTATAAGCCACCAATCGGTGGCACTTTCTGAGAGCAGCCGAGATGCGTGTCCCTCCTCCCTGGCACCTGGCCTTCTGCCCCCCTGCACCCTGGCCACCTACACACACTGGGCTCCTTGACCGCAGGAGGCTGGAGACCCCCGGAGCAATGGCTGCGGATCCAAAAGGGCACGGGCCCTGAGGACGGGTGAGGGGCAATTACTACCAGAGATAAACCGTCGGCATTAACACAGTGGCTACCAAGAAGCAGGGAGAGAAAGGCCGGTCAAGAATGGAGGGTTGAGGTTTTAATGTCATAGTTTTCAGACTAAAACTTCCATGCTTGGAACCGAGGAGCCCTGGAACTTCCGGGAGCGGCATCTCAGGGCTCCCCACACCCAGTGCAGACACTGCACGCCTCACAATGTGTTTCAACTAGATTTTAAAGCTGGTGCTGCCTGCAGAAAACGGCATGCTCACAGACTCACTTTTCTTAGCTTTTCTCTTTTGTCCAAAATCAATGAAGCAACTGGGCTTGGAGGAAAATGACTGCATTTTGTCTCCCAGGGAGCTTCAGAAAGCTACAAAGGGCCAGGCGTGTGGCACACCTGTAATCCCAGCACTCAGGAGACCTGGGCAGGAGGATCGCCAGTCTGGACTATATAGTGAGTTCAAGGCCAGCCTGAATTGCATAGTAAGTCTCAAGAAAACAAAAGAACAAGCAATGGAGAGGCGAAACTGCGCTAGAAGTATCCGATCCGTTTGGCATCCAGAAAGACACCTTCCTTCACCTCCGGGCCCCTGAGCTGACACCACTGACGCTGTCACAGCTGCGTGTCGGCTCAGAGCATTGCGGCTCACCTGCAGGAACTGGGGTGCGAAGGCTCTTTCAACGGAGCAAAGCAGGCCTGGTGTGCGAGGCACCCTGATCTGTCACACACACTCCCTGACAGAAAAACCACCCCTGAAAGTCCACCTGAAACCCTTAGCCTCCGAGGGCCACCCGAAGATGCACCACACACAGGCAGAGAATCGGGGCATCTCGCTTAGGTCCTCTCCAGATCGTGAGGAGCCCACTGATGCCCCTACTTCTGAGTCTCAGTGCCCTGCCCAAGTTGACAGCAGCCCAGGATTTATATCAAAAACATAAACAGCTGGTTGTGGTGCTGCATGTAATCTCAGCACTCTGTAGGCTGAGACAGAACATGCAACTTTGAGCCCCGCCTAGGCAATTTAGAGAGATCCTAACTGGAAAAAAAATGTCTGGGAATGCATCTCACGGTGAAGATCCTGGATTCTATTTTCAGCACCAGAAACACACACACACACACACACACACACTGCAACTCCAGCCTACAAAGTCACTGCTCAGGTTTGTGATAATTCTTTGGTTCCCAAAGCAACTTTCGGTTTTGCTCTGTCTTCTTTCTCAAAGCCATTCGATGACCTGAGAGACACTCATGGGAACAGCAACCTTACCTTAGCCACAGCGCGAGACCGAGGACTCGGGTGTCCCGACAGGCGGTGGGGTCTCTCTGAACTGCCTCTCCTCAGGCTGGCCGGGAACTGTGGCTGTGAAGCTCACCAGCTGGAGATTTAGTGGGAAAAGCTCGTCCTGTCCCTTGCGTTCCACTCCCCCCCATCCAGGCTGCACCCAGTCTTCGTGAAGGAATCAAAGAGAATGCAGGATGCGTGAGACTTTGCATTTCAAACTAGTTTTATTTTATGTTACTGGGGGTCGCTGCATTGAGAAAAAAATGATGACAGGAGCAACGTGTCAGCTCAGCTAGCTTAAGTGAATACAAAGCGCTGATATTCAGAAAAAACAGAAAACCTGTTCTGCCACACAGAGTTCCTTTGTAATGGCATCAGCTGTTTTAAATTATTCACCTTGTGAATTGGGGCTTTGTTTTTCTAAAGCAGAGTACACTAACCCGGCTGGCTTCAACGCCAGGCTTCCCTCCCACCTCCGTCTTCTCTTTGAACACACAGATAGGTGGTAAAAGGTAAGTGGATCTCTGACAAGGTGGTGTTATAGAAGCCCAGTTAGGCAGCACTGTCCTAGGCAGCCAGGTAGGGTTAGACCCTCGAAGTAGTCAGTGGAGAAAATAACACAGTGCAGCTGTGGGAGGAGGCGATCTTTTGGGGGATAAACAATAAAGATCGCTATTCTAAATAGTCATCAGCCACCTGGGTGGGGGACCAGGCCCTCCTGAGCTGCCCCTTCCAGGAAAGGTCCCCATTCTTACATATGCACTTGCTATGTGACCTGCTTCCCGATTGAATCAATATTACCTAAGAAACTGTATTGATAATCTTATTGGCTGTGCATAGTTTAGTCCCATCTTATACTACCTCGTGATTTTGCTCTATAAAACTCCCTTTCAGAAGGGAGCTCATGGGCAATCCACTTCCCGGGTCCCCTCCTGTCCCTCTCAGACAGGAGCTGTCTTTTCCTCAAATAAAATTTGCTACTCTTCACCTCCATTGTCCCTCACAGCACACCACACACCTAGCAGATTAGGAGTAATAATTTCCTTTATATCATTTGGAGGTCCCCATACCATTCCTGTATTAGTGACCCGTGCCTGTAATCTCAGCACTCTGGAAGACAGAAGCAAAGGATCAAAAGCTGGAGCCCAGCCTGGGGACTTGGTGATTTAATGCCGGACTTCCCCTGCAGAGCGGCAGGAATGTCTTCCAGGACCCTGCCACAGTCTGCAAGGTGTCTCAGCTCTTTATCATCATCGTCCTCATGGCCCTCGTCAGCATGTTGCAGTTTATGCAAACAAGGTCGGAGGGTCAGACTGTAGACCTAGGCATTCGCTCGCCGCTTCTCTGGAGCTTAGGTCTTTAGTTTACGTTTGAAAGACGGTCTCGGATCCTCCAACACAGTCTGGGCCCTGGTTCAAAGCCCGCGCTTTCTCAGGAGCCGCTTCCCGCAGTGCTGACGACCACCAGCAGGTGGCACCACCCGGGCTCCGACCGGCCAGCAACCCGGAGAGAGACCGAGCGCTCAGACTCAGGAGCCGAGGCAAGGCGGGTTCTGTCCTCTCTTGCTTTGTGTGTAAACACCTCTGACGGCCCGCCTTTCATGAACACATTTGTGTCCAGGTCTTTTGTGCACCACGGCGCTACCTTCCGCGCCAGGTATCAATCATACATTAGGAAGGACAAGTTCCTATACAAAGATCGCTTATCTCTTAACTGTCTCGAAAGCTTGGCACGGTAATTGCAGAATTCAAAGGTCAAAAAAAAAAAAAAAACTTTGTCTTTCTTATTTTTCAAGAAATAAAGAGGCCAATAACACAAAGATTGATGGAAATACATTTTCCTTGTCTCTTCTGCACATTTTTCTCAGCGGTAAAGATGTCAAGCTGACAGAACTAGGTGATGTTTCCTACCCAAAGGTGAATATGCCCCTGTGAGCCACTAATAGAGATGCTACACCGTCAGCCAAAGGGATAACTGGGGAAATCAGAACAGAGGTCCTCAGAAGGCGTAGTGATGGCTCCCTGAGTAGCAGCTGAATACAAGAGCCCACACCAAGATGAGGTGACCCTGTATGCGCAGAACCACAAGAGTTAAGGGGCAAAGAGAGTGTGGGATCCCACAGGGAACAAAGTTGGAAGCCCAGGAGCATTCAAAATCTTTGTGACTCTTGACTCCTTTGAACCCTGTTGGAATCTGACCCTAGGGAAAAAATCTGAAATCCAGAGATACAGGGCCATGTTTGCTACTCCAGTGGGACATCTAAAAGCAAAATACAGTATGCATCCTAAACACTGCAGCAGAACAGAATAGTTAAATTATAAGCCTTTCAGGTGAGTGTGTGTATTTAGTCCATGAAAAAATCTCTCTGCCTACTTTCAGAGGTGCCGGCCTAGAACTGCTAGGCTCCTGTTCTCTGCTTATCTGTATTTGCTAACTGCACGGGATTAGAATGTTTGCTCGGTAATTAGGAAAACCATTCAGAGACTTCAAGAAGTAAATTTACAGCTGTGGGCATGGTTGCCCATGGCCAGTTCCTAGCACAAGGGAGGCTGGAGCAGGAGGATGGCAAGTTTAAGCCCAGCCTGGGTAATTTAGCAAGAACCTATCTCAAAATAAAAACCGTAAAATAAAATTTAAAAGGGATGGGGTTGTAGCTCAGTGTAAAGGCCTTGGGTTTAATTTCCAGTACTAAAAAAATAACGGGATGCAATATAGTGGTAAGTTGGAAAAGATTATCATTTATGGTTGGGTGATGGGTGAGATGGCTTGAATTCTTTTTGTTTGAAATTCAAATATTGACTCTTCATGCCCAATGTAATAGGCTTGAAAGGTGGACCTTAATAAGCAATAGCGTCCTCCTGAATGGGCTCCCTCCAGCCCTTCTCCTTCCCACTGGATCAGGACATGGTGCCCCCCTCTGGAGGAGCCAGCAAAGCTGCCATCTTGGAGGCACAGAGCTCTCACCAGCCATGGGACTTGCTGACCTTTAGTCTCCAGAATCACAAGGACTAAATTTCTGCTCTTTGGAGATAATCTAGCTTGGGGTATTCTATTACAGCAACATAAGGCCACTAAGAAAAGGAGTGATTTTATTTTCTCCATTTCAACTCTTCTACCATGAGCCTTTCTCACTTTTAGTCCCAGAAAATAAATTTTTAATGAAAAAGTAAACCGGCTCATAATTCATACCATCATAAAAAATTAACTCAAAATGAACTGCAGACATAAATGTAACGCCTAAAATCATAAAACTTCTAGAAGAAAATCTTTGTAACTTACAGGTTAGACAAAGATTACTTAGCACACTAAAAACACAACTCATCAAAGAAAAAAATAAGTTGGGCTTTATCATAATAAACACATACATTCTTTGAAAAACATGTAAGTATATGAAAAGACAAGATACTGACTAGGAAAAACTACTTGCATTCACATAAAACAAACTCTTAAAACTTGATCACGAGAAAACTATCCAAAGAAAACACAGCCAATTTCAGATATGTTACCGGAGAAAATCTAAGCGAGGCAAAGAAACACAAAAAGTTCTCAATATAGTCACCATAATTGGGGAAACACAAATTGAAATCACAATGAAATGCCACAACACACTTATAAGAATGGCTAATTGTAAAAAAACCAACAGTACTGAGTGCTGACAAGTACTCACAGCAACTGTGTCTCAGTACTGCTGGTACAGGTGCAAAACAGGCCAGCCTTAGAGAGCAGTGGGAGGATTCCTGGCGTTGAGTACGCATGTCCCAAACCACCAGCAACTTTCTTCCAGGGCTTCACCCAAGTGAAGTGAAAATGCACACACACTAGTTTGGTAAAGTTCATAACAGTTGATGTGACCTCATCGCTGGACACTGGGAACACGTCCAATCAGCAGGTGATAGCCAGGAAAGGGGCTCATCATCACAGTGCAATGCCACTTAGCACCAAGAAGGAGAGAGAGAACATGCAATAGTCCTCAAAGCAGAGAAACTGTACATATGTGGGGATGAGAGGGCTGCTTGTGTAGGGTTATGTTTCTATGACCAGGATGAGCAAAATAAAGGCAAAAGGCAGGCCAGCAGTCAACAAGGGGTGGACTTGTGTCAGGCTTGACTAGACAGGAACAGGAAGGCCCCGGGGTCCCAAGCGAGGTGGCGCCAGCCTCGGCACTCAGGGGGCTGAGGTGGGAAGATTGCCAACTTCAAGCCCATCCCGGCCAGCTGAGTGACTTACTGAGATCACGTCTCAAAATAAAAGAATTGTTTTTAAAAATTGCTTTGAAAAGTTCTGGGGATACAGCTGGGGATATATATGTATACCTATACCGTATTATATACTGTGGTGCCTCGGTTCACAAACGCTTTCATTTGCAAACAGAAGTGTTTGCAAAATTTTGCTTTTGTTTGCAAACTCTGCCCTGGGTGACAAACACGATCATAGCCATTTTTCCCACATAAACGCCAGCGTGGCTGTCTTTGCCAAGATCATAGAACAAATTAAGTTCTTGAATCAAGGCACCACTTTCATAATACTTATAATGTATCTTCAAAAATGACTCAATGCTGTGCTCTCTGGCCTGTCTCCCACCATAAATACAGCACCTCCCCACCTCTTCTCCCGTGCCTGGGCCCTGCGGGGCTTCCCTCCTCCCACTGCCACCTCACCTCCAGCCACGTTCAAAGCTCCTACCTGGCACAGACAGCTGGTACCGCTTCGTCACTTCTTAGCCACTTCCTGTACTCTGTGGAACGGGTTATACGTGACAGGTGGCCAGTGGAAAGTGGGCACACAGTCCACTAAGGCCATTTGGACAGCGCTGTTTCAACAGTATGCAGTGGGCAAATATTTACTCCTCCGCTTCGCTTTCCTTTTCTGTGGGGGGGAATGGCATCCTTCTGTTTGCACAATGTATTAATCTGACTTGAGGTTGCAAGATGTTTTAGACCCTCTGTTTCCTGCTTCTTTGTTCTCTTCTCCTTCTGGTTCCTTTGGGAAGTGTGGGACCATGTCCTTGCGGCTGCCTTTCCAGAGGACGGACCCATGCCCATCTGTGATGTACAGTGTCTGACCAGTGCCGTCTTTTGCAGCAGGACTTTGAAGATGCTGGGGCAGGAAGGTGCTGTCTATTGAGATTCTATCAGGAGCTCAGCAGCCTGAATTGTGCCTCTACCCCAAGCAGCCCCCAAGGCTGGGGACATGGCCTGCTAGCCATTCCTGCATGCCACAGGCTAGGCAGGGAGTAGCAGAGAAAGCAATCACCCAAAAGGACGATTTTTCCTTCAGTAGATGGGCTGAACTGTAACGTCCACCACACAGTCCTGACTCCAGTCCTGTCAGCTTGGGCAGCTTTGGCCAAGTCCTTGATGCTCGTGTGACCTCAGTTTCCTTACTCTGCAAAGTGCCTTCAGAGTCTAAAATCTGATTATTCCATCATGGCACACACCTGTAATCCCAGCCCTTAAGAGGCTGAGACAGGAGGATCCCTGTGAGTCCCAGGCCAACCTAGGCTACATAGTGAGTTCAAGGCTAGCCTGAACAACACAGCAAGACCCTGTCTCAAAAGCAACAGGAGCAAAAACAAATCTGATTATTCCAGAAGGAATGGGGCTCAGGATTTCTTCCTTACTTAAAATCTTTATGGGGCACTAGTTCTTCTTCCGGCTTTAGAAACTTCTTGAACTCTACAACATACTTTTGTGTGGTGGACTGTTGCTGTGTGCCATAGAAACTCCGCTCTCTCTCCTTATAGACCAGTAAGGAAACTAAGGTGCAGTCTTTTTAGTGACTGCTGTGAGGTCTGGTAAGACCATGAAAGCACCCGGGAAATGCTCAGGGCTGTGGTGGAGGACTGGGCTTCGAGAGATTTGTCAGTAGCCAAGCTAATACATTAGTTTAACGTTTTAATAGCTGTATTCAGTGGTCAGATTCCTTTGTCCAATCAATGGTCAGTACCCAGGGAGTAGAACCGATGGGTGCTAGCTTTGAATGCAAAGCTCTAACTCCAGTAAGAGCATGTTTGGATTACGCGGCCTGGCAGCCAGCTGTGCACCGTCAGCCACACACAGCTGCCTCAATGCCTCTGGGGTGCTCTCTAGGGCCCCAGGGGATTCAACTCAGCGGCATAAGCACCTGCTTTGCAAGTGCAAGGTCATGAGTTCGATCCCCGGCACCAAAGATAAATAGATAAATAAATAAATGGCTAATTAAAAAATAAAGAAGAAGAATGTAACAAGGCTTCGGGAAAAACGTGAGAGCTTCAATGCACTTTGGAAGCAAACAGGAGATGTGGACAAATGGCAAAAGCCACCATGCCAGGCCTGGTGGTGCACACTTTTAAGTGTAGTACTCTGGGAGACTGAGGCGGGAGGAGGACAAGACAAACCTTAGCCAGGGCAACTTAGTAAGACCCTGTGCCAAAATATAAGAAAAGGGCTGGGATAAAGGTCAGTGGTGAGGCCGCAGGTCAATCCCCACGAACACGTTAGGTTTTCGGTGCAATAAGAAAGAAGATATAAAATAAAAGTAGCCTTTATTCCAAGGACATGGAGAGAAGTCCATGACTATAGACAGCCTGGCATTCTCTGAGCGGAACGTGTGGTAGGGGGTATACATACAACCTCTGACCAGGGTGGTGCTTAGGGCGGGCATTGACGATGCACAAGTTACTGATTGGGACCCCTTTTCATGCCACTGGGAAAGGAAAAAGGAAGCTGTCACAGGGGAAGGAGGAGCTGACCTCAAGGTAAACAAGCTATTTAGTCCTGCCTCCCATCCCAGCTCATTCTAGGACAAAACCCTTTCAACACACATTAAAAAAACAAAAAAGCTAATTGAAAACCAGAGATAGATTTAATTCAGAAAGTTATTTATGAGCCCCACACCCAAGGATGACATCATTTTTTTTATTTTAAAAAGGGTAAAACTAAACATAACAAAACCGAACAAAGCAGACCAGAAGAAAACAATATAAGTGACACAGATTTCAAAGCAAGACGACAGGAGATCTACAATGGCTACCATAATGTCTTTTGCTTTATTCTAAATAGTTGTCTATATCTTCACGCACAATGAACTCATACAAAACAAAATAGTATAAAACTGATCAAAACAGAGTAATGAAGCCATTAAAGGCCTTCAAAACCAGACAACAGGAAGATCAACAATGGCTGCCATAATGTCTCTCGTTCTCTGCAAAATAGCTGTCCATACCTTCATGAATGTTGAAATTAAACAAAAATACAAAACAGACTAAAACCACTCTGAACAAAGAGTAGAAGCATTACTGGATTTCACAGCATGACGATACAGAATCAGCAATGGATACCACAATGTCTGTTTTTCTTCAAAGTAGCTGTTCATTTCATCACGCATAATATAATCAATTCTCATGAACTGTTTAGGAGAAGTTCTAGGCATGTATAAGCCTCTACACGTATACCTATCCTTTCTGTATTAGAGGGAAAAACAAAACAAACCAGATTACTAGAAAAATGAGAAACAAAAGATATAAATAAATAACAATGGCAAAGAGACCAAAACAACAACCACGACATAGGCCTTCAAAACAAGGTGGTAGGAACAGAACTAAGGTTGATATTTTACATAGTGATCTTCAAGAGTTCCTCAGATCACCAGACACAAACATACAAAATTGTTGCAATTCTATGAATGGTAACTATTTTGTTCTATGAACTTACAGAATTTGTATCACAAACATCTTAGCTATTCTAAGTGTGTTCATATAAATTTATATTTTTTCTTTTCCTTTCCTTTTTCTTTTTCCACATTTTCCCTGAGATGATATTTTTTCCCCTTTGAGCAGATTCTTACCCTTTCACTGTATTTATTGAGGATTTTGTAACTAATGTAATCTTACCATTTCTTATACTAGGGAGACAACATGGTATTTACACACGTGTGAGTTTGATTTATTGCACTTATGAGTAAGGTTTCAAGTTGCATCCACTTACTTATAATATTTCAATGTGATCATTCTTTATAGCTGAGTAGTACTCCATTGTATAAAAATACCACATCTTTTTTATCCCTTCCTCAGTTGATGGGCATTTAGGTTGTTTCCAAGATCTGGCTATTACAAGTTGTGCTGCTATAAACATGGGTATACATATATCACTGTGATGTGATGTTTTGGGAATTTTCTGGGAATATGCCCAGAAGTGGAATACCTGGGTCAAATGGGACTTCCAATCCCAGCTGTTTGAGGAATCTCCAGACTGACCTCCACAGTGGTTGCACCAATCTGCACTCCCACCAACAGTCAGAAGAGTTCCTTTTTCCCCGCAGCCTCTCCAGCATTTATTGTTGGTAGTTTTCTTTATCGTGGCCATTCCTTCTGGAGCAAGATGGAATCTCAGTGTGGTTTTAATTTGCATTTCTCTAATGACCAATGATGTTGAACATTTTTTCATATATTTATTTTCCATTTGTATTTCTTTATCTGAGAACTGTATATTCATCTCAGATGCCCATTTTTGGGTTGGGTCTTTGAATTTCGAGAGTCTGATTTTTTTTAAATTCTTTGTATGCTCTAGATAGAAGTCCTTTGTCTGAGGGACAGTTGACTAAGATTTTTTCAAAATTCATGGGTTTCCTTTTTACTCTGTTGGAGATGTCTTTTGACTTGCAAAAACTTTTTAATAAGACAAGATCCCAGTTATTGATTTTGGGAAGTACTTCCTGTGTGGTTTGACTTTTGTTCATGAATTCTCTACCTACCCCTATGTCTTCAAGATTTCTACTTACTTTGTCTTCCAGCAGATTTAGTGTTTCTCTTTTAATATTTAGATCTTTAATCTATTTTGACTTTAGCTTAGTGCATCGTGATAGGCGTGGGTCTAGTTTTAGTTTTTGGCATATGGAGAGCCAGTTTTTCCAACACCATTTATTGAAGAGAATATCGTTCTCCCAGTGAATGTGTTTGGCCCCTTTATCAAAGTTAAGGTGGCTGAGTGTGTTTGTAGTTGTAGTCGTATCTTCTAATCTATTCCATTGATCTTCAGGTCTGTTTTTATTCCAGTACCATGCTGATTTTATTACAGTAGCTTTGTGGTATAACTTCAAGTCAGGGATTGTGATGCCTCCTGCTTTGCCTTTGTTGCCCAGGATTGCCTTTGCTAGTCTAGGTCTCTTCTGGTTCCAGATGAATTTTTGGAATGATTTCTCTAGATCTGTGAGGTATGCTAATGGTATTTTGATTGGAATTGTGTTAAATCTGTATAACAGTTTTTGGAAAGTGGTCATTTTCACAATGTTTGTTCTTCCTATCCATGAACAAGGAATGTCTTTCCATTTTCTGAGATCTTCTTTGATATTTTTATTTAGAGTACTGTAATTTTCACTGAAGAGATCTTTTACTTCCTTTGTTAGATTGATTTCTAAGTATGTCATTTTTTGGATGCTATTGTGACGGGTGTGATTTCTCTTATTTCTCTATCAGTGAGTTTGTTGTTTGTGTACAAGAATGCTATTGATTTTTGAATGTTGACTTTGTATCCAGATTTACTATATTTGGTTATTACATTTATAAGTCTTTCAATGGAGTTTTGGGATTCTTCTACATAGAGTATCATGCCATCTGCAAATAATGATAATTTAACTTCTTCCTTTCCTATTCTTATTCCTTTTATTTCTCTTTCTTGTTTAATTGCTCTGGCTAATGTTTCTAGAACTATATTAAATAGGAGTGGTGATAGTGGACATTCTTGTCTTGTTTCTGATTTTATAGTGAAAGCTTCCAGTTTTTTTTTTAATGAACAGCTGAAGAATCAATTTTAATGAAAAAGAACTTTCTGAAGTTTCTTTTTCTTTTTCTGTTGAAGGTAGTAGAAATACAACAGAACAAGACAGAACAAAGCCAATTGAGACAGTGCAGTGAATTTGGTACGGAACTTCACAGCGGGTTGACGGAATAACAGTAACAGGTACCATAGTATATCTCATTATCTTCACAATTGTTGTCTAATCAATTAGGTATAGCAAAATCAAACCAAAGACATAACATTATAAAATCAATCAAAAGAGAATATTGAAGAGAGTAAAGCGGTTAATGAAACAAAACTGAAAACAACACTTGCTTTCAAAGAGAAAATAGAGGAGACACCCCCCCCATATTTTCTGTATTGCATACAGTCATCCTGCCAAGAGATGCTCAGACCTCTGTCCCCAGTTGCCAACGGGGAGAGGGGTTTGGGATGTTTGATTCCAAGCCTGTGCACCGGTAGGCTCAAGAAACACTACTGGGTCTCCTCTTGGCTCACGCTGGAGGAAGGCGCTTACCGAGCTGGCGGGAGAATTGCTTCTTTATGCAGCCTCCTGGATTCCACCATGGCTGTAGTTTTTGACCATTTAATATGATGCTGGCTTTGGTTTGTTATAGATGGTTTTTATCATATTGAGGTTAAAGACTACCTATTCCAATTTTCTGTAAGATTATTACCATGAATGTTGGACCTTATCAAAAGTTTTTTCTGAATCTATAGAAATGATCATGTGATTCTTATTTTGGCTCTATTGATATAGTGGATTACATTTATTGATTTGTGTATGTTGAACCATCCCTGCATACCTGGGATGAATCCCACTTGGTCATGGTGTATAATCTTCTTGATGGTTTGCTGCATTCTGTTTGCCAATATTTTATTGAGAATTTTTGCATCTATGTTCATTAGGGAAATGGGCCTGTAGTTCTCTTTTTCAGTTGGGTCTTTCTCTGGTTTTGATATTAGAATAATACTTGCTTCCAGGAATGAGTTAGGAAGAATTGCTTCCCTTTCAATTTCATTGCAGAGCGTGAGTGTCACAGTAAGTTTTCCTTGAATTTTTTGTAAAATTCTGCAGTGAATCCATCTGGACCTGGGCTTTTCTTTGTTAGTAAAGTTTTAATTACATTTTCAATTTCATTAATTGCAATTGGGTTATTCAGCCATTTTACATCTTGATCCAGCTTTGGTAATTCATACGTTTCTAGGGATCTGTCCATTTCTTCTGTGTTATCAAGCCTATGAGAGTAGAGGTTTTTGAAATAAGTATTGATGAGCTTCTGTAGTTCCACAGTGTCTGTAGTGATTTCAGTCTTTTTATTCCTTATTGCATGAATTTGAGTTTTTTCTTTCCTTTTTTTTTAAATAAGGTTCACTAGGGGCTTAACAATTTTATTTTTTCTCTCAAAGAACCAACTCTTTGATTCATTGATTCTTTGTATTGTTTTCTTAGTCACTATTGCATTGATTTCCATTCTGGTCTTTATAATTTCCTCCCTTCTTTTGGCTTTTGACTTGACTTGCTCTTCTTTTTCTAGATGTTTGAGGTGTTTATTTGTGATGTTCAGGTTGTTTATTTGTGTTTGTTCTGTTTTCCTGATGTGGGAATTCACTGCAATAAATTTTCCTATGAGGAATGCTTTCATTGCATTCTGCAGGTTCTGGTAAATTGTATTTATATTTTCATTTGCTTGTAGATATTGTTTAATTTCTTCTTTAATTTCCTCTGTGACTCACTGATTGCTCAGGAGTGTATTATTCAATTTCCATGTGTTTGTGGGGTTTTTGCAGTTCCTTTTGTCATTAATTTCTAGTTTCATGGTGTTGTGATCTGATAACATGCGTGAGATAATTTCAATTCTTTTGCACTTACTTGAGCATGTTCTGTGGGCTAGTATATGGTCTATTTTAGAGAATGTCCCATGTGCTGCTGAGAAGAATGTATATTCTGATGTTGTTGGGTGGAACACTCTGTATACGTCCACCAAGTCCATTTGTTCACAGATGTGATTCAGTTCTGTTATTTCTTTGCTGATTTTCTGTCTAGTTGATCTGTCCCCTTGTGTCAATGGTGTGTTAAAATCTTCTGTTATAATTGTGTTATTGCTTATTTGATTCTTCATTTCTGTTAATATTTGTTTTGTATAGCTGGGTGCTCCCGAATTTGGTGCATATATATTTAAAATTGTTATCTCTTCCTCTTGAAGTTTTCTCCTAACTAGTATGTAGTGACATAATTTATCTCTTTTGATCAGTCTTAGTTTGAAGTTCACATTGTCTGCAAACAGAATAGCTACCCCTCCTTTTTTTGGAGGGGGTTCCTGTTGCATGGAGTATTGTTTTCCATCCTTTGACTTTCAGTTTAAGAGTTTCCTTTTGGGTTAGATGGGTTTCTTGTAGTCAGCATATGGTTGGATGTTGTTTCTTGATCCATTCTGCCAGTCTGTTTCTTTGAATTGGTTAATTGAGGCTGTCTACATTAATGGTTATAACTGACATATATTGGTTTATTTTTGACATGTTATCTTTCTGCTGTTGATTCTTTACCTTTCCACCCTGTTTAACTGTTTGCCTTGGTTAGTGTTTTTTCCTATGTCTATCTAGAATGTCTTTCAGTATTCTTTGCAGGATTGGTTAGTGGTCATGAAGTTTTTCAGCTGTTCTTTGTCATGAAAGTATCTTATTTTTCCATCAATTTTGAAGCACAGTTTTGTAGGGTACGTCAGTCTGGGTTGGAAGTTGTTTTCCTTTAGGATCTGAAATACTTTACTCCATGTTCTTCTTGACTTCATTGTTTGTGTTGAGAAGTCTGCTGTGATTCTGATAGGCTTTCCCGTATAGGTGATCTGTCTCTTCTCTCTAGCAGCTTTTAATATTCTGTTCTTATGTTGTATTTCTGGGATGGTCATTATTATATGTCTGGGTATAGTTTTATTTTGGTTATGGCTATTTGGAGTTCTAAATGCTTCACTGATCTGTATGTCAGTTTCCATTCTCATGTTTGGGAAATTTTGAGCTATTACTTCTTGTAACTTTTTTTTTTTTTTTTGTACCAGGGATCGGACTCACGACTACATGCTTGCAAGGCAGGGACTTATGCCACTGAGCTAAATCCCCAGCCCTCAGCTATTACTTCTATAAATACCCTTTTGATATCATTTGTTTTGTCACCTTCATTTTCGTTTATACCTATCAATCTTATGTTGTTTTTCTTTGCATCATCTTTCAGCTGTTGAATTATTTCCTGATTCTTTGTTATTTTTAAAAGATCTTTCCTTTCCTGTTCACTAGCTGCAATCTTGACTTTGAGGTCTGAAAGTCTATCTTCACTTTCACTGAGGCACTTTTGCCAACTTTTGATGGAATTTTTTATTTCCTGTATGTCTCTTTGAATCTGTTTTATGCATTGTTTGTTTCTTATATTGTTTGTTCAAAGTTTCCATATTTTTGCATTGTTCCTCTTATTTTTTAACTGTCTTCTTTAGATGTGTTAAGCATTTCTTTCATTACATTTATCATTTCTTCTTTTACCTGAGAGATTATTCTTTTTTTTTTTGTACCAGGGATTGAACTCATGACCTAGCACTTGGCAGGCAGGCACTTATGCCACTGAGCTTAATCCTCAGCCCCCCTGGGAGATTATTTCTGATCTGAGACTTTTATAGCTTCCCAGGGTTTTTTCTGTACTTCAATTGCTATCATTTCAGGAATTTCAGGTGTATGGCTTACATTTCCTTCTATGTCCATGTCTCCTAGGCTTGCTTGGAATGGACTGGAGGTTTGAGATTGCATTTTGTTCTTTTGTTTTGTCATTTTCCTATATTCCCTTAGGGAAGCTGAAGGCAAGGTCTCAGTTGTTTCTTGGGTTGAGAATATCTATCCTTATTGCAGGGGGTTTCCACAGTTGAGTGGAGGTCCTTAGACAGACCTTACCAGAGGGCTCTAGCCACTTGCAGTCGCTGGGTGGGGCCTTACCAGCCTCAGAGAGAAGCGCCAAAGCTCCCCCATGGCTGGAGATTGCTGCACAACCTTTCAGCTCACCAGGTAGAATGTAGGTGGCTGCGGGCCACTCGGGGGTTGCTAGGTGGGTGATGACATTGTTTTAATGACTTTATAATGAAAATATTCTTAAAATAGAAAGGAAAATGGCTAAGGAGAATGAGCCATGTAAAGAATTGTTTTGACTCAAAGTGGCCGCCAAAATGGGGAAGTGAGAACCAATGAGTGAGCATGGGGCGCTGCTTGAGCGTAAGCCCAGCTCAGGAGGACCTGGCAGCTGCTGCCTGGGCTTGGGACTGATGTGAAGACTGCTGGGAGGGTTTGGGCCAAACCAGAGAGTGCCGAGGTGGTTCTCAGGCCACCTGGACTTCTGAACAACGGGCTTCATATTCAGGCTTCCTCTCAAACCTCAGGTCTGCTCATACCTGGAGCAACTCACAGAACTCAAGAAAGCACTGTACTTGAGATTAGGGTTCTATGATAGGGAGAGGAGAAAAAAAAGACACAAAGCCAGAGTGGCCAAAAGAAGAGAGGCACTGGGTTGGTCTAGAAGAACCCCAAAGGCAAAATGCCTCATCTTCTCCCTTGGAGTGTTTGACTTTTGTCCCTTGTACCCCAAGGGGTTGGCGCATCTCCTGAGTCCTTGGGGACTGCACTGGATTTGCTGGCCCTCACCATGGACTTCTGATTTCTGTTTCATGAGTTTCTGCTTTATCTCCATGAACTCTTTCCTTCCACTTTTCTGTGTTAGGGCTTGGGATGCTTTTCTAACATGTATGCTTAGCTCGAATTCTTTTTGCCTTTTTCTTTTTTGCTTTTTATGCTTTTGTTTTAAATGCTTTTTCTTAAGCATTAAACATGTATAATTATCTTTTAAATTTATTATAGCCAACATACAAACATTTCACTATTAATTAGTTCTAAGTACTTTTAAAGTTTCTACATGATTTTAAAATTTATTCATGAGTTACTGTGGAGTTTATTTCTTAGTTTACAAACATCTGAGGTTTAATATCATCTTTTGCTAATGATTTTTTTTTTACTACTGGAGATTGAACCAAGGGTATTTACACTGAGCTACATCTCCAGACCTTATTTTATTTTTTATTTTGAGACAGGGTCTCTCCAAGTTGTTCAGGTGTTATGGACAGCGAAGTTAGGTAAAAATATTATAGGTAGTCAGACAGACCTGGGCCCTCGAAGGAGCCAGCACACAAGACAGGATACATTGCAACTGCGGGGCAGACAGGCACCTCCACTGAGGGCCAGGCCTCAAGACAAAAGATGCAGGAAAAGCACCCACGTACTTCCACTACGGATAAACAACAGAGACTGATATTCTAAATAGGTATCCTCATCTTGAAAAAGCCAGGAAGAGCCACTGATCTACTCCTTCCAGGAAAAGCCCCTGTCCTGTTTCATGCCCACTTGCTATGTGACTGGCTTCCTCATTTGATCCCCATTTAATCAGTAGTACCCGAGCGACTATGCTCATGATCTTACTGGTTGACCATAATTCTGTCTTACCTGATGCCCACCTTGCAGTTTCCCATGTTTCCCCACCTTGGACTCATCTCACTTGTGGTTTTGCTCTATAAAAATCCCTAGAGAGGGCTGGGGATTTAGCTCAGCGGTGTAAGTGTCTGCCTGGCAAATGCAAGGTCATGAGTTCAATCCTTGATGAAAAAAAAAAAATCCCTAGAAAATAGTGAAGATATAGCTCAGCAGTGCAACATCTGCCTGGCAAGGGTGAATCCAGAGTTTGATTCCCAGTACCCCAAAAAATAAAAAATAGGATGGCAGACTGGTAGGTAGCAGGAGAGGGACCCTCTCTGAGAGAGACAACTTAAATGCCAGAATAGAACATCCTGGAGAGACTCAAACAGACAGAGATGGACTCTCTCAACCCAGGAAGAAACTACAGTGCAAAAAACCGCTGGAATATGAGGTCCTGGGGCTACCATTAGAGAAGCTAAGATCAGCGAGCCCAGCACCCTCCTCTAGCCGCCTGAATTTCTGCCCGAGAGCAACCTGACGATCGAACTGTGCTGATGCGACTGGCTTGAGTGGCCGGAGCGTGGATCTGAACAGCCCTGTGTGTAGCTCACCCGGACCCGGCCCTGCATGTGACCCACCGAGAGGCATCGTGAATTCGCACTGCAGCCGCACTGAAGTCGGAGGTCGGGGAGCCCAGCAGTTCTCAGAGAAGGGCATCAACACGCGGTGAGTGATGGGAATAAGACCCTCCCATGGGAAAGGGGCAACTGACTAGACGACATGTTGGATTTGGGCAGGACAGCCCTAACTCCATAAGGAAGTAGCTTCAGTTGGTTGCTCCCCTCGATGAGCAGATTGGTGGAATCTGCTTGGACTAGGCCATGCCCCTGGCTGGGACCCAGTGAGTCACTACAAATTAATTCCCTGAGATCAGTGCACACTGACTCAGTGAAGGCCTGCACAGGTTGACTGGCCTGGAGGGGAGGAGCCAGCGCACACTGAGCTTGCTTGAACTTCAGTCTCTGATCACAGACTACAGAGGGCAGAAGCCCCTAGTCTACATGCTCCAGAAGAGCCTTAACCAACAAGAAAAGGGGCTGGGAATTACACTGTACACTTGTATGGAAGGAACCAAAAACATGACGAGAGAGAGAAATAAGAAAAAAACCCCAGCCCCCAACCCTGAGAACATTGATCCAGGAGAGGTAAATACAAAAGAGATTGAGAGCAGCAAACATGCAACATCAAACACAGCATTAGCGGACATAAAGAGATATCTTCAGGACCTCATAAGTGGGACCAAAACTGAAATATTAATTCAAATTAAACAAGAGATATGTAGATTAATAAAAGAAAGGCTGGGCACCTCTCAAGAAGACACAGACAGAAGAATGGAGGAACACAAAAGGAGAGAAACGTTTAATGAAGAATAAAAAAAAACCCCTAGAATTCATGAAGCAGATTCAAAGAGATTATCAGGAAACTAAAGACTCCATAGAAAGCTGGCAAAACTGCTTGAAAGAAACCAAAGACAGGCTATCAAAAATTGAACACAGGCTTGCAATGTGGGGTCATGAAAGGGAAGATCTCTTAAAAATAACAAGGGAGCAGGCAGTAACTATAC